>JBDODA010000114.1:0-65304 GCA_039880815.1 Aspergillus intermedius | reverse complement strand
AAGTGAAAAATGGTGAATTCCTACATCCACGCCGAATGATTACATCACTCTTCCCTGAAAGCAAGGATCCAGATGTGGATATTGTTGTTGTTGTGAGCGGAGATACCACTACACGGAAACGGAAACATTTTGAATCACAAAGTGGTGAGAATATCCCATTTTTAATGATCTTTCATGCTTATAATTAACAATTACACGTTACAGCAAATAAACCTCGGACACTGCCCATCAGAGAGGATCCACACGTATGTCCTCGAGAGCGTACAGTGTCAAAACTCGCAGGCATTTTAGATGACATGAGCATAGTCCATGTGCGTGGAACTCCAGCCAGTGGGAAAACATATCTCTCTGAACTTCTGAGGGACCACTACCATAAAGAGGGAAGAAAGGCTTTCTTGATCAATAAATGGGAAGATCTCAATCCCATGGATCCTTGGGGCAGTTTTGTCGAGCTTGTCAAAAATTGGGATGAAGAACCACAAGGCTCTTCCATCAGTAGTTTCACTGCGACTTCATCACAATGGAAACAGGATTTCTCTTGGGTTTTGACATCAAATACCGTGATCCTCGTGGATGAGGCACAGATGACCTACCATGATGATGTGCTCTGGAACACGATCCTCAAAAAGAGACAGTCGTCTTTTCTTGATTATAATTTTCGCCTGTGTCTTTTCTGCTCTTATGGAAGTCCAGAAGCAGGCCCAGATCAAACATTCTTCACTCCAGTCAGGCTTTCTAACCAACAATGCATCTCATTGACGCCACAAAGCGAGCAATACTCACCACCTATTGGTTTATTTTACAACAAAGAAGAGTTCAGGGATGTTATTTCACGTTCAATTCCACGATCAATTCCATCTAAAATTCGAGAAAAGTTCACTTTTGATGAAGATGCCCAGGACTACATATTTGCAGTATCAAATGGCCATCCAGGAGCGGTCAAATCCATACTCAGCGCCCTTTTCGAGGTACGTCCCAAATATGATTTCAAATAATTTTGGGATTCTTTGGACATCCCCATAGTGGCCATGTTGAGAAGCTTTATCTGAACCAAGAAGCTAACAGTTTCAGGTCTATCGCCATGACATCAAGCATGGACATATTAGGACCTTGACAGAAGATCATGTCATCTGGTTCCTGGAGGACACTGCCACAGTTTTTCAAAAACTAAGCACACAGCCAGTTAATCGCTCTTTCCCAAAAATACCAGAAGCTACTGATGGGATTTCGGACATGTTGAACACAATTACAGAGGAAGGAAGTATTCCATTTGATATAAATGATGCAAGCATCAAATTCTGTTATCAGAAAGGTTGGATTCACAGAGTAGCTCTTGGTGGTCATGATATTGCAGTTCTGCCATCACGCTTACATGAAAAGTAATTCTTCTCACATGCCCCTATTGTTGTTCTGAACTGACCATCTTAGATACATTGAATATTCAATTGGCAGAATGTCTCAGCACCTGCCTGCCAGATTCGACTCACTACCAACATTATGCAAAGAAATCATCAGCAAATTCTCCATCATGAATTTAAGGCATTCGGCTGAGGGCAAAAAAATGTCAAGTGCATCGCAACCCAGACCTGTGGAAGCCCAATACCAGGATGAATTCTACAGGGGATTTACCCATGTAGCAGGGCGAGGTGTGCCGATATCCAGTGAATGGTCAAGGACCAAGGATGGTCGAGTGGATTTCTATATCCCTGAAAAGAAATGGGCGATTGAATTGTTGAGAGATCATGGAGAAGTTGATGAACATATCTCTCGATTCAAGGAAGGCGGAAAGTATCATCCCTGGCTGGAGGAGAAGATGGTCAAGGATTGGATCATAATTGACTGTGCGACTTCTTTACCAACCAAAGGTGTGTTCTTACTCAGTGTTCAATTCAGTATCAAAGATTTCATTCCACTGACAACATGATAGAATTCTCTGAGCCTAAGCTGTGGCATGCTGTGTTCATCAATGATTATTCTGAATTGCAGCTGTATAACCATCAGAAAGCTCTTATGATGTCTGTGCATCTACATAATTGAGAATAAACAGGGATGATATGGCTATTACACTGCTTACTTGCGTCTGTCCTTTATTGTGGTATTATTATTAGCTGTAGCCAACTCCTCGACTATCAAGCAATCAAATGAATTCACCTGTTTCCTTTGTCATACCCCTGTGGCTTCTTCTTCTCTAGGTTCTTCCTGAAACTGAGGACCAGGGTCCTGATGTCTCTGCCCAAGGAAGCAGCTCCTTGTAGGCTCTGCTTTTCCCAATTGGTGACCTTCTTGCTAACCATAGAGACAAGCTCCGGGACTTCTTCCCCTGTGGTCTTTCTCTGTGCTGTGCGCGAAGCCACTGCTACTGTAATTGGAGCTCCAAATCTAGTTGGCTTTGAGGGGATCCATGGGAAGGGGATTCGGGAGGCGTATTTTGATTGGATTGACCCGGCAATAGCGAGTTTTGAGGGGTAACAGGGGGTTCTATAGCTTTCTTCGGAGTCGCTGGCCTCGGTCGTTTGGGTGGTCGTTTCGGAGTGGTGGGTTCACGGGGGGAAGCGGTAGGGGTCTCATGGGCTCCCGGGGCTTCCCCTATATGGACGTCGGACATAGAATTGGCGGTAGCAGTGTCTGTATTCGGTACTTGGCTGGGAAATCGCGAGCAGGTGGTCGCGATTTTGGCGTCGTGAGGTGCGACACTGTTTGCTCTAGCTTCTGTTGATACTGTTGACACTGTATGTCGGAATATATCGGTTCCTTACCGAACGATACCAACTGATGCCTGATTGATGCCTCACTGATATCATATGGCGCAACCAGCTTATTCACTCCTTTGCCCTTATTGCTAGTCTACGGTCTTATATAGGATCCTAGATAGCTTCATTTTCAAGAATCAGAGACCTTACCCATATACGCCCGATACGTACTTTCGACCCTGACTAAGCCATTGATTCGTGATTCGCTCAAGATAGATTCCTTCATGAACTTGCTGCTCTGCTCTCCAGTTGGATAGCTCCTCTGCCAGGTGTGCCTGTACCTGTTCTTGGACATCTGGTACATTTCTTGTTGCTGTGTCTGGGCTGCTTCCAAGGCCCCCAGCAACACCTGGGCGTGTTTGCTCGCATCTAGTAGGGAAGTTTGATGCTTTGGTCTGCCAACCCATGACTTTTGTAGAATATTTTGTTGCCTGGTTCCGCTTCTGGCCTCGCTGGCCCGGCTAGGGGCCCTGCTGGATCCCCCAGATTGCCAGCGCTCCTGGCCTTCGTTTTCATCCATGCTCACACTCTCCATGCTGCCAGCGTCAAATACAGGCGGCATCACGTTCCGGGATCGCCAGCGGGTTGGCGTTGGGGTGACTAGCATATCTTGTGTTTCCACGAGCTGAGAGGCCACGTTGCCCACTCCGGGGGGTGACGCGTGTGATATACCACCACCACGGGGTCTCTGTGCCTCCATGGTGGCTTTATAGGTGCAAGAAGGCCCCTATCGGTCGATTGAGGCGTGAAAAAAGACGTGTTTTTCTTACGTGCTGATTTTGATATTCCAGGCACCAAGCTTTTCTCCTGATTTGGTACATATAACTAGTCAGTTCTGGTAGAGTAATAGCTCTCCCTCTCTGGTCATGCAGAGTCCCCGCTCTCTGTGTGCTGTTTCTGATTCCATTTGCGGCTGGCTTAGCAGATACAGTCAATGAGTTGTATCTGAGGATCTATTTGCTTTAACTCTATCTGCGATGCCTTGTCTTTTCGCTCAGTTAATGAGTCAGTCTGGGGAGCTGTCTGAGTTAGCTCTTCCAGGATCTGAGTCTCCAGACACTGGTGGTGCAACATAACCTGGTTGCGGTGTTTGGGTACTCCCATATCCCGGTCCTGGCATAAAACTACTGGAGCAGAAGACATGGTGAAGCTGTTCATTGAACATATCTACCAGTGGAAAGGACCCCCAGACACTAATCAGATCGCGGAGGTCAGTTCATTTCAGATTTCTGGAAGAGTTTGTGCATCACGCTAGGCGTGAAGCTGAAACTCTCAACTGCTGACCACCCACAGAGTGATGGACAAGCGGAGAATGCAAATCACATCATTTAACAGCGTTTACGCCCATCTGTGAGCCACTATTAATATAACCCTACCCCGCCTCCACCGGCTCACCCTACAGCAACACAACCCATCCGCGATGCATTCGCATTCAACGACCAAGAACAAATTACTGTTACTTATGAGCAGTCGGTAGTCTGATAGCGCTCACTTCCCATGGCCATGGGAATGAGGAATTCTGCCTGAAGGGGGCCATCAGAGTTAGAGAATCGCATAAAAATCGCATCCAAAAGCTGTACTCTGTACATCAAACAAATTCACCGGCAAAATTCGATTTCTGGCCTCCCAAGGCATCGACTTGCTTGAAATATCTCCGAAATTCTTCGTTGTTATCCTTGTCGTACTTTTGCACGAATTCATCAATGTGGCGTGTCTATTGTCGCTCAGCTGTCTGCAAAGAAAACTGGTTTGCCAGCTCTTTAGCATTGTGCTAACTGCTACACATGTATGTGCATATGTATATATCAACGCAGACCTTTTCTGCTCAAATCAATCCGAGGCCCTTCCATTTTCGACAGTTTCCCGGCTCTGTACGGAGTACTTCCTTCAGCCCTAGAGGTCCGCGAGCTGAGAGCAAAGATAGGCCGAACATTATAGCTATTTGGATTATTGACCATTAGTACTGCAGCTATGCGGTCTTTCAGCTAGCCGTAGATTGCAAGTACTGGTAAAGGATAATGCCTTAAGTCAAGTGGAGTGAAGGATCGTTTCTATCTTCGTCTATTGAGGGAAATGATCTATATGCAAATGGTTGCAGTGTCGCAACCAGGCCAAATGGGCTGGATGAAAGCCTTGAGCCTTTTTCGGACGAAGTAAATAGTGCCGCTTTGGGATAATCGATAAGGCTTTCTGATTAACTATGACGCTTTTCCCAAACCACTGCTGAGCGAGGAATGATTTCAATAGGAACGTCCGAATTTGGAGCATTGCATATTTGGAACCAATTGTAAAACCACAGATTTCTCTATCGATTTCTACAAATATGTCATAATCGCGAAGTATTTGAAAGCAGCCGCTGGACAACCATGTCTGCAGCTTTCCGAGCTTCTAACCAACCGCTCCAGAAAGGGGGCAGCGCCGTTGCAGCCGCGATAAGCTTACGCAGCCCCCACATTCCGCGCATAGCATGAACTTCTGGAATGTGTTCCCCAGGCTGATTCAATGAATGATTAAAGATCTCTAATGATATCGGACCCCGGTACCCGGTTGCAAGTACAGCAGCGGCAACCAACTCAACGGGCATATAGCCACCTCGAGACTGTTCGAGTGGGAAAAGGCGATGACCTCGAGACCATGGAAGGCGAGCCGGTGTATCGGACTCTGTCGGAAGAATTGTCGCAGGATTCACGAGCTCCGCATCGCCGCACTGGAAGAAGAAGATCCGATCACCCGGGACCGTCGCGACCAGAGCTGCAAGAGAAGCAGTGAGAACTTGGATAGATTCTTCGAGGGTAGAGAATATCCGCCCATGTCCGTCGGGGTTGTGAGGGTCCGCAAATTCGACGGCTAAGATGTTGAACGCGTCGACAATCAGGCCGACGTTGGGACGATTTGCGAATCGCACTGCCTCCCATGAGGACGACCAGGTGTTCCGTATGGCCCATGAAAGGCCCTAGTAGCCAATTTTCAACATTGGCCCGCCATCTGCCTTTGAGAATGCCGCTGCCATGTCACCAAGTTCGGCCAGATCCTTTGCAACAGTATTGAGATCAGACGTAACTCCGCTGTCGGTGCGGACGTTAGCGCACATAAAGACAAGATCCGTGTCGAAAGCCCGCATGAAAGGGAATCGCTTGGCGACCAAGTCTAATGTCGCGCGGCGCTCCACTGGATTTTTGACGCCGTCAATTTTGCGCAGGGGTTGTGTACAAGCAATGCGCATTCCCAGTGACTTGACCAGATTGCCGAGTTTGCGAGCAACTTGTAAATTTGCTGGTGTTGCCTCCCACAGCTGGTCCCCTGGCAAGCCATGCTCTTCAAGATATTTCTCCCAGCACTCGTCAAAAAGATCAATCCATCGATAACCTGCTTTAGCAGCTGCTTCGAGGCGGGGCTGCAGTCGATGCTCTCTCCAGTTACCGAGAGATAGCGTGGCGATACCAAGCTCGTTGGCGACAGTGGAAGGTAACGGCTTAGACATTCTGATTCAATTGAGATTATCTCAAGAAATGAGTCGGGATGGGTATTGCCCGATCACTAGTGATAAATATGTCAGCGGGGGATAATCCTTTACCCAGACCTCACTTCCCCGACAATACCTCGGTCACTATTTTTATTGACCGGTCTACGTCAACCGGTTCCTTGGAAATGTCAGTTGACCAGTCTCATGTCCTGTCCCTCGAAATTCTTATTCTTTCTGCTTCTTCTGGTTTTCTCTTCAATTCAACAAACATCCAACGAAGTTAGGAACTCTGTCAATCCTTCTCCTACGGGACATTACCGATATCCCCAGAATCTCTATCCCGCCCATTACACTCCTGCCTTTTCAAAAAGTACTATGGTTGGTCCTTGAAAATAAATGAAGCATTTTGAAATCTTAATCAGTCTCTCTAATACCCAAGTTATGTGGAAAGCACGATAGACCGGGCAGCTTGCTTTGTTCAAAAGAAAGTCCCAAACCCTGGCCCGAATACTTCCCGGAAAATGTCAGCGAAGCCGTCGTTAGCAAAACCGTCTTGATCCGATATCGCCGGCGTCAGAAATGGGTCCAAATCCGAGGCAAAAGGATTTCGAGATGTCATTTGTGGCGTCGCAACTTGCCGTTCAGATGAACCCTGACTAAAGCCATGCTTATGACAATGCGAAGAGTCAATCTGGCGTTCTCTTGGGCGCGACGGCTCTCTTAAACTGACAGCTCTAGCCCGCAGGATGATCATGAGATGTTGCCCCATAAGTGCTGCGATACCGAAGCGATGTGAAGGCGTAGTACCGGCACGCTGTAGTTGCAGAGCAACCTGACTTAACAAGGCAAGGAGCTCCACTTCGCTGCCAACGCAAGGTCCGTATAAAGCGGGAAATGTTTTGAGAGTTAGCACCGCTGCATAGGATATCATTGCCCATGTAGGAGCTAGCATGCAGTACAATGGTTCTCCCACGGTTTGTAGGTCTCATACAGCGGCTTCGCAGCAGTTTACGGCACTTTCGAAGCAGTCCTGTCGAATGGCACCCAGGTCCTGCGCACGAGCAGCCGAGCCACTTAATGCCAGTGATAGGGTCCAGAGTCGTCCGTGAGCATATACATGGTGAAGAAAGATGTTGGAGAGTTGTTCAGGCGGTGGAGTAGAGGTATTATTTCTGGGTTGTGGAAGCCATGTGTTACACCAGTTCTGGAGAGCAGTATCGATAAGTTTTCGAACCCAGTGAGGGTCAGAGTGTTCGAACTGTACTTGACGTTTCAATTCGACTTGCAGGGAAGCCAATGACTTGCGTAAGATAATAAAAGCACTTGTGTATTTGTCTGTCAAGTCAGCCAATGGGTGTAACCACCATGTGTCGATAGCTCGAGTCAGACCGGTTTCTGGAAAGCTATGGATTCGACCGCAGGCTGCGCTATTTGCTCGCTCCCATAAGAGAATTCTCAGCCAGGTTCTTTCGCGATTTCGGGCTAGTCGCTCTTCATATGCCATATGGTCAGTCAAAGGCGCAGCCTCAGCCGGGCCTTGATTCAAATATTGCATGTTCTGACACTGCTGCGTACGAGAGCATTGAGAAAAATGAGCAGTCCGTGTGTACGGCCCAAATTCTTGGTCCAACCCTAACTCCGTGGCCACACCAAGAGCATACATTGTATATAACCAGGAACGCTCTTCGGTCAAAGTCTTTGCTGGAGTGGCGGAGAGAAGTGAAATATAATATCCTTGAACGATTTCCACTGACTTGTAGCCACACGTATGCACATATCTCGACAGCTTTTCGCCGTGAAGTCGTAGGCGTTCGGCGATTGGTGCTGAAGCATGGTCAAATTGGGACGTGATTGCAAGAATCCAAGTGAATAACAGCGAGGATCGAGAACGCACAAAAGCTGGTGTATGAAGCATTGGATCCAGTATTCCATTAACTGGGTGTAATTGGGCAAAATATCTATGAGATTAGTCATATGGCGTCCATAAGGATATAGGCTCGAATACCTACATGGGGAATAAGTAGTTCGCCTCTTCCATTGTGACGAGTCTCAGATCTACTGGGTCTAAATCCGGACCGACATCACGTTGGTACGCCCGCGTCCGCCGTTTGAAATAATCGAGTGACTGGTATTCACAATCGACTGGTGCCAGCAAAGTATCCAGTCCTTGCACGAGACTTGCTCGGCTTAGCTGTAGTCCCAGGGAAACATAGCCGGGTCGGTGAAGTAAGCGGAATCCCTCACTTTCTCCCGTCTCGCGGCATGCCTGCGGCTCCCTCATGGATGCTTGGCTATTCAATGTAGGTAAAGTGACGGTTGAAACTGGGCTCGTTTCCGATATTTGAGCGGCGTCAGATGCATAGGCTAATAATGCGAGAGGGTTGCTCATCGGTTCCTGGTCCGATTGAAATCGATTTTCTTCTTCATGGTCCACTCGCGTCACCATTTCCCCGGGTGACCTGACGGGGGTTCCAAAACAACGGGTCCCAGTGACCGTGTCATCAGTCGTTGATGAGAATCGAGAACGGCCAGCCGACTCATATGGCAGCAGAGATTCCAAAGCTGGCTCCTCGCCAGCTGGCAGGCGGACGGCTTCACAGATATCGTCTACACCATGTGACGATTTGGCCTTTTTCGCCTCCGACTGTAATTTTCGGTAAGCCTTTTCGAACCCACGATAGCGACCCAGAGCACCTCGCCTCCTGCCCAACGGTCGGGGTTCCGGAATCTTGCAGGTACGGTTTATATTTTTACACCGTTCGCATGGGTCTCTCAAAATGCCCATGCCACCTTGCGGTTCAGCTCGTGTACATTTCATCTGCCGTCTGTCGTTAGTGACGCTCCCTCGGAGATAAGACTTGGCGTACCTTGAGCTTCCGACAGGCCTCGCATGCCGGAGCGGTCGCTGCATGAGTTAGTCTCGGCGAGTTCCCATCTCTGAAATCCGTAGACGCCATATTCCCACGTAATGAGGGTCAAAGCCAGCGACATGCGGCCAGGATGTCAGCTTAGTTTAGAGGCATCTTGTTGCAGGAAATTCCGGGGGTGGATCTCTCTTTTGTGGAGCAGCCAATGAGGTCATGCTCATACTTTGGCACGTCGAGTTACGAAGTCATAGGGATCACAATGAGCTGCCGGAGGTGGATTCACCCGGCCATTTAATTTATACACCGGACACCGGGAGTGGGCCTCGGACTGTTTTTCTTGCCTGCGTAGTTTACCATGACGTGTGGGAGCTTGCCGTGTATTTATTATCAGAATTTTGAAGACTCTGAAGTTGAAAAATATGTCCTCAAAGACGTTCAAATTCATACGAAGCTAAAGTGCTACTCACACAATGGAATCCATCGTCGTCGATGTGTTAGTATGCGGTGGAGGAATGTCAGGTATGGCATGTGCTGCTTTCGCAGCACAATCAGGAGTCAGAGTGTTAGTTGTTGAGAAACAGGGTACTGTGGGTGGGTCGTCCAATTATTCTGCGGGCATGTTGTATGTGTGCATATTCATCGAGAAATTCGCACGTATTTTGCTGACCACTCGGTAGCTGGGCCCCGCAGACATACGATAAGTTGAGGTCTTGGGTTCCAGATGGAGATCCTGAACTGCAGCGTGCATGGCTGAATGAGTACCCCTCGGCAGTGCAATGGATGCGCGAAAATCAAGTGCCTATAGGCGAGCAATTCGATGGAATCATGACAATCGGTACGTCGCTATGCTTTATATACAATTTACAACCCGGTCGTCCACAGTGCTGACGCAGAGTTGCAGGAATCGGCTTCCCGATTCAAATATCTCATCTCCACAGTCTCCATTGCAAACGTATCGGGTCAAGCAAGACCGGTTCTGACATCTGGACAAACACATCGATCGTCAAACTTATCCAGGACAGCCCTTGTGTTCCAGGCTCTCCCATAAATGGCGCTGTTGTTCGTCGCGTGCAATCCAGTGGCCGATCCACGTCATACTACGAGATCAAGGCCAAAACTGTTGTCTTGGCCACCGGTGGTTTCCAGGGATCGCCGAGCCTAACAGCCAAATATCTAGGTCAAGGCGGGGACAACATTTTTGTGCGATCAAACAGGGGTTCTGTAGGCGATGGGTTGAAACTAGCCATCGGAGCAGGAGCAGGGACAAGTAGGGGCATGAACACCTACTACGGTCATCTCATGGCTGCTCCTCTCCGAGCAGATGAAGCGGAGCCCAAGGACTATCTTCCACTAGCACAATATCGTGAGTAGCGATTTCCCCTGCATGATTTTCTAGACATTTAACGAGTCACACAGAGAGTAGATATTGCTTGCTGCTGAATCAAGGTGGGCGTCGTTTCGCAGATGAGACAACCGGTGACGAGATAGTCAACCAATATCTTGCAAAGCAAGAAAATCGACGTGGATTTCTGTTGTTTAAGTTTGTCTCTCCTTAGTGATGTGAAGCTAAATTTTCAGACTGACGAGCTATTTCTCCGGGTTCTAGCGAGAAAACCCGTCTTCAACACTGTGTTTCTGCTTTATTTCCAAATGCAGGGAATGTGGACCGCCTCCAAAAGGCTCGTGAGCATGGATGCAATGTCGGAGCCGCGTCTACCCTTGATGAACTTATCGAGATTCTGGCACAATGGGGCGTGGACTGCGTAAACGCCAAGCGTACGATTGAGGAATACGATAGAGTGGTTCGCCAAGGAGGGAATGGACTAGGGCTTGACGCCCGCGTTGGCCGGGGCGGCTTGCCCCCAGCCTCGTTGGTGGAGGGTGATGGTCCGTTTTACGCCATGGAAGTGCAGCCATCGTACGTAAACCCGTGTTGTTTGGTATTAATGGATACTGACATGACCTCTAGGATTACGTTCACATATGGAGGAATAAATATCGACAAGCAGGGCCACGCCCTCACTGCAGATAAGACCATAATACCGGGATTGCTTGTTGCTGGCGTCGATGCTGGAGGTTTCAGCAATTTGGGATATGCTGGTGGCCTTGCACTCGCTTTTGTCACCGGTATTTGGGCAGCGAGGGAGGTGGCACGAGAACTGGGACTCCCCCTACCGCGTCTTCCAGTGCCGGATGCAAGAGACGCTGAGACTAAGCTAATCAAGGGGCGTCTGTGATAGTCTCGATTGCTAGGTCCATGGCTCAGCAGCGTCCTTACTCGAATACGCTGTTTCCGAGGCAAAATAGGAACTCGGGTTTAGCAATCATAATTGCTCAGTGATATACGCTCTAGCCGTAAAGACTGGCTGTCTGAATCTTGCTTAATGGCATTCACGACCTGGATATAGTGGTTGAGTGTCAACACACTTCACGATTTCTTACCGGCTTCTTTCCATCGTCATAAGACACATGCGCATCTTTGCCATTCAACAAGTATAGGAAGCGAGATTGGTCGACGAACGGCCGAAGATGATCGGCGCGCCTCCATAAGCCATTTAAGCAATTCATTCTTCAAGCATAGTACATTCGGTCCATTGACATTGGTATCGAAGCCATTACCGCCCCGGGCGTATTGAATAGAACATGGAATGCAGAACATCAAAGCAAGCGACAGCCCAGAAAAGACATCCAATAACCCACAAAAACCATCATAGTACAGTATTATACCCAGACAATACAAAATCCTCCCAAGCAGCAACCAAGCCATCCCATCCCCCGATCTCAACGTAATCCCTCATGCATACCCTTCATCATTCCACGTACGAGCCGACTTGGCCTCGCGGGCATCTCGCCGCCGATTGCGATAGAGGAAGAAGCAGCACACGCATAGTGCGATAAAGACGACTCTATAGCTCAGATAAAAAGTAGTTAGCAACTAAGCTATTGATGTATAGTGCCTAAGCGGCCAAATAGTATGGAGCCCAAACTCACACCCCGATAATAATCCCCGGCACTCCACTCTTAGTGAAGTTACTGACCGGCTTCTCGTCGTCGCGAGGAAATAGTGTTAATGCTGATGATGTCATTTTTTTTTCTTGGAATGATCTGGATTAAGTTGACTCCGTGATGAGGATATCCGGGGTATATAAAAGAATGGACGCGACGGATGCGACGTAACGCGATGCGATGCAGTGCAATGCAAAAGGGGGAGGCGAGGCCGGGAGTTGATTGTTTCAGGGAGTCGTATATAGGGGGGTTCCCCTGACTGGATGTACGGGGTGGGAATAAATGAGCGACTTGAAGACAAAAAGGAAGAAAAGAGCGACGAAATTAGGATTGGAATGGAAGTGAGAAAGAAAGACTATGGGAACGGCATTTTCGTTATTGAAGCAGCGTCAACTGGAATGCCGTTATCTGTGCTATCGCTGATACGCCCCTTGTTTCAGGTACCCGCGGATGATCGTTTAGCCGCTGGATCACGTGACGGTACTGCCCTAAAAGTATCCTGAGATAGAGCGTGGAAAACGGGGCTTCCTTTCTATGAACGGTCGATTCAAACCCTTAACAATCTCTCGATGTGCACCAAAGCGATGGTGGTGAATGTACTGACTCAACAAACGCGAACTTTCCCCACATCTCGGGACAAACCGAAACATCTGGCAGGGCATTCACTGCGTCCTCGTTCCTTTGCTCGTCTCGTCTTTTTATCTTTCCTTCATCTTCTTCCCTTCATTTTCTTGACTATATATCAGTTGATTGTGCCTGTGAGCTTACCAGCCAAAGTATCTTGCAAGAATTTACGGATTGCTCCTTCCTCTGCCGTTTTGTCTTTCTTTATATCGATTATCACTGCCTCCCTCCTACCTCCCTGTTAGGAAGTGTATGAACAAAATCCAGCAGTTGAGTATGGCTGTGGACTCAATAGCTACGAGGCATCTCAAGTCTAGAGGTATATTTTGAGACAGTAAAATGAACGAAGATGCAAGACGCCTAAGTTATTGGAGACACACAAGAAATTTCACTAATCAAAGCATCTCCTACAGTTCACCATGCTAGGATCGACCAAAGGGCTCGAGCCGTGATCGATGTGTGGAACCGTTAAGGAAATGCCAAGAAAGAGAAGAATATATGACACAGCTCCAAAATTCGGCCCTTAAAATGGAGAACGCAGTGGCAAGACTCCTCGCGATGGAAACTATCTCGTCTCAATCAAGTTCGCCTACCTTATGTCACAGGTGAGCATTTTTCTTTATGCCGAACCAGTGCTGGCATATATTTCCACGGTTAATTAAAACAGAATCTAGTAAAGGATGTCAGTTTTGGAGATCTCGAAAACGATGAGCTGGAATCTATATACATGCGATTAGACTACCGCAAGCATCAAACACGATGAAGGCAGAGCCCCTCGCACATTAAATAGTTAAGCGCTGGCAGGCCCGGCGCCGCGAGTACGTATTTCTAAACGCTTTATGACTCAGCCATATCCACCATCTTAACATGTTCTAAAATCAGCAATAACAATCACAAGGCCAGGAAATACCTCTCTGTATTCGTACCGTATTATCATAACCAACCCACTCGTGGATTGTACAGGACTAGCTAGTTCCACTGGTCACCGCCAATCCTCCCTGCCATCCCTGTCACGGAGCTCGGCCCAGGTTAATGGAACATCAACTCATGTGTTCTACCTAGGTAGCTATCGACGAGAATAACTGACATGAGGAAGGAAAAAAGGAGGTAATGCCATATTTATCAACAAAGCAACAAAGCAAACAACCACACCTCACGTGATAACCAGCCAACGTGACCAGGCCGTCACAATCCCCATCCATTGGAAAAGAAATTGAAATTTTATAGCTTATTTTGGAGAAAACAGAAAACGATAACCGCAGCGCCAAAATTTCAGTCTCGTTGCGGGTATTCCACTGAAGAGGTAATAATGAACACCTCATCGGTCAGAACCTAGATCCCATAGCTATCTATCAAACATAGACCGGAATGATGGGAAGTTTTTGATCTAAAAACAAACATAGTCTCCTTTGTGTGAAATCATTGAGCACTGTATCTCCTCACTTCTAATTCAATGTGATTGCATATGCAAAATGTCTCAATTGAAAACCATAAAATCTATTGGGTGGACTAACGACGGAAAGGCTAACAGGTAGTAAAGGAAAGAAATGGAAAAAGAGATGAGACTGTTTATCGGCACAGCCCGCAATAAAGACAATAAAGTGGGAAAAGATGAGGCAAAAAATTTAACCTAACTATTCATCCAATAATGTCACTACCTTCCAATGTCCTTTCTCCCGAGCTAGCATGGCAGGCGTCCGTCCCTTGGCCTCCCGCAAGTCAGAATTGGCCCCATGCTTAATCAAGTAAGCAACAACATCAGCATGCCCCGCAGATGCTGCCTCATGCAATGCTGTGAAGTCCTTATTGCCCATAATGAGCCGAAGACGATTGGTCTTTGGATTGTTATCATTGACATTGACATCCACTCCATGTGCCAACAGCAAATCCATCATTTTGAACTTGCGGTGCGCAGCTGCCATCCCCAATGCACCTGATCCAATAATCTGGGCGCCGCTCTGGATCAGTAGCTCTACCATCTCTGCATTGTCATTCAGGACAGCCAGCGTCAGTGCTGGAAAACGGTATGTCACTCCAGGTTTATTCACATCAGCCCCATGTTCCAAAAGGTACTTTATAAGGCAGATATCATTTTTCCGAACAGCTATAGTGACATAGTACCCTTGCCGACCAAGATTGTAATTCACGTCAAGACCTGCGGGGACGAGGAGTTCCATTAAGTCAATTGACAGGCATGACCCAACTGACTCATGGACCCAGCAGTCTAGCTCCACGCCTTTCGAAAGACAGGTTCGAACAAGGTCAAAGTCATGACTGAATATAGCTCGGCACAGGATATGCTCCAATGTGGGGCGAGATTCTGGATGAGAAACGCTGCCATCCAAGGCTGACTTCCATTGAGCACATTGTTCGTCGGATGCCGATGACCAGATTACATTTGGGTCTTCTGTCATTTTCCAGGCCAAAATTTGTAGGTATTTGACAATGCACTGCAAAGAGATGCGGAGTAGATCAATATTCTTAGAGTTGACAGAATATATACACTTAGTCGGCTTGCTGGCCCCCACTAGTAGCAGAACAGGCAGCAGTTTATTACATCATCAGTAAGCGAACCGCCATATTTCAATATTTCCAGGTTACAGGTCGGGTGGCATCGTTCTATAGGTGCGGTGCCGCGCTGTCGGAATATAGAGGTTCCTTACCGAACAATACCAACTGATGCCTGGTTGATGCCTTATTTATGTATCATCTGAACAGGCAGATCATTCATTCTTTTATCCAGTTAGCTGCTCTATTCACTACTAGGGCTCACAAGATCGCTTAATTAGGTCTACTAGATGGATATTCGCCTTATATAGTGTTCTAGATAGATCACGGCTAGAGAATCAGAGACCTTACCCTTATACGCCCGATACGTAGTTACTTTCGACCCTGACTAAGCCTTTGATTTCGACACGCGCTAGTGAGTCACATGACTCATTTAGCGGCTTCCGGCACTTACAATACCACGTTTTAATTACCCGGCATCTGAAGTCATACAGATTCCTGACCATTAGATATCATTATCTATTTGCTGTAGTTTTGCTCGCCGTTCCATAAGTTCCAACTCTTTTTCTTCATTTAGAAGTTGTTTTGCCTGGTTTTGGAGCTGTTTCTCTCGCATTTCTTCCTCTTTATCCTTCAATTGAAGCTCAAACTCACGGAGCTCTAAAGCTTGCCGTTTTTGCTCAATATTTAATATATTCTGTGAGGAGATCCGACGAAGGCTTTGTAAAGTGGATGAGGCAGAACTAGTTTGAAACTGGTTAGTAACTGGTTATTATGCGTACCCTGATACCCGTGATTGGGATCGAAACCTTTGAGGTTGTGGTTCCTGTTGAGAGTCCACTGATGAATGAGCTGAAGATGAGCGACGACACTTTCAAGATTCTAGGCAATTTCCAAGTCATTAGGAAAGATTGACATCATAAATGATGAATATATATATATTACCTTCCCGTGTGTAATGGGCCGAAGCCTTGCTATCTAATATATAGATATGTACAAAAGAACTCGTTGGAGAAAGGAAAAATCGCTAGTATGGCGGGCGATGGATTTCGGACGTGTCTGAAGCGGGGTCTCTGGGATCGTAGCTCAAAAGGGAATTCGGGAGTCGATTATTCCGGACTAAACGAGGTCTATATGAAGAGAACTAGGCGAAGGTAGAGATGTATTGTCTATCGAACGTAGGTGCGTATACGTAGCTGATTGAGTGCTTCATCTACAATATATGCGCGCACGTCGACCATAAGAATCTCCTGGCCTCGCTACTCGGGCCAACCATTTATCCGATAAATCCTTATCACCGTGAATAGCCCTCAATCGAGAATCATTCATGATTCGAGGAAAGGATGAACAATAGTAAAACAAGTGGTCTGCTTTTTTTCGGTGTAGGAGTTCATGATGGCAGAGTTGGGGAATGCTGTGTGAGATGGTAATGTAACTTTTGGTCTAAGAATATCGGGATAATTCTGAATTTGACTAGTTTGTTTATCCTCTCTCCCTGGAACTCAATTAGGGTTTATATACCTTGCTTCCTCCAGAATCCCTGGCCCGACCCCACGGTCGTTTAGCCCCCATATTCACGCGCAGGGCGCTGCACAATGGTATTGCATATCTGACAGGGGCCAATTATGACAGTATACGTAGAATCAGCCTGTGCTCGAATCAGAAACATCAAAAACATAACTCATTCTATGACTTTGCAAGGCTCATTTTTGATCATCCTGTTTTATGCCTGACAGCCGAGGAATAAAATCACATGATCCGTGGGGGCCAATGAACATTCAAAAGGACAACGCGATTTTTACGTTTACATTTTCCATGAATACCATTATCATACTACGATTATCCGTTCCAGATAATATACAATGACGTCCACCAACTCTCTCGGGTACGAAATGGAAGTCAGCGCCAACCATGGCGATCTTGCGCGTCTCCAAGCCCAACTTTGCCAATGGGAATCGCAAGACACAGATGACAGTGTTCCCCTCGAAGAGCGTCTAGGCTTCAAGTTATCGCCACCAGAAATAGAGGAGGTGCATCGGGCGCTGGGCCTTCCATTCCCCCCCGGTCCGTACCGGGAGCCGGAGAAAATTGACCCCATCTACTTCATGCTCAATCGGCTGATGCTCCAGGCTGCGAAGAAGGATCAGGTAAATGTTGTCCAGTATTTACTTGAGGAACAGCGGTGGGCAGTCTCGAGGATTGCTGTGCAGAGGGCGATGGCGACATATTCATTTGCTGTGTTGGAGCTTTTCAGGAGTTTGGATGGGATATCAATGAGCCGGTGTCAGCCTATCAGTGTTCAATATTAAGGTAGCATCTCTAACCTTTTCTTAGGGACCATAACGCAAGTGTACGATTGCTAATGGAAGCAGGAAGGTTGTCAATAGCGAACCCCGCGTTCGGTGGTGCCTCACCCACGGCGCAGACCCCAACTCTCAAAACGTTGGGGAAAACATTGACGTGCTCAGCCATGCTGGTGAATATGCCTCCATCCCAGTACTGGAGCTCCTAGCTGCATATGGTGGTGACTTCCGCCGTAGCAACGCTTTACACTGCGCCGCACATGCTGGCGTAGGCTACAGCACGGAGGAGGAGCGCATTGAGGTCCTGGCATGGCTGCTGGAGAAAACCGGAATTGATATAAACCAACGGAAACACGAGTTCTCGGGCATGGATTCGTGGAAAAGGGATACAATGGAGACAGCGCTGCATTGCGCGGTTGGGTCCAATGCACTTGGCTGTGTGCGGTTTCTGCTGGAGAAGGGGATTGACGCTGGATTGAGAGATTTTCAGGGTAAGACTGCGAGGGATTTGGCGGTGGAAATGGGGTACCATGAGGCTGTGAAGATTTTGGATGGGCAGTAAACAACTATATGGATCTGTTTATTATTATTGTGTACTCAACGGCCTTGTTAGAAGAAGACTGATGATAAGTTAGGCTTCACACGACATAATCTATAGCCAGAGTTGAATGGTGTCCATATCCTGCAGTGCGCTATTATACAGGTGTAAGAGGCTAGACTCCAAAAGCTATTATCTAGCTATATACAGGAAGGATTCGATGGGCGGACAAAACCTGGGCATGAGCAAGACAAATGTGGAAATCAGCGGACAAGGATCAACGTCCACCGATAGGGTGAACCATGACAGAGTCAATTGGTGCGGGTTTCCTGTACATGACATGTTCCGCAGGATAAATGCTCTGCTCTCACAAATCATTCGCCTTGCCTTAATTTGATCGTAGGAGTTTTATCAAAGTGAGAAACGGCGATTACGCCTCCAGACACAGCGCTTGAAGACAGTCTATTAATTCGCTGAACCACTATGCCGAGAACATGGTGTACCTGGTAATCTGCCCAGAACCACCGAAGGTGGAGACACTAGGCGCCAATCCTTCTCCAGATATAGCAGGACGTCGACCAGTTTAGAGAAGGGGGTTGGCCCGATACGACATACTTCCGACATTAGACAGATACAGCAGGAATGGATGAAGAACATCGTGTTTATCAAGTTTTGCGGAACTAGAAGAAATCATTAGCAACCACTTAAGACCTAGGTTTTAACTGGTTATAAACTAGTCTTCAACTACTAGGCACCTCGAATCATAGATGATTCTCGATTGAGACTATTCACAGAACCACCTCGAAGTCAGGTGACCTGAGGTAACCTGATCACAAGGACACGTCCAAATTCATCGTCCCATACTAACGATTCTTCCTTTCTTCAACGAGTTCTTTTGTACATATCTATATATTAGATGGCAAGGCTTCGGCCCATTACAATATCCTGGGTTTTCAATTAGTACACGACTACGAACAAGGTACCCAATAATGCGTCCCTATTATTTTGATAGGCCGCAGATTGCAAAGGAATATCTGGAATAATCTCATCTTTTGGCCAGAAACCATGGCATCTATATCGCAGCCATCTTTATCCTTTGATTCTTCGTTAGGACCATTGGTCTCATGCGATGCCCAGAGGGACATGAACTTAACGGATTAAAAAGAGGTGTTCATCAAAGCCCAGCAAAAAATAGCGAGGTGGAGCCCGACTCCGGGAAACGGTATTAATGAAGAACATACTATTTTGAGACTATTCAGACAATCGTTTCCGTACCTAGCGTGTTATCACGCCCTCATGGCTCGGCAACCCCCGTCGATTGCACCGAGTCAGAACTCAATAATATGCTGCATGTACCTGATCGGCAAAGAGACCGAAATCACCTACACCTAATTTCTCAACCCGAGAATGATTCTTATCCAACCATTAATCCATTTTGAGGCAATGCAGAGGGCCTAGCACAGTCTCAGACTCCATAATTCGGTTCAGAAGTAACACATTCTGGCTGTGAGATATCATATGTGTCTTCTAATTTCACATGCGACTGTCGGGTCGCCCGACCATTTTGATATCGAATAACTTCTCTTTAATGGACTAAGGGAGACCTCGGCGGAGACTATCGAATACAGGGAAAACTACCACAATGCCCAGTGATAGTCCCAGTCTTCAAACAAGACACTAAAGGAGCACACATGGATGTAACTTCGTGGTCCGATGTTGTACACCTGGATTCAATTGTCTAAATCATGGCACAGGGCTTCAGACAAACATTTGAGGCAATCAGTCTGGCTATATTCATGCACCAACTGGCAGCTCGTGGTATAGAGTTGGAACGCCCTTCGATGCTTGGATTAGCCGAGGAATAGTTTGCGTTCCTTTAGAGATTCCCCTAGATGGTCACATCGAAAACCTACCATATTTATTACAAATGTTTAAAATTCTTCATGATTATCGATCTCAGGAAAGCCACGCTTTGTGATTTTGATTCGCATGGAATGAGTATGGAAGACTGAAGTCTTGGTTGATGTGATACAACGAGAAGCATCTACACCAGGCCGCGCCGCGGAGTGTCATAGCTCCTGGCATTGACAATTTCTCCATATTGTCAGCACATTGTCATCAGATGGTTCTATTCAGGAGCTTCTTGGGACCCCTAAGACATATAAGGGAAACAAGGTTTAGATTTGCACCTTTGCTAAAGAAACTAGATAAGCCTTTTGCAAAATTCAGGATGAAACATTATGAGGTGCATATGACGGCTTGATTTTTCCGACAAACAGACGAATATTGCGAAGATCTCACCCATGCCAGCCGATTGGGCCTCTACCCTACGATCGACATGGAAGAAACAAAAAAGAGAGGTAGAAAGTGTATGTGAGTGAGGCAGTATTATTGGCTCCATAGATGTTATCGGAAATGAAATAGAGTCTGCCTCGATGTGTATTTAATTTTACAATGTCTCTGCTATTATGAGATACTTGAAATATATTTTTTATATAATGTGGCTCGTTTGCTGTTGCCTGCAACTTTCTGAACTAGTGAAAGAGACCCGACTAAATGCATATCTTCTTCTGAGACTTAACATACCTAATGTATTTAGTAACACAGAAGCAGTCAATCGATCCAAGCCCAGAATGTTATTGGAACTAAGGAAGAAAACACTGATGGAAGAGCTTCTATCTCAAGATCACGTCGGCGATCCGCATCCCATTACACGCCGTTCTCTTTCCACTACACTTACTCAGCATTCTGCTCAATATGATTCTCTCTATGCGTTTGTAGGCTATGAGGTTGAACACACTGCCGTCGACCACCCTTGTCCCTACGACATGAACCTCATCGAGAATCGGCATAGGAAGTGGGCCACTCGTCAGCGAAATGCCGAGGCAATTCACATTACATCCCACGGTTTGGTGTTCAGATACTTGGCTCAGCAGTGGCTTCCTTTCGTCATGGGGGATCTCATCAGCCAGGGATTATCTCCAATGACTCTCTCCGGACACCAATGAGAATGGAAATGCAAATCTATTCTCGATCCCTGGAAACCGTCATGAAAGATGTTTCTCGCTACCAAGCCACTGCCTAGACCTTCACTCAGACCTAACAGGCGGAATATTTTGATTCTGCAATTTTCGGGCTTGCAATCGTGGTCACAGGCTCGTGCACAAATTGGGTGCTTTTTGTCGAACGGTGAAATAAACTTCAGCACCTTGGTCAGTCGAATGTAGAGTAGGTTAGCGATCTGAAACGGCGTCTGGCAATTAGTACCGAACCTGAAGAAGGCAGAAAGGATGCGGAGGATTTTTTTTAGCTTCAGTGCGGATTTTGGATTCCACATGGGATGACAATGAAAGAGCTCTTTGAGTCCTGGCTGACCCACTACAGTGAAACGAAGCGCTTTTATGAGGGAGTAACTAATCGAGTGTGGCCTGGAGATCCTGATGTTGAGAGCGCTGTGGCAAGGCTTTTAGCCGTGGAGAACAGTGACCTGGCTGTCTCATCCCAGCCGGTTGCATCGGACTGAGCTTATCGACCACAGATTTCCCACCGGACTTTTTTTTACAGGCGTTCCTTTGCTCTATATCAAGCGATTTGCTCCATAATCAACGATCTGCTTAGCTTTAAATCTTGCTACGTTCAGTCTCATAGGGGTTAGTTTAGAGTTAGTTCTGGCGAGAACCAGGGCTTTCAGAACTTCTTTCCAGATACCTGGGCTCTTGCTGTTATGTACCCTTTGTGAATAGATGGCAAGCTCATTCTATGTACTATACCATTTCGTAGTCTGTACAGTAATAGAAACTAAATACAAATCATTCCATAGCCAACATAACCCTCCGCAAAGCCTCCTCAATATACTCCCTTGGCTGCGAAAACACAAGCCGGAACCATCCACTATGCTCCGACCCAAACAACGCTCCACTCGACACAAACACCTTTCTCTCCATCAATGCCTTCATCAATTTATCACCAATGTCGGAGTCTTCAGGCTCATCCGGGTGTACCTCACGGTATTTCCGGCCCAGATTAATCCAAAGGAAGAAAGCGGCATTGCCACCAGCAGCGTGCTCGATGCCATTATTCTTGAGTAATTGGACGGCAATGGCGTAGGATTCGGAGAGTTTCTGCTGGTTCTGCTGGATATAGCGGTCGGTGAAGTCATAATCTTCTAAGATGATGGAAGCCAGGTGGTCTGAGACGGAGGAGGAATAACTGTACAACGTTACACCCTTTAGTGCCATGTGAAGGTCCGTATTGTTCTGTGAGACAATTACGCCTAGTCGCAAGCCATTCGCTCCAAAGTCCTTGCTCATACCCCACAGCACATGCACGAGGCCCGGGTCGATGATACTGGCCGTATCAATCGAAAGAGCAGACTCGAAAGGTACGGGAGGAATCTTCAACTCGTCGACTGTATTTTCCCACACCGAAAGCGCGTAGATCTCATCGCTGATAAAATGCACCTGATACTTCTGGCACAATCGCATCAGCTTGATCAACGTCTCACGGGGATAGCAGCGTCCCAGCGGGTTATGTGGATGACAGAGCATCAGCGCGCGAACTCGTCGACCGGACTTGTTCTGGAAGTTGAGCAATGCTTGCTCGTACCGATCCACAGCTTCGAGGCTGAAGGGATCGCAGTCCTGAAACTCAACGGGAATAACCGCCGTACTTGGCCGGAGCGACATGTCAGGGATGAATGTACCGTAGTACGGTCTTCCCAGGAGAATCCCCTCGCCCGGATCTGCAAATGCCCACGAGACATGCTCAATAGCCGAGGAAACACCGTTCGTTACAGCTAATTGATCGCTAGCCACAGGATTGGCCGGTTGAAAATGCTTGTTCAGGAACCCCGCGATAGCGCGTCGAAGCCGATCTGACCCCGTCGCGCCATCATTGTAAGTGAGGTATTTTGCCGGCAGACTGAGTTTTGTGTTGATATACTTCAGCAATGTATCATGCATCAGCATGTTCTCTGCGACGCCGACGTTGACATAGCCGTTGGGGTTGGTGGTAGGAGACCACGTATCGAGCATGACGTCCCAAGGGACTTGTTTTGCTGATTCAGCGGCCTGGCCGGCTCGCTGCGACATGTTTGATTCACCCATATTGTCCTGTTTTCTGATAGTAGCAGTATAGATGAGATAGAGGAGGTGAGACTGAAACCAGTCAAGGCGGGGCAGGGTAAGATCAGCTTCTTATCAAGGTTCGGATATCAACGGTGGTACGGTGGAGTCTCGGCAACCCTAATTGCCCGAAACCGATCGACTGCTTACTTTATCGAAACATCTGATACAAAGAATTTTCATTGCTGTATCATAGAAAGGCTTTATAATTATGCTATTTCATACATTCAGGTATTTTACATACAAGCTCCACGATATGCATCTGCAAGGAGGCATATAAATAATAAGGTGAAATAGGTTCAACCTCCCGTTGAGAAGAAGTGACAAGGGTTTCGGAAACTGGAAGCTGACGAACTTAGTGGAGGGCCTTTACTGGCGATAAAAATATACAGTTTCATGAGTTTCTTTTATCGGCGTGGTGATGTTCTTGCATCGTTGGCCTTCGGGTCCGGTCAATCCCTAAAGAATCTTCACGGGAACAAATCGCCTGCAGCATAATACGGAAAGCATCTATGTCGTTGAAGTCAGTCGCAGCATTCAGCATTCATCGGAACCATTTGCCACTCTCTGAAAACGAATTGGCACCTCGATCAAGAAGGAACTGAATCACCCTTCTTTCGTTTCTCATCATGAATAGAGAGAAGAAATCTGCCAGTTGATCCATGACAACTCCATGACGAGAGAATGTCCACAGTGTTATGGAAAGATTCTACATTGAGAAATTTCTGACTTATCAAGTCTTCAGCGATCATCAGAACCCTCTCTTGTGCGAGCCATGAGAACTAATCTGTGCAGAATTGCTTGCACGGCTTGTGCCTTCCGACTAGGACTATTCCAAGGTAAACACCAACTTTGGATGAATCTAATATCATCTGGATCGAGATATCCGTGCTTGCCATGCGTGGTTGATCTTCAATTTCAGGTGGTTGAAGGAAGTGGGTGAGAGATACTGGGCGGCGTGATTACACATCTAGCTAGTCCTTTGAGGGGGATTGAGAATAGATATATCAACATAGTCCTGAAATAGGATTTTCTTCATCAATTCTGTCCTCTTTTTGAGGATGTTGGAATTTGGAGCGTCGAGTGATAACGAGGCTCGGGGCGTTTGGCGCATTGCGACTTGATGAACTCACCATGTTTGATGAGTTTCCAGTTCTCCTCCGGTTCCTGCATGAGTCCGAGTGTTCTAATAAATGCAGGGAATTGTGATAGTTCCCACTGGCTGATCTCGGTGCGGAAAGATCTTCCGCTTTGCATTTACAGAAGTAGGGATATACTGATGTTCGTGCCCTGATGTCTCGAAGACCTGGAGTTGAGGGAATACGTGAGGATCTGCAGCAACCGCAAAACTGCCGAGCTTGCTATTTTGATGTATGTGAGTTCCACGCGTTCGGTATCGGCGGTAATAACGTCAGCAGCCCTGTCCGAGCTGATGCTAGGCGCAGATACATAGACTGAGACGGAATACCCGTAACAGCGTGGAAGGAAGTGACTATTAACTAGATATTGATAAATGACGTCAGTCCAAGATGATTTAGGCAAAAATATATATATGCCTTATATATAAGGTGTAAATTATCACCTGATAACTAGCCCAAAGGGGAAAGTGACTCTTCTCTCCGCACTGTATCTTCTCCTCAGCTTCATCTCACGCCTATTCTCTCAACTACTTTCGTTTTCTTCTTGTCTTGCAGTATATTTTCGAGCTTGCTTCAACCTTTCGCTCTTTATTCCTCCTTGATACCACAGTCTGGATCGAGCCAGGTTCGATCCTGGCTTGTCAAATTTCCTCGCCATGTCGGCTGCGATCTCTTCAGTCGTCAACCCCCAGAGCCAAAATGCTCGTCAATCGGCCCGCCAGACACGAACGAACCCATCGCGAACCTCCAAGACTCTTAGTCGCTCCTCGTTTGCCTACGGTCATGGCTCGATGAGTGACGCTCCTCCGACGCCCACCGTTCCACATGGGTTTTATCCTGCTCTCACCCATTTCACCGACGCCATCACGGCGCTTCCGCGAGAGTTCCGTCGTCATAATTCATTGCTGAAAGAGGTAGATGCGAAGGCATGGGCTCTGGAAGAGAATCTTCTGCAGCTTCTCAAGGTCTCTTCGGAGTCCCAGGCTGTGCAGCGTCCTTCTAATCCGGCGCCTATTGTCGCGGGTGTGATTCGTGAGGATGTTATGCCTCAGGTAGACCTCTATTGCGAACTACAAAGGAAAGAGATTGGTAAAGAAAAAGGTGAAGCTGACACACAATTCGCATCTACAGGATCCCTCGCAACCACCCGAATCGCCGGAAAGCAAAAACCGTCGTCTCCTTTTTGATCGCGTACGACACACCCTTTCGGACCTGATGATGACCGCAGATGAAAAGAACCATGTGATATCCAACGCCAACGACGAGCTGAATCGTCAGGTCACGCGTCTCGACACAGTCTTCCCGTTCATAGCAGGTGAGATCAGCGATGAGTCTCGCCTGGGCAGCCTCACCCACTGGGCCTACTCGAATCGCAACACCACTACAAAGACCACTACAAATGAACGCCCTCGTCGCGAAGTAGGGGCAGCTAAAGAATTGGCGGAGGCAGAAGCTTTCTCCCGGAGTGAGGCAAGACGGGAAGCAGTCCTGGCACGCAAGCATCGCCGCGGTCACGCGGATTCTGAGTTTGACGACACCCGTTCCGGTTCTCGCAAGGGACATAGTAGCAAAGCGCGAAGTGGCGCTGCGACAGGGGAGCATGCACCAGATAACACGGTCTCCGGAAGTTCGGCGGCCACGAAACGTCGGAAGGTTGAACGGCCAACACCTGCAGAGTCTGGTACTCCAATGGAACGAACGGCGAGTGGTGCCGGTAGTACTGCTGGACGAGCTGGTTCCAAGGATGCTCAAGATCCTGCCAAGAAGAGATCGCGAGCTCCTAACTCAGGTACAGCCGCAGCACGCAAGAGGTACGTTTTCCGCCCACTGGCCTCTTTTCTTCTTACTGACATGTCGCAGGAACACCACTGGTATTACCGCAGCCGAGTCTCCTATATTGGCACCATCACCCGTCGTAGGAACCTTCAATGCGCCGCGAAAGACAAGCCCTGTATCTACTACGAGTCGACCACAATCATCTCGTGCGCCACAGAACGGTGCACAATCGGGCAATGGACGGAATAGACCATCCTCTGCCACGTCAAACCGTGTGACTGACAGTACGTTCCCTGGACCTCGACCAACACTGGGACTTGCCCTTTCTAACGCGGGCCTCGCTGTAGATAAAGGCATCGAAGCCAAACCAAGTTCCAGGGATACTGCCAAGATGGATCCTGTTGTTCCCGGCCTTGTTGGTGCGGATGTACAGCGCAGAGAGACAGAGAGTGAAGCGGGCAATGGTACTACGTTCAGGATGCCAGTGCCAGGTACCAAGCGCGAGGACTCAGACAGGCCTGCGGAATCAGTAGAAACAGGCGAGTCACCAGCTCCGCCCCAGTTCAACTCGGGATCCAAAGGTCGATCCTCCAAAACATCAACCCCTGTCCTCCAATCCTACGAACCCGCACCACCACGCGTACGACCTACTCGAAGCACAAACCCTGCGCCCGCTACTTCCGCCAAACGGTCCCACAAGAAGAACGGAGGCGCAACAGTTTTACCGCCTCCGCCATCTGAGGAAGAAGAATCGATGCACGAGGGCGACGATGAAGACGAAGAAGGCGAGCCGCGGTACTGCTACTGTAACGAAGTTAGTTTCGGAGAGATGGTTGCGTGCGACAATGATGCTTGTCCGCGGGAGTGGTTCCATTTGTCGTGTGTGGGGATGACCAAGCCTCCGGGGAAGAATGGTAAGCTGCCCTCTTGTCTTGTAACAATCGTGCATAATTGCTAACGGGTGTAGTCAAATGGTACTGCAATGAATGCAAGGATAGCATGCGGCGGAGCCGGAGCGGGAGGTAATTGTCATGCAGGCAGGGTACAATAGACCGATAGACTGATTTATGTACATTTCGGAATGCTATAAAAATATTGCTTATTTCTTGATTCAAGAGTTCGATGGCAAATGTAGACAAGGAGAAGAGAAAAGTCGCTCAGTGTATAAAAATAGAATGCAAAAAATATGGTCCCGACGAGGGTCGAACTCGCGACCTTGGCGTTATTAGCACCACGCTCTAACCGACTGAGCTACAGGACCATTTGTTGCAGAGGGATACACTTTAGTGCCTTATAAGTTATCAGGATAGGCATTCAAACAGTGTTTTAATATAAATGAAAGTTCATAATCAGATGCTAACCAGATGCTAACCAAACTACATTAAAAATATAATCATTGACTGCCCCTCTGTCTCTGTCTCTGCTCACTATCCCCACTCTCATCCCCATTCGAAACCCCCGAAGCAGCCCCAGCCCCAGCAGCAACAACCTCCCCCTCCAACCTTCTCCTCAGATCCTCAAACCTACCCTCCTCCCCCCTCCTACTAACCCTCTCCCTCTCCCCAACAACCCAAGCCGGAATCCTCCAATTCGCACTAATGCCAGGGAGTACCTCCGCGCGCCAAGCCAATCCCACGAACCAACCCGTGACAGACGGGAGGAGCATATAGGGAAATTGCGAAAGCGCGAGTTGTAAGGCGAGGAGGTAGGTTGTGCTTTTGTTGGAAAGGAGGAGGGTTATTCCTTTGCTTGGTGATTCGGTTGCGGTGGTGGAGGTGCCGATGCGGTAGCGGTAGGTGTGTGGGATTATAGCGTGGTATTGGGCGAGGAGGGCGAAGAGGGTTGATACGGGGCCGGAGGGGAGGTAGTTTATCGTATTGAAGGATAAAGGGCGGATGACGAGGGCCAACAGCAGAGGCGGGAGGAGGGTGGCATACGGTAGCGTTGAGAGAATAAACGACTGTCGGATTGCATAATTAGCATCTTAACCATATCAGTGGCAGTGCCATTGACATCTAACTACGTACCAGTAGCTTGCGTCTCCCCCACCCCCTCTCAACAACACGCAAATGATAAACCAAAACCGCCGCAAAAAGCGCCTCCGTCGAGTTCGCAAAGCCCGCAACCTGCCATATCGCCGCGCGCCAGAATTGCCCGTACTGCCAGAGATGCGGCAAGACGTGGATCGACGCGAGATGCTTGGAGTCGAGGATGGAGAGAAGGATTGACGAGGCGATTGTGCAGATGAGCAGGCTTCTGGTGATGGGGGTGTTTGTTAGGCCGGAGGTGTACATTTTGTCGTCTTTTTCCGGAGGGTAAATAAGACCTGGCCGTGGCCGGATGTTGTATGTACAAATTTGTGGTTGTTCTGTTGTGGTCTAGGTGGTCTACTTGAGGTCCACTGTGCACGTGCCGCGGCGTTTATGCATGTACACCGGAGTAAGGTGACGTACTCTGCACAGTACGGAGTACTAATATTAGGCTATTTAACACCCCTGGTAATGATTCGTTAAATATACTCACCCTCTCAGGACCAGGCCAGGGGACCCAATCGCAGATCATGTTCATGGATTGTCCCACCGCGGCATTATAGACGATTGAGGGGATAGCTGTGGACTTACGGAGTAGTTACTGTGATGACACTTGTGGGTTCTTGATTCCCGGTTCTTGGTTCTGGTATCACTACATACGGCCTGAAGAGCCCGCGTCCTTTCTTGTGCAGCACTCCGGCTTCTGGACAGGGAGTGTTCTGTTTGAGGCGCAGGGGAAATTCTACTTTGGAATCAGATTGAAGATAATGTGTGGGGTGTTCGGGATCCTGAGGAGGCGATTGTGAAGCAGGTTAAGGATGACCCGAAGGGGCTTGAGTTGGTGGCTGTTGAGCCTGTGGAAGGGTCCTGAGGGGTTTTGTTTGTGAGTGTTGATGTGGATAGAAGTGATTGGCAAGTACATACCATTTGTTTGGCGGTTGTTGAATATATTTCTATGGAGCACAGAATATAGAGTCGGAACACAGAACAATGACACAAATCGTGTACAATCTATGCTGATGCAGTCTGACCTTCATTCATCTCCTCCGCCAACGCCTCCTTATACTTCCTCAAAGCTATCTCCAACGCCCTAATCGTCGGCCCCAACAACTGATTCACCACCTTTTCCCCGCCAGCAACGCTCGCCAAATTCAGCCTCATCTTCCTTCCCGTCTTCTCCAACATATCTCTCGCATGCTGCTTCAACCGCTCAACTTCCTTCTGTCGATCAGCCTCCGCGTCAGCAGCGACGGCCTTGATCCGCTGCATTGCGCGGTTGAGCGATTCAACCAGCGAGGCAACTTCCCCTGCACGGTCTGCGTTGCCGGATAGGAAGGCCTGCCAGAATTGATGCAGGAATTCGGTACTTGTGGCGTGGGTGAGGGTTAGGCGGTCGTAGAGGGGCGGGGTGAGGCCGTAGGTGCCTTCTGTGGAGGAGCTTTCGGTTTGGGCGCGACGGTCGCGGATTGCGCTGAGGATTTGGTTGGACGCTTGTTGGAGGTTGGGTTTCGAGCCGACTTGTTGGCGGGAACGGGTTTCGTCTTCGTCCTCGTCTTCGTCTGGCTGGACTAAGCGACCTAGTGGTGCGGTGCCGTCGTCTGGTAGTTGTTGCTGGACTTGCGTGCGGAGACCGCCTAGTACCTTTTCAGGATCTTGCTGCGAAATTAGACGACTCTGCTCTTCTGCTGCGTCCTTGGCTTGCGTGAAGAATCGGCTTTGGTCCCGGATGTTCAACAGAACCCGGCTCTGCTCCTCGTCGCCTTGTAGATCTCGTAGCTGTAACTCATTATACGTCTCTTCGTCCATGCCAACTGGAGCCGTAGGATCTCGATCTGCTGGCGCAACACCCGCCATAATCTTCTCACTCAGACTGTTCAATGTCCGGATGATAGGCACCTTGTCCACACCTGACGGCCTCATATCCAAATCCGGCCGGTTACCTCGTCGCTGGCTGTGATTCACCTCATTACCAGCTAAATTCAGGAACTGGGGAACATGCGCATCGCGCTGCCCAATATTCTCATCTTCCATAAGATACTTATCCAGAACAGCATCCGTAGCATCATTCTCAGAAACACGCTCCCCACGCAACTTCTTAAACAACCGACTCTGAAAAAACCTCGACCAGAACTGCTGCTCCGTCAACTTGGGCACATTCTCATCATACACCCTCTTCACAAGCGGATGCTGACTGAAAATCAACTGAATCTGCTCCTTGCTGATATTCAACTTGGTCACATTCTCCTCCGTCCGCGGCTTCAGCGTCGAAAGCACATTATACGAACCCCGCAACTGTCCCCGCTCAATCGCATGCGCCCGCAGCAAATGCAACCGCGTCGACCAGAACTGCGACGCAAACTGGCCCGTGGTCAACGACTCGGGCTTTGTGTCGAGCGACTCGAAGAACATGCGTTTGAGATTCGGGTCCGCGCGGAGCAGTGACTGCTGCAGCTCTGCGTCGGCTTTGAGCCGGTTGTCGTCGTCCCAGACGTTGCGGCCTGTTCCTGCTGAGACGGCGTTCGCCATCGCCATGGCTGCGGACATGCTACCATCACGGGGTGGTGGTGCGGGGGTTCCGCCGGGGGTGGGTGTTGGTGTGCTGCCTGAGGGCTGCGGTGTGGCTTTCGTGGTTTGGATGGCGGAGCTGAGGGCGTCTTTGATAGCGTCCGCCTCGGGGCGCGCGTTGGCGCCGGCTGTGAACGAGAAGACATATTGTTCGGGGGCAGGGGTGTTGGGAGGTTGCACGAAGATCTTCAGCATGACTTTGGGATTACTCGCGGGTGTCTGTTGCAGATCTAGCAAGAGTCAGCTTACTTCGCCCCCCAAAGGGATTCAATTCTCAAGACAAAGAATGTCCACGTACTTGTGACCTGACCGACAGGCAACGTAATCGTCCCCGAAGCACCACCAGCTGCGGGAATCCACGAGACCGACTGGTGGTCCTGCGACATAGTCAGGGTGCCATCTTTCTTCTTGTACGTCGCCGACCCGCTCGGAGGTGCCATCGTCGTTCAAGTCGACGGCTTCCACTGTCCAGGGCGGCGTTGACGGATCCACCCATCGGGAGGGAAAAAGCCCCAAGGGAAAGAGAGAGGCACGAGAGGCAGATGAGCCTTTCCGGACGGCTTTGGGAGGGTTATAGCGTCGTGGATCTGGAAAATGTCGCCGCGGCGGAAGCTTGGGTGGATCTTTGTAGCGCCAGGCACGTGACTGATCGGAGTAGCGGCCGAAGCATTACTTTTCACCCTACTGATAGCATCGCCCAGTTTCACAACCTCCATACACACATTCACACTGGGCACACAACCAGGACACGACCGCACACATTGCGATTTCTCTGCCAATTAACCGAGTACGAAACGCCGATATCGTTATCTCATGGTCGACATCGACTTGGGGGAAGCCACAGGAGTCCATCAGACCCCGACTGCTTCCCGACCCCCAAATGACTACCCAAATGACCGAGACCAGAGACCCCAAGAAAGGAGTCCCCAGTCCCTTTACCTCCCTTAGTGAATCAGCGAATGCCCATACAGGTCGAACAGGATACTCCTCCAGCATCCCCAACCCACAGCCCTACAGGGAGCCATCTGGGCTTAGAACTACAAAGCCACATAGCAGCCGCAGTGGCATCACGCACAGCCCGAATCAGGACCACTGGAGATGAGGTCTTAGAACTTGTCCACACAATTAGCCAAAAGATCTCCAGATGGGAGGAGAAGAGCCTACATGGAGCGGCCTCTCTGCGAAAGGATATCAGGACCCTGGTTTTCAATTTCAGCAAGAGCCTAGTGACCGGACAGCGTGCCAGAGTAGAGGAGAAACAACAACCCCCACCCTCGAAGCACAATAGCTATGTGGAGGCAGCAAGAACTCCTCCCAATGCCCCTAAGGTACCCCCCAAGGTGCCCAAGACACCATACATGTCACCACAACTGGAGAAACCTCTCCCTGGCTATTTCTCCGCCTCCCAATGGAACATCCAGCCCGCCAGGCTAGTCCGCATGCCACAATGGAAATGCTTGGGAAGCACCTGGACAGGATCTGTTCCGCAGCTGTGAGGGAAATCCAACAAGTGCCATCTGGTCTAGCAATTTGGCCTAAGGATGGACCGGGCCTCCACCTACTCATTGAACGCAAGGAAACCCTGGAGACCTTTATACAGGAAGCCAAAGCAGAAATTGAACAAACTTGGGCTGTTTTTGTCATCCCAAATGCTCCGCGAGAATATACTGGCTATGATGGGACCCAAGTGCCTATCAGGGAACAAATGGCCCTAGATGAATTTAAGTTACAGACTGGCATCTTTCCTTTGAAATTCTATTGATCAAACAAGACTCCACTCTTTAGTACACTCATCATGGCTACCCCTGAGGCCCGGGCCTATACAGTACCCCAATGGATCCATCCATTTGGCAAAAATGTCCAGATTAAGAAGAAACTTTCCCATACTCACATTGAACAGTGTGCACGCTGTTGGGACTATCATAATCCCTGCACCTGCTCCTGCTCACCCAGATGCCGAATCTGCAGTGGGAAGGACCACGCAGAGGAGGCACATCGTCACTCTAAAGCAAACAAAACAGAACCAAACTGTGCCAATTGCTGCAGACCTTCCCCAGCAGATCACCCCGATTGCCCTGCCCGACCAACTATACAACAGGGAATCATTCAACGCCTCTCCAGACCCCAGCTCCTGGCCCTCAGGAAGGCAGGTGAACGACAGCACACAAGGACATCACAATCCCAGAACACCCAACCTATGACAGAGCATTCTGGGGAACCAGACTCCTCACCTACAATAGAACAGTCCCAATCATATTAGATAGATTGTCTCACTTGCAAATCCTCAAACTCAATGTTGGACAAAATTGGGAAGCACATGGAACTGCGCTACAACTAGCCTTTGAGACCAACTGTCATGTGGTGACGATTCAGGAACCCTGGATATTCTCAGACTGCTCCTGCCGCTTATCCAAGCACCACGCATCCTTTCATCAATTCGCCCCAATAGAGGATTGGAGCACCAGACCTCAAACCCTCACCTACATAGAGTAGAAGGAAATGAAATAGCAGACCAGGTGGCAAAACAAGCAGCTGGCAAGCCTCCAGGAAGGGGTCCAAAAGAGATCTCCCTGGCTTTTGCTTGTAGAGCCCGAACGGAAGCCATTACAACACAAAGGCAAAGATGGCTCATTAAGAAGCTCGGCCAGCGTTCCCAACAAGGTCAACGAATATACAGGCCACAGAAGAACTGGCAGCTAGACCCTACAGCTGCAGCAGCTCCAAAACATCTAGCAAGCTGGTATTTTCAACTGAAGTCAGGACATGCCGCCATTGGAGCATATCTATATCAGATCCGGGCCCAGGAGGACGCAACCTGTGAGGGATGTGGTATATTAAGGGAAACAACACACCATCTTCTCTTTGAATGTCGGGAATGGCGACACCAACGAAACAGGCTCTACAAAGACCTGGAGACAGACGGAGTTATGAGACCCACTACGGCAGAAGAATATCCACAAGGACGACTTCTAGGAGAGCCCAAAGCTACAAGGGCACTGCTACAATTCCTAGCCAGCACCAGTGTAGCTCTACCCCGGGCGCACCCACAGCGGGTGGCGGAAAGGGCCCGAAGAGATGACGAATGGAAACTGGAAACACTAGAGGAGGCGATCAGAACAGGAGAAGGGTAGCAGGGAGGGTAGCCTAAGCTGAGATTCAGCTTAGGCCACACCCACCCTGCTCTGAAACACAAGGAGAGCACTCTGCTCGGAAGCCCTACGCATACAGGCGGTATTGGGGCGAGGAAAAGGATCGGAAAGATTATAGAAGGGGGTGTTGCCTCAGGAACTCATAGGGACAAGAGATTGTATAATAACTACTAGCCTCGAGTCCATGAACCAGGGTCTGTCATAGCTCTAGGGCTCGGTATGGACTATAAACTTGGTTAAATAAATAAATAAATATTCAGATCTTGAGTCCAGTCATCTGGAGCATGACAGTAGTGGACCCTCGAAGCATCGGTCCCAATCTTTTCTAGGGCACTTTTACTGCAGCTGGTGACGTTCATTCATTCAATGTTGGTATGATAGCAGTCTGACTTGGAATCTTTCTGTATCAGAATATATTTTTCTTATCCTATCCTACATCGAAAAATTCGGATCAAACGCAGTGCCAAAGCCGTCGAATCCGAATAGCGTCAGATATTGCTCAGAATATTCGAGGAGCGATGGTTCCAGGTCCGCGAACAGAGTCAGATCAAGAGGGGCAATATCAGCGGCGGTGTTGTCACAAGCAGTATCATTCGCAGCAGCAACGTATGGCACGTCCCTGGCAAGACTGAGGGCACCGCTTTGCGATAAGTTCTGGCCAGGGGGCGCCAGGGATGATAGCTGCTGGTCAGGAATACCGTCTCTACCAACCACGCCAGTAGTTTTATAAACTCCTTCTTGCAGGCGTTCAACAAGTCGCAGTGCGTTCATCGCCAACGTGCTGCCGTCCGCCATAAAGCGCAGGGCCTCTATGCCACGAGTGATGGGCAACAATTGATGATAGGGATTTCCGAGTAAAGCGTTCAAAAGCAGCACAATGACAGCCGAGCTGCATGTATGAAAGTCTGTAAAGGAAAATCTGGCGAGCAGCTTACGGCTGTGCAACTGACCAATCCAGTTAATGACTATTGCGGCCGACTCTGTGCATCGTTCCGCCAGTTTCTGGGATCGGAGATACATCTCATCGCCTTCGGAGCTTCTTGAGTCTGTGACTACAGGATACAGTCGTCTGCGAACAAGACGCAGTGTGGCTCCACGACCAATGTTTACCCAAATCATGTTATACATGATATCGAGGTGAGCATTTGCTCGAAATGAAGACTCTTGGACCAACAGCAAGTGAGCCGGAACCGATTGTTTCCAAGATTCCAGCTTGCAGCAAGCCCAGTCATAGCTCGTAGAGCTTTGTTCAACGGGGCTGCGTGTCCATGTTAGAAATTGCGAGACCTGTCGTGAGGTCGGGTGTCTTCGCTACGTACCCGGCGTTGATGATTTCGTCCATTACCATTGTTAGCTTGGTGAATGCGACTAGTCGATCTACTCGCTGAGAACTGTCTTTATCTAGGTCATGTCGCTTTTGCGGGAAGGAGACTGTAATGTCCTTGAGTTGCAGCATAGTTGGAAGTCCCATAATGGCAGATGTCTGACTAGATACGCTGTTAGTTTCAAGCATGTTTCGGGACTGGCGCTGCTTGTCGTACCGTTCAATGCTATAGATGGACCAAAACAGTCGGACTTTCGTCTCATGAGCTTGAGGTGTCTCGTCGTTTCCCATTCCCATACGATGCCACGAGAGACCGACGGCCAAATTCAAGGCCAGCCTTAGGTACATATGGTGGTGAGAAATGTCCTCAGTTGCAAGAAGGTACAACGATGTCAAAAGACAGCATATTGCACTCTCGACAGAGTTAGCCGCGATGACTCTCGGCATTAGCTTTGTGGCCTGCACGAAGAACGTGCTACCTGGAATCCCTCGGTCGGTAACGAGCAGGTTGACCGGCCTGAATAGATGTTCAAACGTACTCCCAAGAGCCAATACGAGGAACACAAGACAGATGGTGGTGCATTGCTTCCGCTGCGATGCACCAGTTTTGCCCATGTACATCTCTGTGAGCAAATTGCGAAACCACTTTTCGTCAAAATAGTACCAGTTGGATTCGAGGAATGTAAAGAACACGTCAACAAGGACTTGAGCATCTTCGTAAGGTGGAAGTTGGTTGAGAATAGTGATGAGCATAAAAGCGTCCTCTTCTTGGGCAAGACTGCTTAGGTGTGCAGGACTCTGCGTGCAGGGTTAGCCAGAACCTCCTAGGGGAAGGTTTGAGGTCACAAAGTGGTGAGTGTCACTTACATCTTGGCCCTTGATATGTACTGGTGAGATTGTGTCGGAGATTGCCGCGAGAAAGCTGGCGTGAGATGCCGAAGGCGTACTATCTGTCAAATCAATCAGCGGATACTTTGAGTTGGCAAGAAATTCTTCATCTATACGTACCGACTGTAGCTGATGGACCAACGGGTTGAGACTCCATACTGACTCTAGGTCGACAGATCCGATGAAGCGAAGTGGATGACTCCCCGCCAGGACTATCGCTCTCGGGGACCAAACCCTGCTCATTCCTTTGAACAGCCTCCTGGAAGAGCTTTGAGACTATTGAAAATTGTTCAGAATCCAAGTTGACTCCGGGGAATCCTTCACGGAGGCTCCGAGAGACATCCATCGCCACCGCCTCCCAAACCGGGCTACGTGCTAAAAGATTAGTGAACGCGCTTTCCACACAAATTGGCATTGAGTAGATAGGGTAGCTAGAAGGTTGGCTGACTTGTTCCATTTCAGTGGTTTCTGTGAGAATGTGTCGTCCCGGTGTTTGGGTTTCGTTTCGAAAATGCAGAGCTGGCCGGCGCGAGTGCAACTTTGGCACTGATTCGCAGAAGTCAGAACGCACTTCTTCTTGCCATCCCGACAAGAGATACATGCTCGTACGGCCCTTTTACGCTTATCTAGAGGTACGTGCGGGCGGTATCTCTTTGATTGACGTGTTGGTGGAGAAGGCATGGTAGACCCGGTCAATCTGGTCAGTGTGATGAATAGATCAGTGCGGCATTGAGATATAATGGACTATATGGAGTATCCGATGCGGTTCGTTAGATACTTGATGAGGAAATGATGACGAGCAAATCATTGCGACAGAGGAATTATTGATTGACTACAATTTGACTTTGCGTGCGTGAGGGGCTTTAGTAAGAGAACGCCGCCAATGGCGATCACGTGAGGCAAAGTCAGCTGGGCAAAGTATATCCCCTGTCGGCGTGTAAGTGACAGGATAATATCCATGGCACGACCTCCCGAGGAGCCCAAGACCTGAAGGTGATAGTCTTGGGTCTTTTACTCTCACAGTAATGTCCTATTTGGAGAAGTCATACGAAAATTTGTGACACGAAGATGCCATTTGTACGCATCGAACTTTATAATCTATCTGCTAAGCAATATTGACAGTCCGATGCAGATCGGTCTCAAGCTTTGACCATCTCGACGCATGCACGCGTCCATCCTTGATTGTCGCTAGCACGTTTTTCTCAGGCGCGTCCAAAATGGTGATGTCTTCTAACGGATTCTCGTTCAAAATCAACAAGTCAGCTGCGAAGCCCGGGGAGATCTCGCCCAAGAACTTGTCTTGTCGGAGCATCCGGGCAGCGTTGACTGTAGCACTCCGTAGGACTTCCAGGGAACTTTGAACTTGACGCCGCAAACCAAATTCTTGCGACTGCGCGAAATGTAGCTTGCCAAGTAGATCCGTCCCGAAACAAATGGTCACGCCAGCTTCGGTGGCAATCTTGATAGCGTGTAACCCCTTCTCCAACACCTCCTTGTTCTTCTTTGCTGAGGCTGGAGGAAGGAAACCCTCAAATTTTGCCATCGTGGCGTAAGTAATGAGGGTCGGCGTGAGAAAAGCTCCTTTCTCGGCCATGAGCTTTGCAGTTTCTTCGTCAATTAGATTGCCGTGCTCAACTCCCAGCACCCCTTGCTTAATCGCCTGCTGGATAGCTTGGGGTGTGTAGGCGTGTGTGGTCACATATGTGCCTGCGTTTGATGCGACTGTGACGATAGCCTTGATTTCTTCGTCCGAAAACTGAATATTTTCGATCTTGTCTGTCGGGCTGGCCACTCCTCCGCCACCCATGATCTTGAGAAAGTCTGCTCCCTGACGAATCTCCTCCCGGGCGTACTTCAGGCAATCGGGAACGCCATCGATGACCCGACCGACGCCTTGCGTCGTTCCGCCGCAGCACTCATAGTTATCCAGTAGCCCACGCATATCTCCATGTCCTCCCGTCTGTGACAATGCGTGTCCGGCAATGAACAGTCTTGGACCTGGATGCACATACTCCTCGATGGCCTGTTTCAAAGGAAACAGGGCACCTCCGCAATCTCTCACGGTCGTGAAGCCCCTCTCTAACATGGACCTGCAGACCTGTGGCTGGCGCAAGAGCGAAACGGATGGGTTCATACTCTTCAGCTCTTCAAGTCCCTTCTTTCCAGGAACTGCCATCAAATGAACATGGCAGTCTATCAAGCCAGGGCAGACGAACTTGCCCTCCAGATCGACCTTTATCGTGGAAGAATCGTCCTCCCATTCGTTGGGATTGCCATTGACAGACTTCACGACGCCGTCGTAAAGATGGACCGTCACGTTCGTCAACACCTCGCCTTTTGCCGGGTCAACGAGATTGGCTCCTGAAAAAACATATCTCGGCCGCGGAGGCAGGCTCCAAGGAATGGTAACCTCGTCAGATAACATGGGGGTCGTCTTTGCTGTCATGATAGCCCCTTGGATTCGAATTCTAGAGTCTGCAGGAAAAGCAATGAGTTGAGAAAAGTTTAGTTGGGGGGCATGGAAAAGAAAAGGTTCCAGACGTTTTCGGCCTGGTATGAGCAATAACTTCCGCAAACGGCAGTGGAAAGCTGGGTAAATAACCTTTGCTTCGGGTACTTGTAGCCGGCTAGTGCGGAGGAACGTTGTTCAGCTCGGTCTGGGGGGCGTCGGCACGTCCATGTCTCGTAGCATACGATCCGACGTCGAATGGCAAAATAGGCTTGCTGCCAGTTGGGTACGAGTACCCGGCGACTGGGCTTCCCCAGAAAGGGTATAACAAACAAGGTAATAACGGGTACATGTACCCGCTAATTGTCTCCGATGATTACAACCATGGACTGGCTGAGCACTACAAGATATTCATATTCATCATGCATTCTATCGTGTTACTGAACATCACTGCCTGTTTCCTATCAACCGTGACCTGGCCTGGACATGTATAAAGAACAAGACAACTCCTGCTCGAGGATCACTTACGTTCATGATACTTTTTGTAATATCCAACTCGAAGAAACCCGCACCGTATCAACTCCATTCACTCACCATTCGCTATGGCCTCAACTGAAAAGTACAAGGTCATGGCAGAGGCAAAGACCTCAATGGATTTCGCAACTCTGCATGTCAGTACAGGAGAGGCGGAGTCAAACTTGGTCATGACCCCTGCTGAGGAGCGAAAGCTCGTCCGGAAGATTGACTTACAGTAAGTAATTGGTGCCCAGTGCAACACTTCGTAGTGGTATTGCGGGGTTGATAAAGGAACAGCTTGATTCCGCTCATGTTTATTTTGTATCTGTTCCAATATCTCGACAAGACATCTCTTGGCTATACCGCGATCATGGGTATCATACAGGACGCAGTAAGTCTGCCTGCTACTCAGACCAATAGGATCGACGACCAATAGTGAAATTATCACAGAAACTTGTGGGGACGCAATATTCCTGGGTATCCAGCTTCTTCTACGTGGGATTTCTCGCAGCCAGCCCTCTAGCTTCAATCCTGCTGGTCAAGTTCTCGGTGGCCAAAGTCGTATCAGTCACGGTGTAAGTCTGCCCTTCAAAAACCGATCGAGCACCTCGAAGAGTTAACCCTGCTGGCCATATGCTAGACTGATATGGGCGAGTATACAGATGTGTATGGCTGCTGGTAATAACTTTGGGAGTCTTGCTGCCCTCCGCATCTTGTTGGGGGCTTTTGAGGCTGCAGTGAACCCGGGTTTTACGATAATAACATCTACGTGGTACAAACCATCCGAGCATGCTCTGCGACATGGTCTATGGTACGGAGGAGCCAGTGTGGCCTACATCTTCGGTGGCATTCTTGCATATGCCATCTCCCATATTCACAGTGCGATCGAAAGCTGGCAGGTATGTAAGCTATTGAGTGGTGATAGCCAAATGCCGCTTCAGCCCGTAGCTAACCTGCCATGCTAGTTTCTGTTTATCATCTTCGGAGCCGCTACCTTTCTTTGGGGACTGCTTGTTCTGTGGCTTTTGCCCGACAACCCTCAAACCGCATGGTTGCTCGGTGAAAGGGAAAGAAAGTTGGCTTTTGCCCGTGTGCAAGGTGCGAGGCACTCAGCCGACACCAGAAAATGGAACCATGGGCAGATGAGGGAAGCACTGATGGATCCTCGGTCCTGGCTGCTCTTCTTACTTTGTGTATTTACCACTCTCCCAGGTGGTGGCTTGACGGCGGTATGTAGTGCAGTCTCATCAAATACTTCCTCGACCTTTCCAATCCAGCGCACACATTCAACCAACCTGAAGCATTGCTAATCAGACTATTTTACAGTTTGGAAGCGTTATCTTGAACAGCTTCGGCTACAGCGTGTTGCAGACCCAACTTCTCACCATGTCACAAGGCGCTTTTCTCCTGCTTTTCGTCGTCTTCACCGTGGTTGTATCAATGACTTTCAAGAACGCCCGATGCACGTCTATCGCTCTGCTCAACATCATATCCCTGGCAGGGGCCTTGATGATCAAACTGCTCCCAGAGTCCCACAAGCTGGGTCGCCTTGGGGGACTATGGTTGATCAGCGCCTACTCCAGTGCCTTTCCTACAATCCTCAGCCTCGTGTCTAGCAACATCACTGGACATACGAAGAAGTCGACAGTCAATGCAATGCTCTTTGTTGGCTTCTGCGTAGGATACATTGCCGGCCCACTTACCTTTTTGCCGCGAGAAGCCCCAACTTACCAGGTGAGTCTGCGGCGTGTTCGTTCTGTGGCAAGTACAATATGAAAGCGTACTGACATTTCTCAGACTGCGTTCAACATCATGATTGCTTGCTTCGTTCTTAATGTCACGATCATTATCATCATGAGACAGCTGATGGCGAAATGGAACAAGAAGCGCGATCAAGAATTTGGCGCTGAGGCCAGCTCAAGTGGACAAGCTGTCGAAGACAGTGCAGCTCAACTCGACCTAGATGAGACTGATTGGGAGAATAAGAGCATCCGTTACTCTCTATAAAATCCGAGAGCGTTAAGGAAGAATGGTATCATGAGGACCCGCAATATCTGAAGTTTGAACTTTAATGTGAAGTCTTCTTGCGGACAGTAACATGAACATCTTGTCATCACCCAGCCCGCGTCACCGCATTTGTTACTGTTAGGTCACCAAATTATCAACGCTCTTGGATCCTCTGATTTTACCTCTCGGGTCCAATGACAGGCGTCATGTAGTGTTTCTTAAGTCATGATTTGGGGGACCTTGTCTTAGTTTCTTGTCGACTATCTGCTCCTCGATAATGCCTCTGGATACTTTTCACGATAAAATGGTCTTTGATAAATACACGTCCTTAATCTTCATCTGCCTAGTTTCTCCTTTACAGTCTCTTCTGCTACTCGATGAACAAAACATGCCACAATTTGTGCTATCAAGATCCTCAGCTTGAGATCGGCTGCATCGTACCCATGCTCCTTGTCAAGAATATTGAGAGATCCTATCGTGACACCATTTAGACGGACTGGAATGTTCATCACTGATCCTAAGCCTGCCTGCCAAAGTTGCTTCCAGTCTTCAAATGCTGCCTTTAGATCCTCGCGCACGGAGCCACGCCATATATTGCCGTCCACCAGAACCTGCTGGACCCACGCTGCGCGGCAGGGTGGTGGAGGTGGAGTTCCAACGTTGTCTCTGTCATTATCCGCAGCGGGGGACTTCTTTCTTGTTCCTAGCGGGTGCAGGTCTGTATTGGTGCTGTGAAGTCTTGTAACGCCTCCTTGTTCTGAAAAGGCAAGGACAGTGAATAAAGAATATCCAAAGAAGTCGGCTAATGTCTGTTCGAGTGCAAGCCAAACGGCCGTCTCCGTGCTGTTTGCGTGTAATTCAGTGCCTAATTGAGCCAGTCGAGCTAAGCGTGCACAGGGAACACTGTCCGGCTGAGAAGATGTTGGCATATTGGAAATCAAATAGCGAAAGTCTGAAGATTGATAGCGCAGCTCCTGTGTCACTGGAAGACATGCACAAGACCTCCGACACAGGAAGATGTATTTATATCTCTAGGTGAGCCGTTTCTGCCGATAAATGGCAGTTGAATGACTAAAATTGTCTGCAAAGCTGGAAAGACAGCGATATCATAACCTTGATCGGGTACTAGTACCCGTGCAACAGCCTTCTTTGCCGGTTAGGCCGGATCTCCGACTAATTTGTCTGTCATCAGCGGCGCCAGCAAACGCTTTGCGAATTACCATTTTAGTACATTAACCCTCGTTAGGGGTCTTCTCCATGACAGGAGCTTCGCCTGTGTCTGTGCCATCGCTGGCAGCGCGTCTGCGGTGGATTCGGGAGTTGGAGATGCATTGAAGCCGTTGTGGGTTGTGGTGTCCGGGCTAAAGGGAGGGGCTCTGGTTCCAGCCCGGGTGAGTGAGGGTGTCCTCGGTTCGCGAGAGGTGTGACGGCTCACATATGATAGCTCACATATGGCGGCTTAACACTACGGCAATGGATGATACATCACAAACACTACCCAGTCATGTCGCCAACATTCCTCTTAAAACCTCTTCATATCCAGGTCGATTTCCTCTTTTCTTTTCTTCACCATATTCGAGATTCTCGTCGATGGCTACAATAGTTTAGATAGGAATCCAGTTCGTTATTATCTACTATTCCGAGCCCGTGACAAGAGGCAATTCATCGTAACTTCGTTCGGTCAGCGCCAGTGGGCGCTCGGTGTCGGGCGCAGAGCGTTCAGCGGGTTTCCTTTCAGTTCTCTAGGGGCCTAAGTAAAACCAATAAAAGCCTTTCAGCTGCTTCGTCAGATTGTAAGTCATTGGGGATCGTGTCTAACGTATTCGTTGCGGACGGCCATGAACGACACTAGAATGGATTCAGATGGAAAGCTGTCCAGATGGTACCTTTCACCAAGTGCCCGCGATCTCATACTTCATTTAAGTCTGTCATTGCTATCCATTGTCTGCCTTGACCTAACCCAATCCTAGCATAAGCATAGCAACATCCTAGACAATGCAAGGATCTGGGCGAAACTACTTTGCAGGTATTGAAGCCGATCACATTTTATATATTCACTCGGCGAGAGTTAAAGAACAATGATCGCGCGACCCGGGTGATTAACCAGGAAGCTCTCACCCTTTCTAAACGACACTCACTCTTCTTCTCACCCTGGGTCGCGCGACCGCCAAGCGGCAACCAGCTGTTTCTATAATAGGTTACACGAAACGATTGGCATGCATTGGCATTTGGCGTGCGGCTGGCTTGGGTACGGCCAGTAGTTCGGTGGGTGCCTCGAAAAGGTGCGAGGTGGTGTGAGCTCCTGGCGTTCGCGCGACTGGCGTGGGTGCTCCATAGAGGGGTGCTGTCACGGACTCGGACTAGTAGATACTAACGAAATGATATCTAAACTACTGTAGCCATCGACGAGAATATCGAATCTGGGAAAGAAAAAGAAAAAAGGAAATCATCCCGTCGACAGAGAGAGCTATATACAGTATGTGTGCTTGAAAAGGGGGTTAAGCCTGCGTTTGTTGCAGTTGGCTATCTGGCAGGGTTCGCACGCTTAAGCTGCAAGGCTAGGGCTTTCCTTGTCCGTTTGCATTGTGGCGTCGTTAGCCCCATTGATGTCGTTTGCTGGTCTTGGCGTCGATACAGCGTCAAGCCGTCACACCTGGCCTCTAGCGCCCTGGTTGTCCTCATAGATGGTAGTCGGAGTGTCGCGATAGATGAAACCCTTTCCTATAGCATATAGGAAATGTCTAATCCAAACCGCTTGTTTGACTGCCTCTGATACGGCCATGTATTCAGCTTCCATCGAGCTCTGTGCGGTAACCGATTGCTTTCTGCTCGTTCAGGTGATTGGTGTGCCATCAATAAGGAAAATGTAGCCAGTGGTCGACCGGTTCTTTGCTGAATTAGCATACGCGGAATCAGCATACACATATAACCCTTTCGGACTCCCCTTTGCACCAAATGTTAAGGCCATAGCCTATAGTGCTTTTGACATATCAAAGCACATGCTTGGCTGCTGCCAAATGGACCTTCATTGGCTCCGCGAGGTATTGAGACAGTTGATTGACTGCAAAAGCGATCTCCGGCCGTGTGGCTATCACCAAGAAAATCAACTGCCCAATTAATCTCCAAACCAGCTTATGCTCAGCTCGTCCAAGCAGTGAGCTGTCTGACGCTTCCAATTTGACGCTTGGGCCAATAGGTGTGCTTGCAGGCTTGCAATCGGCCATGCCAAATTCCTCAAGAATCTGTCACGCATAGGACTCCTGGTCCAGTTGAATAGACCTGTCTCTTCCCCATGTAAAGCGAATGTCCAATAGCTTCTTGAATAATCCTGAATCAGTCATTGGATGGAATTTCTTGAGGTTCTGCTTCACTACATTGATGTCCTTGACGTCATTGCCAAATATCACTATATCGTCCACGCACACAGCGATAATCAGACCCCCACTGTTGATGAATAAACTGGGAACTGCGGTAATCGGTTTAAAGCCTATGTTCTTCAGGAAATCGCTAATCTTTCGATGTCATAGATTAGCGGATTGGCGGAGGCCATATAGCGACTTCTTCAGCTTCAAAAATAGGCCTCTAGTGCTAGTGACCTCTGGATCAAAGTCCTGCAGTCCCTCCGGGATTTCCATGCAATTAGGCTTGTCGAGGTCGGAACCAGTGAATGCATTATTAGCATCAAGCACATATGCCAATAAGCCTAGCTGTGCTGCTATAGCCACCAAGATTCGTAAGCTATCTATTCGAAAGACTGGTGCAAACGTCTCGTCGAAATTGTCATCTGATTGCTCATTCCCTCTGGCTTTCAACCTGGCTTTGAAGCGGTTGATTTGGCCATCTGGGCCTAACTTCACATCGAATACCCAGTATCCACAGGCACGTCTTCAGCTTCTGGTGGGGTTTCACCTGTACGTGGGGCCTAGCATACGACATTAGGCTTCTCATGAGCTCCCTGCTCTGCCTCCCCTTCAGGCTGGACCTCAGATGGTTTCAACGGCTTATCCATCGTGCCTCCAGTTGATGAAGAATCTCTTTCCCTCTCTCCATCTTCTTTGTTTAGCGGCGAGTTCGGCGGCTCTGGTATTATACTGGTCCTCGGCTTATCGGTACGCAAGGGTTCACTGACTGGTGGTTCTGCCCTGGCAGGCACCTCAGTAGGTATATGAATGGGTCCTTGAGCAGGTGCTTCGGTAGGTGATCCGGCAGGTAAAACTGTACCGGTTGGCAGGCTAGTCGGCAGGATTCGTACATCAGCCTGATTAGGCTCACTCAAATAGCCGTTCTCCCGCTCTCGAAACTCGGGGTTAGTAACTAGCTTCAGGTCACTACTACCCTTAGGCAGCACCAAATACTGCTTATTGCTCTTCCCATACATCAAGAAAGTACCCTCCATCGCTCTGCTTTCCAGTTTGCTTTCTGGCTTATGGTAGAAAAAGTACTCGACAGCCCCAAGCACGAAGATGGGCCAAATCAGGCCTATGCCCATGCCATAGCTCATATGGCGTTTTCTCATCTTTTTGGCCATTGTGCTTTGGCAATACCGTCCGGTTTCTCAGATAATTAGCCGTGACGACAGCGTACTTCCAATAATGCTTGCTAATACCGGTGTGAATCAACAGAGCACGTGCTATATCCATGATAACGCGATTATATCGCCCGGCCACACCATTCTGTGCAGGTGTTTCAGCCTCAATGAATTCAAGCTCAGTCCCTTTGAGCTCTACCCATGGTCTCAATGCCATGAACTCAGCTACATTATTGGTACGAATGACCAATAGCCTTTCCCTGACTGCCTTTCAACCTGGCGCAGCCAACTATCCAGTGTGTGCACAACACTCTCGGCCCTTCGATCTGTTTTGATAAAGATCCATGAATATCGCGTACAATCATCAACCAATGACAGGTAATATCTTCCGGTCCCATACCATCACGATTTGGGCCCCAGAAATCCATGTACACGCGTTAAAGTGGCTTCTTAGCCCTGGGAACTGGTGCATTGCTCTGCTTTTTCACCTTTTTGGCCTTAGCACACACTTCGCATTTATCATGAAGCAGCCGATCCTGTTTGCCTACTTTCAGCTTATCCAGCTCCATATATTCAAGGCAGGTGTTCAATCGACTTCTTCCTGCTTGGCCTAGGCGGCGGTGAATCAGCACCTGCTTCCTTCGCGTCTGCTCATCTGCAGACAGGGTCATCCAGGCATATTGCTGTCTTTTAGCTTCCTTTGGACCGAGAAATAACGCGTTGACATGCTTAACTGAGTGCAGGTATGTAGTCCATCCTTCTCGCTTTACTCGGGCGACCACTTTCCCGTTCTTCCTGAGCACGTATCCCCTTTTAGAACCAGTTGATTGGAAACCAGCCATATACAAAGCTTCTAATGATAATAGATTCTCTGCTAGGCCTGGCACATATACCACCCTGTCCAGCCTGGCCTTCGAGCCATCTGGCAGGCCGAATCGGACGATCCCCCGCCCCATGATGGGCATTTTGGTGCCGCTAGCAATGGTCAAATGACCTCGGCTAGTTTCATCAAGGTACTCGAATATACTCCGGTTGCCAGAGCACATACTTGTAGTACCACTATCAAAGCACCACTTCGACGGATCCATGCTCACTCGATGAGCTCCTTCGACGATATATCTGGCTCTCTCATCCTAATATTCAGTAATGGGGCCAGCTTGCACGTTCTCAACAGCTGCTATACAAGCATCTTGCTCTTCAGGGATTCGAACTTCTTCGCATATGAAGCCATCTGCGCACTCAGCAGTATATTCCACAGTGCATTCAGCAGCACACTCAGTTGCTTCCTCGCTTAATCCAGCCACCTCATTGGGCCACTTAGTGAGCTCAGTGACGTATTCACTTGTTGGTCTTCCCTTTTCTTTATCCAACATCACCTCATTGAATGTCATATCAAATGTTGTCTCTAGGGCACGAGCACCATATTCGCTCGTATACTGCCCATCATCATCATCATCATTGCCAACCGTGCTACTTCCTTCCTTTGCGGACTTCCATTTCTGCTTGGAGAAACGATTGGACTTCTTATTCCGGCCATCTCCGCCACCTCGACTGTCTTGGCGCTTGCCTTCATCAGCGCTAGCATCTTGATCATCTCGCTTGCTCGGACAGTTCCTTGCTCGGTGTCCAGTTTTCCTGCAAGCAAAGCACTTTGCGCTTTTCTTTTGAATCCTTGATGCTTTCTCAGTCGGTCCACCTTGGAACTGGTCGAAATCCATCGCTCGTATGAGCACATAGCTCTTTTTCAAGTTAACATCGGAGCTCATCACAGTCCTTTTAAGCATTGCATACTCTTCTCGCAGGCCACGGAGATACCAAATCACGACTAATTCATCGATATCGATCTGTTTGCTGCCGTTCATGTCGACTAATTCGCGTCCTAATTGTTCAATCTCGCGGTAGGCGTCTTTGGCATTCACATTGGGGCCTTGATGCCAATTTGCCATCTTCATTAATTGCATGGCCTTCATCGCATTTGATGATTTTAGGTACGCCTTCTTCAGGTAGTCCCATTTCACGCCGACGTTTGGCAAGTCCTTGATTTCCAGGATGATGGTGGGAGTAAGGCCTTGTTGAATAATCATGTCCGCCTTCATATCCACCTTCATCCATTTCAAATTATCGTTCCGAATTTGGTTATATGCCTCCCTTCCTACTTCATAGTAGTATTCAACTGCCTGCCACGCAAATTGGACCTTTAACTGACTCTCCATTGCATAGAACCAGTATCGAGCGTTTTCCTCATTCAGCTTCTCGATATTAAAGGAGTAAATCTTTATGCCGGGATCCTCTAGCGGCTCCTTTGGTAACATTTTGCTCTCACTGCTAGTCTCCACCATTATGACTTCTCTCACAACCCAATAGGCTCCGCTGAGCAGATTATTGGCCAGCAATCGTGTAGGGAGTTAATCGAAGGTGAGACACGTAGTCGGAATCGTATCGATCGGTCTATACTCGATGTTAAGCGAATATAGAACTCCCGGGGTGCCACACGCTGGTTAGGCGTTGATATATCCAAATATCTTGGGCAGGCCCGGGCTTATAACCAATGAAGCGGGGTCTCTCGGATCGTAGCTCAGAGGAAATCGGGAGTCGATTATTCCGGACTAAACGAGGTCTATATGGAGAGACCTAGGCGAAGGTAGAGATGTATTGTCTATCGAACGTAGGTGCGTATACGTAGCTGATTGAGTGCTTAATCTACAACATGTGCGCACACGTCGACTATATGGCCTCGCTACTCGGGCCAACCATTTATCCGATTAATCCTTATCACCATATACCATCTCTTGGCATTGGTAAATGGTATACGACTACCATGATAACTACCATCGGGATGGTAGTCTGAATGGTATACAGGCGAAGGATATATAAGAACACTCATTCATGTACTTAGCTTAGTTCTTCGCGATCAATACAAGTCATTCAGTATTGGTTGCCTTCTGTCACGGTGCCAGCCCGTGATTTATGCACGTGATTTAGCACGTGACCCACAGAGTTATCTGATGAAAGTAACATTGGATTAATAGTCGGCCCGAGTACCGAAAGCGGCCTGATTTCCGAAAACGGAAGAATCCTTGTACTTAAATAGGGACACCTTAGCCATGCGCTTTAGATGGTTAAGCACTCATTCTATTGTCAAGGTGTCTATAGATTCCAATATCACACTCTTCGTTATATAGCCTCATATAGTCCGGATTATCGACTCCCCGATTCCCCGAGCCTGAGCTACCGCTCGTTTCATTGGTTATGAGCCCGGGCTTGCCATACTGTCGTCTTAACAAACGCTTTGGCACCCTGGGGGTTCTATATTCGCTTAACATCGAGTATAGACCGATCGATCAATCTCGACTGCGAGCCTCACCCTCGATATCCTTCCCACGAGATTACCGGCCAGTAATCCGCTTGGCGAAGCTCATTGAGTCGTGAGAACGTTATCATGGCTGGAGTACCCAAGGAAGCGATAGATACACCACTTCCTCCAGATGGGAGGAAACCAGTGAAAGAGAATGGTATAAAGATATACCAATTCTCGATAGAAAAATTGAATGAGGAGAACGCTCGATACTGGTTCCATGCGATGGAAAAGCAGTTGAAGGTCCAATTCTGCTGGCAGACAATCCAATATTATTATGAGGTTGGGAGTGCCAGATATGGATCAATCATTGGCGAGGATATGGATTGGTTTAAAATTGATTTGAAAGCCGATTCAATCATTGAGCAGGGACTCACGCCAGTGACCATCTTGGAAGTCAAGGACCAACCGAATGCAGGGTCGAAATGGGACTGTCTGAAAGGAATGTTCTTGAAGTCGTCGAACACCAAGAAGGCTATGAAGTTGATGAAGATGGCCAATTGGACTTGGGATCAATCAAAGCTGAATGAGAAGGAAGCATTCCGAGAAATCAACCAATTGGGAGAGGCATTCATCGACATGAATGGCAGTGAGATGATCAGTATCAAAGAACTGGTTGTACTGTGGTATCTGCGAGGATTAGGCAGCCAATATGCCACATTGAGAGATACCATAATGAGCTCAAAAGCCACTTTGGACAAGGGATATGTCTTAAGTCGAGTCGAAGACCTTATGCAGATGAAAGGAGGATCTGCAGGTGAGAAAGGATCACGAGCTCATAAAGATGATAAACAAAAGAAGAAAAATGGATCCAAATGCTATGTCTGCAGGAAGGCAGGGCATTTCGCGAGGGAATGCCAGAACAAGCATGAGAGTGATGACGATGAGGATCATCAAAACCCAAAGATCAACAAGGAGGTCGACAAGGTAAAGCAAACAGGCAGAAAGGTAGATTTGCTGGAGCACAAAGCAGCAATGATGATGTCAACCAAGATGAGATGGATGAATTCAGCTCATATGCGACTGAGAGATCAGAAATGGGTCAATTCACAAGTGAAAAAGCAAACCGAGCAAACAGCAGCAATCCATCAGTATGGTGTTTTGACAGCGGAGCCACGAGCATGTCAACTGGCAACAAGGATATTTTTGAAAAATTGGACTGGAAAAGCCGCGGAACTCTGACTGTTGCAGATGGAATTCAGATACCTATTAAGGGAAGAGGAATAGTCAGATTCAGCCTGCCAAATGGGTCAACAGTCCGATTGAGTAACGTCATATATGTACCTGGTTTGGCGGAGAACCTGTTGTCACTGGAAGCGCTCCATGTTGCTGGATTTGAGTCGAGGGGCTCGAACAAAGGTTATACAATACTGAAGGATGGTAAGATAGTTGCCAAAGGACAGTGAATAGGGCGATCAACCTACCTGGATAGAGTCATGCACGCAAATGCTCTGTATGTGACGCCAGAGCAAGCAAGGAAGTGCGCTGAATTCATTGGGAAGCTAGGGGAGAAATCAGTGATCCAACTGCTCAGTGGACGAGCCGCTAAAGCTTGAGCTGAAGATGAGGTTGATCAACGCTGGCAACTCATTCATCAACGACTTGGACATCCTGGAAAGAGACGCTTTAACAGCTGTGTTGAAGCCTTGGATATGGACCAATTGGAAGTTGGCAAACAAGATAAGCTGCTAGAAGATGATTGCGAGATATGCATCAAAGCAAAGCAGGTGAAAAACCAGAGCCATGTTCCAGTTCCTAGAGCAAAGAGACCGTTGCAGCGAGTATATATGGACTTCTGGGGTCCATATGATGAGAGTATGGGTAATGAGCGATATTACCTTTCTCTGATAGATGATTGCACGCGGTATTCATGGGTCTTTATCAAGAAGGACTGAGTATCAAGCTCAGTGCAGAATACACTTGAGATATGGTTGCGCCAGGTTGAGCGAGAAGCTGGCAAAATGCTATTGGTTATATGGGCTGATAATGCGAAGGAGTTCTTAGCCTTGGAAACATGGGGCCTGTTGAGAGGCATCCAACTTGAATTCATTGAGGCTTATACACCCCCGCAAAATGGTGTTGCGGAGCGATTCAACCAATATATTCTGGAGATCACAAGAGCTCTCCTATTCGATTCAGGTATTAGCAAGAAATATTGGAAATATGCAGTAGTGACTGCGAATTACCTGCGGAATCAAACAACATTTGTCAAGGGCAGTGACAATAGGACGCCATTTGAGCTATGGTATGGGCATAAACCAGATCTAGCCCACTTGCGAGTTTGGGGCTGTCGGGTACTTTACCATTACAAGTCAAATGATAAGCTTGAAAGTTGTGTCATGGAAGGAACCTTCCTATTGTATGGGAAGAGTGACAAACAATATCATGTACTGCCAAAAGAAGCCAGTGACATACAGCTGGTAACCAATCCGACTTTCCGAGAGCGAGAACGTGGTTATTTGACTGAGGTGATGCAAGCCAATACACCAATGCCAATGGCCATCAATACTGAAAGGTCACCTGGAAATCTTGAAGTTCCCATACAACATGAATCATCAAGTGCTCCTGATAAACAGCCAAAAGAGCCTGTTAAGGATAATGTGCATCTGCAAGGGGAGCCAGATATGAACAGTCAACAAGAAGCTCCCAATAGTCAGCCAGAGGTGGCAGGATCACCACCATAACCATCCACGCGTGAGGTGGATGATAGTATGAATGAAGAAAGGCTGCAACCGGAATGCACGACTGAGGTGGATGATTCACAAGGTGTGAATGAATTATCATTGGAAGGGGAGAATGATTCTCCTGAGAACAGAAATGGTTTGGTGAATGAACTTGAATCATCTAACAGAGAAGGTTCAGTGAATGAGCATCAAACTGAGCGCCATTCTGCTTGTACACACCAACCATCAAACGCGCTGATAAAGAGCCGCCAAAGCGAGAAAATATATAGCCGCAAGCGCAAAGCTGAAGGGGAGCAGGATGATGATCGTCCAGCTCAGCGCATGCGGGCCCAGTTGGCAAGGCTTGCAGTGGCTACAGAGCTGATGATTGGTGACAGAGAATATGAGGTTGCCAATAAAGCGCGTGAGAAAGCAGGTATACAAATACCAAAGTCGTACAGCAAAGCCATCAATGATCCGATATATGGTGCGAAATGGAAAGAGGCTGTTCATAAAGAGTTAAGCACCCTGATGAGCTTTGGAACCTGGAAAGTCATACCCCGGAAGCAAGCTGAAGGAAATATATCAACCTGCAGATGGGTGTTTGATGTGAAACTAGGCTTGGATGGCCGGATTGATAGGTTTAAGGCCAGGCTAGTTGCCAGGGGAAACGAGCAATCGGATGATGATTTTGATGAGACTTTTGCGCCGGTATTTCGACTTGATAGCCTGCGAACCCTGTGTGCAATTGCAGCCAGATATGGGCTGATTGCGCATATAATGGACGCGTTAAACGCTTTCGCCGGATCCAAGCTTGACAAGCCGAACTGTATGGAGATTCCGGAAGGTCTTCAGGATTTCGATCCAGACGCCAAAGGAGGCATGGTCCTGAAATTGTTGATGTCTCTATATGGACTACGTCAATCTGCATACCTATGGCATCGAAAAATCAGTCGATTTTTGAAGAATATTGGCTTTGATCCCATCACTGCGGATCCCAGTATCTTCATCAACAAGCGGGGATTGATTATCGCATTGTATGTGGATGATATAGTTATATTCGGCAGGGATGAGGGCGAAATTGACGCGGTAAAGAAGCTGAAGGAATTCCATCCAATGACTGATGGTGGATTAGTCAAGAAATTGCTTGGAATTCGCTTCACGTGGAGCAGAGATGGTTCCATTTGCCTAGACCAGGAATCATATGCACATCAGATTCTTGAAGAATTTGGCATGGGTGATTGCAATCCTGCAGACATACCAATCAGCCCTAGTGTGAAATTGAATTCGGAGGATACACCACGATTGGAACGAGGCGAGCACAAATTATTTCGGAGATTGATTGGATGATTGATATTTATGGTAGTCGCTACCAGGCCTGATATCGCCTTTGCAGTCAATCAATTGTCTCAATATCTTGCTGAACCACGCCGAATCCATCTTGGAGCCGCCAAGCATATATTTCGATACGTCAAATCAACTATGGCTTAAGAGTTGACATTTAGTGCAAAGGGGAGAAGAGGATTGACTGTGTATGCAGATTCTGCATATGCCAATTCAGCAAAAAGCCGGTCAACCACAGGCTTCATATTGATGATTGATGGAGCACCAACTACCTGGACAAGCCGGAAACAGTCAGTTACTGCGCAGAGTACGACTGAAGCTGAGTATATGGCGGTTTCAGAAGCTGCTAAACAAGTGATTTGGACACGCCACTTCCTATACGCGATAGGGAAGGCATCCATTTATGGCAGCACACCTACCACCATCTATGAAGACAACCGGGGAGCCATCAATCTAGCTGACAATCCGATTAATCACCCAAAGACTAAGCATATCGCAGTGCGCTACCATGCCATACGGGACCATATAGGCAATGGCAAGCCATCGTGATGCTCATGAACGATTTATCAAGAGATTGAGTATGATTTAAAGGGGAGAGCTTGGAAAGTTTCAACACAAATGGAAGTGGAAGTATGCGTCCAACCGCTGCTTATCAGACTGCCAGGTTGTTATTTGATTGATTTGTATACGCAGCGATTGTACGAAGGGGAGTGATGAAAGTAACATTGGATTAATAGTCGGCCCGAGTACCGAAAGCGGCCTGATTTCCGAAAACGGAAGAATCCTTGTACCTAAATAGGGACACCTTAGCCATGCGCTTTAGATGGTTAAGCACTCATTCTATTGTCAAGGTGTCTATAGATTCCAATATCACACTCTTCGTTATATAGCCTCGTATAGTCCGGATTATCGACTCCCCGATTCCCCGATCCTGAGCTACCGCTCGTTTCATTATCTATCTGTGCCAACGCCGATCCTGTTGCAGCTCTTCGAGCTGCGTCTTGTCTATGAACCTGTAGATAGCCTGACAGTAGCTTATCCTGTTCGTCAATTCCTAATATATATACCTGTACCCGACCCTGCACCTTGACACCTTCTAGTTTCTCACTCGTCCGCACTTGAGCAACAACCTAGTATACGTACTCGGTTGGCCTTTTTCTCTATTCGTTACTTTTATCGATTCTACTTGTTGACCACCTTACGGAGCCTGGAGGGGGCGATATACCCATCAACACACTACGACTTGGACCTGGATGGTCTTATCAGTACACACTTCATGAATACAAAGACACTCAACGTCACCATATCCTTTTGGTGATTAATGATTGGGAGGGCAATCTTCAATATTCCAGAAACCTCTTATTTGAGTCCCTCAGGGATGGTTATCGCTATGACAAAAGAAAGCAAAAAGTCATCCTTCCGGAAACAAAAGTCACTAGCCCCGACAACCGGAAGATGAGAATCCCAGAAATCATTTTATTTGCGAGACGTGATTAGCGCAAAGTGAGTCAATAGTGCTTCCGAAAAGAGTCATGAAGCGCTTGTTCGGAAAAAATCAACACGGACACAGTACTTGCCAAGGAAAAAAAGATTCGCTTTTTGGAGAACAAAAATGTTTATGGAATAGGAGAGAAAGGTCTCCAAGTCTTGTGGTCTTATCCCAATCTGTGCCATGTATCTGTTTGACTCCAGCAGAAAATGGCGAGCAGTTTTGAATCACCCAATGTCCCACTGTGATACCAATCATGGACAAAACCAGTCTTGATATCTATGGTTGGAACTATGGTTGAAACCGGGAATGAGTTTCAAGGTACATTATTACAACTGGTTTGACCTCAATGTGTTTCTTATTAGAATCACTCAACATAGTACTATAAAGCTGTTGGTTTTGATGTCACATAAAACTTATTTGTTCGTAGCTTGAGTGAGATAACTACTACTACTACTACTAGCATCGCGCAATTCAAGAACACTTGTAAGAACTATATCGGGACAGCATATCCACTAAACTACCCATTCACTAGAACATCCAATCAAGACCCCTGACGAGACCGTGGCATGCACGAACCACGCCTGCTCAATTGTTGAACAAAGGGTGTGCCACACATTCTAGCGTCGTCCCTGCCAGTAGCAAGAGGCATCAACGCAGGTTTTCGCTTACGCTTGGTCTCAAACGCACTCCGCGAAAAATCCCAAGAGACGGCAAATGCGTGAGATAGCAAGACGTCTTCGTATTGCTTGTCGGGATATCCAAAACTACTGTCTTTTGCAAGCCACGTCCTTAGGCCGTCGTTTAGCCTACGACAGATCCACATGTATTTGTGCTCGCAAGTACGATTCGAAAGTAGCTGAACGACTCGCCCACAATTCAATCGGCAGCTTAACATGCATCAGGTATACGTGAAACACAGTCAATAACTCCAATATCTGGAGTTGAAGAGCAAAAGAAAAATGATGGCGAAGACAAAGAAATATTACTGTACTAGGGGTCAAGACACACTAACCTGAAAGTTCATATCATGAGCAAACTGAATTTAGAAATACACAATCGTTAAATCACAAATCCACGTCCCAGAGTGGAAGATGAACCGTCGACAAACCCGATTGCGCTAAACTCCGGGAAACTCCAAACCGCAAACAATGTAAAGAATAAAAAAAACAACGGAGAGAACCATCATATGAAACGAAATTAGTAAAAAAGACAACCATATCGTTAAAAGAGATATCACCCGCTATGCACATGCTGAGCAAGAAAAGACACGAAAAATCCTGAAGCCAATCAAATCATTGCCAACAAACACAATACCTTGTTTCCTCCGTTGAACGCTTGACTCCCATTATGATCCGCTCGAAATAGTATAAAAACGAAACCACATGCATCGAATCAAACCTTCATCTGAAACGCAAAAACCATATCCGCCATTGTCGACGCGAAACACAACGCAAGGGTATTGGTATATATAGCCGTAATAGAAGCAGAGATCAAGTATTCCGCACCGTAAGTAACGCCTTCGCAGAGATTAAAGGACAACACAAAAAGAAAAAATTTTTTTTTTAAAAAAAAAAAAAAAGAGAGAGGAAAGTCACTTTTTGAACATGTAATGTCCATAGATGCCTCCCACGTCTCCGACGGCAACGGGGATCTTTCTCATTCCCCACCAGCGGGCGCCCATTTTCCAGGAGCGAGACCCGTCGTCAGATAGGCGGGAGGGCATCGAGTCGGGGTCACGGACGTACCACCCACGACGACCCAATTCGCGGATCATCCAGCCGGACGAGGACTTGGTGTTCTTGGTGCGCTCGCGCAAGGGAGCGATGATCTTGTCACCAAATTCAATGACCTGCAGGGGATAGCTCTGCTGGGAGAGCAACAAACAGGCGTTGGTGTTAAAGATGGTGCCAATCGTCAATTGGGGAACCTTGTTGAGATCCATGTAGGCCAGAGATGGGGGAATCCATTCCGATGCCGGCGGGACCGGAGATTGGTCAATGTCCATCTGATCATCCTGCTCTCCCGTCAAAGGAGAAGAAGTAGGAGGGGGAGACGGCGGAGCAAAGAAGGTGTTCAGATCCTTGGCGGTCAGATCGGCTGAGCTCAACCCCAGCTCGTCCAGATGCTTGGTCAAGGGCAAGAGCAAGCGAGTATGCTCCGAGCTAACCTTGGCGCCGCCCAAGTTCAAAGAGCGCAGCGTAGACGGCAACTTGGGAAGCAAGGCGTGGAGATGATCTTCATCCAGAGTGCGGTAGCGAGTCGCATCCGTAAGCAGATTCAAGAAAACGAGCGAGTCGCGCACGGCAGGGTGAGTGGTCAAGAAGTGGACCAGGGTGTTTCCACGCAGGCGCGTGCAACGAGACAAACTCAGGTGGGTGATCCGGGCAGTTCTCGGGATGGACAGAAGGGCCTCCTCGGTGACCAAGGTGTGGGTGAGGTCCAAGTGGGTGACGTTGACCAAGCGGGGAAGCAGGAGCTCGAAAGCTTCCGCCGACAGACTGCTGCACTCGTGGAGCGAGAGGCGTTTCAAGTTGGGCAAAGTCGGGGGAAGAGGCGAGGCGGTGGTCAAGGCCTCAAGGAAGAGGGTCGAAAAGGACTGGGTGGAACAACCGCAAAAGTCGATGGCGTTCATGTTGGGTAAACCAAAGAACAATTTCTGCAGGATCTCAACGCTGATGTCACCTTCCACGTGCTCCTGGAGCAAACATTCCCTGAGGTTGGGCAAAAGATTCAGGCATTGCAGCAGGGTCCGGGAAGTAAGATTCTGAATCTCAGCATTCATCTGCTTGGTGCGACCTAAACCGACAGAGGTGAAGTGGGAGAAGTCGAGCCGACGGACAAGGGTTCCCAGGGCGGGATACTGAGTCAGATGGTTGAGACCCTTGGAAAAGACGATCGAGTGGGGGAAGGTCATGTTGCGGTACAACACACCGAGGGTGGCGGCGTGCAACGTGCGGGAGGTCAAGAGGCACGCAACCAAGTCGACGTTCCGCGGCGTGTAGCCATTGGGAGGGATATCTAGCGCCAATTCGGAGATAATCACATCTGAAAATAGTTAGCCTGAAATAGTCGACACAGATATTGAAGGGGGGGGACATACCAAGAACCTCCGGAGGGAGTCTCTCCAAAGCCGATGTGCGGCGGGGCGGCTGGGGTTCCTGAGGCTCCGACTGCTGGACAGGCTGCAATAGCTGTGGCTGCTGCCTCTGTGGTGACTTCAAATCCTTGGAGAAGGAAGGACGAGCGTCACTCAAGGCGGGAGGGTTCTCCCAGGCCCATCCGCGAGTGTGCAGGTTCCCGAGGGCCCGGAGATCACTGTAGCTCCGGCTCAGACTCTTCCCACCCAGGCGAATTTGCTTCCAGCCCAGAAATCCACCGCAGGGGCAACAGAAGTCGGGGGCTTGCTGGAGCATTTCTGAGACGTTGGGTTTTGGGGGTTCTTCGTTCGGAGGGTGGTCGATGTGGGTGTCGACAAAGGACTGCGCGACGCCTTCGGGAACCATTAATCTTGCTCTCCTCTTAAATTGTAAACTCACAAACAAAACGAAAAAAAAAAAAAAAAAAAACTTACCGTCGACGTCTTCCTTGATAGAGCCAAACGAGTCACGGCGGCGACTGCTGGAGCGCGATCCGTCCGGAGAGGAGCAGTTGGAGACCTGGGGCGATTCGTCTTGGGGAGAGTGAGGAACACCGTCTTGATCAGCAGTATAGCCCGCAGGTGCAGTGGTGTAGCGAGAAAAGGAGGGTTTGTGGTGGTGAGAAGCGCAGGCCGTAGGAGCGACGGTGGCGGAGGGGGCGGCGGAGGAAGACATGGTGGGAGAAAAAAGAGCGAAGCGGAGGGGAGCTTCGACTCTTTATATTGCAGTGGGATGATTCTTTAGTGGGTGTTTGTTGTTATTAGTGCTGCCAGTTGTCGTACGCAGATCGGAAGGAGTAATACAGAAAAGAAAAGAAAAAATGAGTGTGTGGTGTGAGGGTCGAGAAGAAGACGAGGACCGGAGGGGGAAAAAAAAAAAAAAACGAACGGGGCGAAGAGGGGCGGCGGAAAGTGTTAGTCACGGAAACGGGTGGATGAGGTCAATAGGCATATACTGTAGTAGTAGTAGCACTATTATGCGCAGTATGGAGTGCAAAGAATGAAGAAATCGCTTAACGAACGAAGAAAATGCAGGAAAAAATGCCAGAAGACTGCGAGAGCCTAAAGGGAAAGTAGAGGAGAACCGTGGGCCAGAGAGTCCGATGTCCGGCGGAACAGCGTCGGAGATGAAAACGGATCTCTACAGAGTGCAGTATAGGCATATTTTGTATAATTGACCCCGTCCAGTTATATTCTTCTTCTACTAGTAATTCCCGAATATTGCTTTTTTTCCTCTAAATATCTCCTGTACTATGACAGCGTGATCCCGTGATCTCCCCGGCGAATCACGCTCCTGCAGCAGATCCGTGGCGGGACATTCCATGACATAATGCCAACTGTCAGCTGCACTTATACAGTGAACATATACTGCACATATATTCTGTATACTGCTACTGATCTAACAAGTAGAATATCATCTCAATATAATCCAACAAACTCTTCCTCTACCTGGTCCATGGTAGGCCAAGCTAAGCTGTCTTGTCCGGATTGGGTTAGTGTCTTACCCCGGACCCAGCAACGTTTGACGCTAACTGTTTTGGGAATCCTACAGATCAGTTATGTAACCATGTCACTGCCTTGTCTACCAGCTGTAGCCTATAGGCAGACTGTAACAGAGTACTACAGGCTACTGTGGCTGTATGAACCAGTACCCTGGTTACAGGACTCTTACCTCTTACGTGACTCAGTCCAAATCATTTGGAGTGACTCGCAATAGGAGCTGTAAATTAAGCTATTCGCCATAGTGCTGTAATGCAGCGGATCTCCGTCTGCCAAGAGCCAAGATCTCCAGGAGTTCCTCTATTAAGCATAAGCAATTCCTCAGTACTCAGAGTACTACTACTCCAAACAGGCACAAGTAATACAGCACCAGTAAGCACTACTCCCTACATTTATTGAGTAATACAGCCCCTGACCAATAATGGCACTGCGTAAGACGACATGATGGCAATATCGGCTGCCTCTGCCCCGCCGCCGTCGCTGATCACATGGATCGTCACATGACATTATTGGGTCACGTGATACCCGCCCCAGCCCCCCTTTGCCGTAAGGGGATGAACGGGATACAGTCCTCCGCTTTAAGTACAGTGAGTGGACTGAGCAAGGAATCCTAGCCAAGCTCTTGGGATAACCCCTTATTGGCGGGGGATCTCCTGATTTACCAGTCGACCTGGCGTCTTCCGACCTCTCTGTCGGAATTTCACGGAAGAGTGCTACCCCTTGTATCGCGTAGATGAGAATGTACTATGTACTAGTACGGAATAGTTAGTTACGAGTGCTCTCTTACCTAATGATGCAGCTCGAGAGATTATGTTTGTTGCTTTCTAGCCACCCCGCCTTGTGGGGTGTAGCGGGGAGGAGGATGCGGAGGCTTCAAGGTTTAGACAGGAGTCTTGGCTCTTTGATCGAGCTGGTACCGAAGAATGCAGTCAATGACCCAGCACATGACTGGTCCTACTTCTGTGTATTTCGGTTACGAGAAGACCAAACATCTGAATGTTGGGGAGTAAGCTGACTAGTTCAATAATAGTCCGGAAAAGACCGGCGTCAGAAGGAAACTGTTACGTGAGAGATCGAAATCCACTGGCTTGTTATATTTGCATTTCTAATTGACTTCTTCTACACGACTAGAGCCGGAAACCCGGGATCCTTTTATGAATAATCGAATCAATCAATTCCAGGGCTCGTGGTAATCTCCCCATACCGGAGGATAAAGGACTTTTAGAGAATGAATACAGAGCACGGGCAGTCAACAATATATACATGCTCATTATTTATCTGAGAAATTTTAGCTTTCTGCATTCCGGGCGAAGGACATGGCATTCCTGGCTTGTCAATGCCAAAGAAGAAAACCAGTGCCATAGAAAAGTGCATTGCAGGTAACGAAACTTAAACCGGCTGCTAACTTGCTCGAGGTGCTTAGTGTCCTTTCCTTTTATGGACACAGGCTAGCCAAACATGGTTACTGTATCCCTGGAGAACATGTCTTCTGGGGCGCGCTCGTATAATGTCAATTGAACAAGAGATATGGAAGATCTCCCACAGCCAGCGCAATTCCACTCGATACTGATGGAATTCCACAATTCTCTTTCTCCGACTCCAATAAATAGATCCGCTCCATAATGGCGGTAGTCCATAGAAGAAAAGAAGAGGTGTACGAAGCAAAACGTAATAATTGGTAATATGGAAGACCTAGAAGTTATACAGAACGACATGGCCATATTTACAGACCATCGCATAAAGAAAGACTATGTGGAGTGTTCCGTATATCTCCAAGGGCAGGTATTCTGTTTGAGTACAATCGGCTATATGCATTTTGTTTTCAAGACGTTGGACCGGTAATAACATAGCGAGCGTGTCTTTGTCTATATGTAAAAGACACAGAAGATTTAGCATGTGGATCAACTTGATGTCTGGAAGGGCTCGCCTATCCCGACGGTAGGTTCGACATTGTCTGCTGCTCTCAGGTCTTTGGATATCTGCCGCTGCCGGACCTGCCACTCCGGGTCGCTGGCCGAGATACAACGGATCGTGAAGCCAAGTATAGACGCTGCTCGCCGGTGGGAAGTGGGTCGACGGAGGCTGCCTTGTACGCGGCGATCAGTGCGAGATGCTCGCGTGGGAGTAAGTGATCTGACGGGCTGATGGTGAAAAAAAAAAAAGCCTGTTCAGATTAAATAGGGTAAATGGTGCTTTGAATGGATACCGATATAAATGCCCTAGATGTCATTTGAAGAATCTGTCTGTATCATGGTGGATGGACTAGACTTAGAAAAGCATTCAATGGCTGCGTCTGTTCATCAATGTTATATGTACACCATGAACACCCCAAGTGTGACGCATCTAACCCATTCCATGCAAGACAACTGCAGTAATCATAGGTAAGTTCCCTTCAGAGACCACTAATTACCACTTGTTGTTGAAAACCTTGCCATCGACATAGTTGACCAATTCCTTCACCGGGGAGAGATGATCGCGGCACACCAAAAAGCATACCTTGGCGCAGGACCTTGCGGTAGTTCTTGCCCGGAGACACCTTTCCAAGCACATATTCTTGACGAGTACACGTGTGGGAACAGGGATGGAGCGGCCCACCACGGCCTCCATACCCTGCCAGGCCGGTATCAAAGTCGTAGCATTCGTTCACGCCGCCTTGGCTGTCCGGCGGGATGAAGCACACGTTGGCTATGCCGCCAATGTTCTGGCAGGCACGCAACTTGGTCGGATGGTGCAGCACTAGCGCGTCAAAAAAGGCAATCAGCGGAGCGCCCTGACGTCCGGCAGCTTGGTCGCTCACGCGGAAATCCGTCACTGAAGTAATACCAGTGCGTGAGGCCAGGAATGAGCCCTCGGCCATCGTCAGAGCGCTTCGAGTCTCGCCTGGCTCGGGCATGGAGAGCAGCCAGATTGTCTGGCCGTGGGAACTCAACACATCAATCGAGTCAATGTCGACGTGGTAGTCTTCGCAGAACTGGTGCACTGCCGACGCAAACGTTTCGCCCATGATGACGTTCACTTCTGACAACTCGGACGGCGAGGTTTGGTTGTGCAGGATCATGTTCATCACCCGCTTCTTGATCACCGGCTCCAGCAGGATCTCCCTATACTGCATTCAACGTCAGTTGTGTTTTGTGAGAATGGCGAGAAAAGTTTACCTTCAGCAGCTCAAAGTGCATCGCCGACTCGGGAGTCTCCTGGCGGAAGCGGCAAAGGGCACAGTCGATACCATCCTTCATCCACCGTGAGTTTCATCTTCCTATGATAACTAGGCTAGAGCACTCGCCATCGATGTCCGACTGTTCAGACCAAGGACGGTCAGATCCAAGGCATGGCTGGCAGTGCTGTTAACCACGTTCGAAACCATGATTTGATGATCTACACAGTAGGGTCCAATGACTCTATCAAGATTGTACGCGGAGAGTCGTGAGCGAAGACTAGGCCGTATTTAACGAAAACCGAAGTCCCATCGCCAACCGAATGGCGGAGAACAAACGCTAGCGCGGTATACATTCGACCTCTAATTAGCCTTAATGCTAAGAAGGCTAAACGGTCGCATCGGTTAAACGGGAGAACGGTAAAATGCTTATTGTCCCCTCCCCGTTGCTACTTCAGCAAATGCTGTTAAACAGCTCCTCGCCTGAATGAGAGCTGAATGTTGTTCCCCGCGCTTCTCCAGGATGAGCTCCATCCCTGTCGGCCGGTGGCCGATGCTCCACCTTATAAAGGATTCACGAGCCCCTGATAATTCCGATGTATGGACCATGACAGAGTGATAAAGAACATGGGCTATACAACACTTTGGAAGCGGCTCTCGTCGCGGCAGCTGAATCTCACCATCCAGGCTCGCTCATCTCCATCTTCTTCGAAGGCTATGACCAGGGCGTCATGGGCGGCGTCAATGCCTCGCCGAAGTACGTGACCTAGGTCGGCATTGGGAAGCCGGATGGCACCGTGACGGACACCACGCACCAGGGCGGAATTGTCAATATCTACTACCTGGGTGCCATCTTCGGCTGCTTTGCTGGAGGATGGTTGGCTGACCGGATTGGACGAATCAATGGCCTGCTGATGGGCGCGTTGTTTGCCTTGATCGGCGGCGCATTACAGTCTGCCGCTCAGAATTCGGACTTAATGATTTGTGCCTGAGTGGTGACGGGCATTGGTACCGGAGCTAAATTCTTTATATGATGGCCGGTTGTTGTCCTAACTCGTGATAATGCAGCCTTAACCGGCATCACTCCTGTCTTGGTGTCGGAAACCTCTTCAGCAAATCACCGCGGCAGGCTTCTGGGATATATCTTCATTGCCAACTGCAAGCAGACCCGGAAGCCTCCCCTATCCAATTTCCAAAGATCTTGCTCGGGAAGGGTGGAAGGCAGCATCCGAATTTGGGCAGACGAGCTTGCTGTGTATCTGGCTTCAAATAATGGCCTCCTGGACAGGTATTACGGTAGGTTCATCCCGGTCAGCTTTCCTTCACTATTATTTCTAACTTGGTGGAATACAGGCTGTCACTGCATATTCTCCAGTTCTCTTGCACCAGGCCGGATACAGCACCATCAAGCAGAACGGTTTGGCTGGGGGTATCAACACGGTTGGCATCGTCGGTACCATTATAAGTGCTCAGATCGTCGATCGCCTAGGTCGCCTTGTCTGTCTCATGGGTGGTGCAGCAGTGTTATTTGCTGTCAATCTAATTGTATGTCTCTACTTCCATGGCAATTGCGGTGACCATCTCTAACTGTATGCCAGGCTGGAGCTGTCTACGAGGGCTCTTTGCATAATCCTGGCAAGGCTGCTCAGCTCCCGGGGCTATTACCATGTTGTTCTTGTTTAATATTGGGTAGGTCGACCACATTCAATTTCAGCTGTCCTTGTATACTAACCTGATGTCTGCTAACAGTTATGCTGCGACCTGGGGTACTATTGCATTCTTGGTGCCCACGGAGATATTCCCCAGCGACTTGCGAGCCCAGGGTAATGGCTTCGGCATCACTGGGTGGGCTATTGGTGTGGGCATGAACACTCTGGTCAATCCGATTATGTTCGAGGCCCTAACGGTAAGCTTAGCAAGTGGACCTGTTGTATATAAAGCTGACCACTCACAGAGTCGCACCTACTTCCTCTTCGCCGGTCTCAATTTGATTTGGATCCCCATAATTTACCTCTGTACGTTCTTGCTACGGCAAGGAATATTGAAAGGCCAGAGCTAATAATAGTTATAGTCTACCCCGAAACCAGCAACCGCCCCCTAGAATCGATCGAAGCACTATTTTCCACCTCGAGTCCATTCTACTGGAAGATGGAGCAGGCGTATAAACTGCATGGTGACATTTTGGTGGAACACGGAGGCAGCAAAAGTGATGGCCTTGATGCTAGCAAAAATGAGTTGATATCATGTGAGAAACTAGAGCAGACGATTGCCTAATGCTCTGGATCTCTTGTACAATTTATTGAATGTGATTGATTTGGCTATTCCTTTCATGTGGTCAGACTTTATCTATGCTAAAACCAACCGAAGTGTTTCGGAAGACATTAAGCTTTATCTCGGTCGAAGCGATATAGTTTCTAGGGCGCCATCGTCAAAAGAAACAAATAAAGGGAAAATTTCTAGGATTCAATGCCGAGAACATTAGCACGTTCAAAAACTATCAGAGAAAAATTATTTATCTTGGTATGGCCAAGGCTGGGAGTAGCTTACCGGGATACATGAGGCTAGGAGGGGCAATATATCCTCAATCAGTCCCAAAATAGCAACGAATGTTGATAGTAATGCGAACACGTTGCTTCTTTGATCACTGAAATGCAGTATCTCCACTCAGAGCCATTTTGCACATTTAAAGGTGAAGACTGTAGGTACTTGGGATTTTAGATATTATTGTTTTATCAGCTGGAATAATTGTGTGCAACATTTCATGCATGACCATTGTGTGTACTTTGCATTCAATAAGATTGAGATATATACTCTCCTTTGGATGGGATAATCATGCTGGCTGAAAATGTAGGGCACTAACGTATTCGGTAAGCGAGTCGGCCACGTAAGCGAGTCGGCCATCTCCGACCTACGTTGAGAATCAGACCTACTTTAAACCCCCCAAAAATGCATTTATATATAAAAGCTAATTACTTTTGCAATTAGGACAATGAGTTCTTTTATGTCCCAAAACATTGCAATCAGAACACCGTGGTGGCGCCCGTACATGTGGTTGAGATGTGGATGGTGTGGTCTCCGTCTGTATAGTATCTTGAGCTTCTTGGACC
>JBDODA010000113.1:0-65721 GCA_039880815.1 Aspergillus intermedius | reverse complement strand
GGGAGATTTCTTGATATTTTCATTCAAGATATTGCCGTCCGGGGTTGGATCGTTAAAAAGAGGTGTTGAGGTGGGCAAATAATTGGCCTTTTGGGTGGTATCCATCAAGGCCTCTAGCCAAAATCGGTGAGGTAAGCTGGAGGCGTATAAAACTGCCCTTGTTCTCTCCAAGATGATCCGAATACCCCATTCACTGACACTGTTTTGCCAGGGTGAGTATGGAGCTGATGGCTCCATCTTTATGCCTGCCCATTCATGCGGATTCTTGAAGAACTCGCCATCACCGCGCAGGTAGGCCGTTTCATAACCAAGACGTCAAAGGAAATCCATATGGGTACAGATGTGGTGATTGGGATTCACATGATTTTCTAAAGGGATAGCCCATCTCATCCGCGTCGCGTCATCAGTTAAAATCATGACATATTTGTATCTGCCATTTGCTGGCGGAATGTCATCATCTGATGGCAGGCCCAGGGTTTGCCCGCCTCCAAAAATATCAACATGTAGTCGTCGACCGGGGCGTGTTGCCCTAGGGGTAGGACCATTACCCAAACGTGTGGTGGTCTTCGCTCGTCGACAGAAATCACAGGTAGGAAGAAGCTTCTTCCCTTGAATATTGATTCGTCCAACTCAGTGAAGGTATTGTAAATCATGCTGATTCATATGAGATAGGCGATGATGCCATGTCTCAATAGATGCTGGTGGTGGCCAGTTTGGCGTCAGATTACGTGACTTGTTTTCCAGCCAATCACTTGCATCATTCACCACATTTATCATTCCTTTCTCACTCTCTAAACTATTGAACATGCCTCCAGCTGTCGTCCGAGAAATAAGAAAAGATGATGATTTATCAGGAGTGGTTATCCGGAAACGGTAAGGCTTATCGTCAGTTAATTTGATATGAAAGCCTTGATCTTCAAGCTGATTGAAGGATAATAAGCGAGTATGCAAAGTAGGGACATGTTGGGTGTTCTTCAACTCTACCATGTGCTCTCCAATTGGCAGATAAACAGACCCAACTCCTTCAACATGGTGAGTGCTGCCATTAGGCAGCTCAACAGATGATGCCACAGACAATGGCATATAACTGGCAAATACAGCCCTATCACTGTGGATAGTCCATGTGGCTCCAGTATCAAATATCCAATCGTCCGATCGCCTTGTTGAACGGACTAAATTGGCAACACCAGTTGTGCCTGTAATAGGCTTCGATTGATTATCCCCATTAGGGGACGCGTCATTGGATGGAGGATTCTCCTTTTCCTTTGGTGGACAGAGTTCTGGGTGCAGTACCCAGCAGTGTTCGACTTTATGATATCCTCGTTTGCAATGAGGACAAAGTTTTGATGTCTTTGATTGGTTATTGGATGGTTTCTGGGGTGAAGAAGGGTCCGATGAAGCACCTGTAATAGGCTGACTCTTCTTGTTCCCCCCCTTGGATGGTTGATTATCCTGTTGGGGTATGTGGCCCCAGGGTTCCTGTCGATAAATCATGTACGACAGTGGTTTGTAATGGCCGGATGCGGATGGTGTACGACTCTCCAATTGGTTGATGATTGCGGCCATATCCATCTCATGCAATTGATTCTTTTTCGATAACATGAAAAGATGATCCAGTTGGGTGCGTATGAATGAACGCTGATATTCACCCAATAGGACTATGCCAATGTCATGGCATATTTCTGAAATCGAATACTCCTGACGCTCTAACTCTGAGGAGATTCTCTGCCATTGCTGCATCATTGCAATATAATCGCCTTGCGGCTTCAGATTCATGAGTGTCTTCACCAAAAGAAGGCGTTTTTCGGCAGGTGATATGCCAAAAATCGTGTCCAATTTGGACAGAATATCGGACGGTCGCTGTGTGTGGTCGGTTTGGACCTGATAGATGATGTCCGGTGATGATCAGTCTAATATCCGTGTATGCAGCAGTCGTTCGGATGTGTCGAATCGGATTCGTTGAAGGGATGTAGCCTTCGGTACAGTGTCTGGTTGGAGTAGGATGTCTCAAGCATCCAAATAATCGGCATCAAGCAATATACCTTTTCGCCAATCAGAATAGTTATCTCGTCCATACAGTTTCTTGGTGTCTCGCCAGTGTGTCTGGGCAAGCTGTGTCAAACATCGTTCCTCCCTTTCCAGCATTGATTGACCATCCGATCGCTCAAACAGTCTGGACAGCTGATCAACTAGGCGGGAATCTATAGAGGATGTGGTGGCATTATATAACTTAGTTAATATAGGTTAGTTATTATTATTATTATTTAATCAAGTTTATTATCCATACCGAGCCCTAGAGCTATGACAGACCATATTCGTGGACTTGAGGCCGGTAGCTATTCTACAGTCTCTTGTCCCTATAAGTTCCTGAGGCACTAGCCCCCTTCTATAATCTTTCTGACTCCTTTTCCTCGCCCCAGACCGCCTGTATGCGCAGGGCTTTCGAGCATAGTGCTCTCCTTGTGTTTCGGAGCCGGGGGCTATAATAATGTACAGCCTTTTCAACTTCATATTTCGTTTTCTTTTAATGATACTAATTTTTTGCGCTGGCCAGTTATCTTGGTTCCTTTAAGGCTATAGAATCGACTGAATGCTCTTGCGGACATGGCCTCCAAGATACACGCCATGTTCTCCTCCACTGTACAAACTAGGCAGGACCCCGGATGCGCCATCTTACACAGGGGTCAATGCGGGAGCTGGATTACCGGGCCTATCTTACACGGCCAGACCTGGTACCAAAGGCAGTGCGATTCATACTTGAGACAGGCCTTCTGGACCAGTTTCAGACTCTACCAACCACATACCGAGTCAAAAAAACGGACTTGAAGCAACCGGCAGCATATCGTAGCCAAGGTTGTGCGCTTGCAGAAGTAGGGATGGAAATGAACCTTCGTGGCCATGGGAACAGTAGTACCAAATCAGCAGCACGGGACATACAACATGCGGAATAAGATATCAGGATAGGTATAGAAAGGCGACGATGTACATAGCGACTACCACTACGGCGGCTTACCCGGTCGCCCCGCAGGACCTGCCGCCACTCGGCCTACAGGGCTGACAGATGCGTGTATGAACGATAATAATATTATTATTATCACAATTGCAGCAGCCCAGTCTTAAAGGATTCCAGTTCGCTCAGCCACACCTTGTGAAAAAACTATGATAGTGCTCATCCTATGCCGGACGGTCGCCTCAGAACTTGTGGATGATTTAGGATGTAATGAACAATCAGCAACTGGACAAGTCAACTTAGCACCGAACGCTTCCACGTCCATTCTTAAGACAATGATGCTCATATTGTCCTAAACACACTGGCCACTCAATGTATGCAAGTAGCCAGCATCAGCATCATCAAAACCAGATACATGATCTGATTCAAGGCCCCATGGTCACCAAGATGCCTGCAATAACACTAAATGGCTAAACAAACTGGCAACAACTTTAAACTGGAAGTAACTTCATTGAACAATGAAATGACGGATGTCCGATCAGGTAACTCTACGAACATGTGTGCACTAGCATCGTTCCGATGAATAAGGCCCGGGTAGATGTTACAATCCGTCCCAACAGCAGATACAAAAACAAGCTCAGGTCATGAAATAGTACAGTCCTTGGCATCGTGTCGCCTTCTTCACTTAAGGCGCATCCTTGTACTTTTTGTGGATATCTTGAATAGCGGAGTTAACCTTGCTTGTCCACGATTTGAGCTGTTTTGTCTGGACTGTATTAAGACCGCGGAATTTAAACAAAGGTAACTGCCGCTTTGCACCCAACATGGACTCCATTTTTGTCCCAAGGCCTCCAATGGAACCATCAATGGATTTGTCAAATGTAGACAGCATTTCGGTGGAGCCAGGTGATTTGCTAAAGCCTTCAATCCAGGATTTTATTTTCATAGTTGCATGAGGGATGGCAGCGGGATTTTTGAATTCCAGACCGCCAAATTTGTTGTTGGGCTTCAGGTCCAATACCTTTCCAGAGCAAAAGGCAGTATCAATCCTGCACATTTTCAGTTAGACAAGCGGAACAAGTAGAACTTGGATGATGTTGGGTTACTTACACCACCTGGCCTTTGTTGTTTGTCTTGTAGCAGGCGAGAATGTTGAAGAGAGAGAAAAAATCATTACCAGGAAGCTTTGACTCGACTTGTTTGAAGAGAGTGTTGAAATCGGTTCTGGGCATAAATGCAGTACATAGCTTAGGGCTCTCATCTGCCTTCAGACCGTCACTCGCGGCTTTAGCGTACGACAAGACCAGGGAGGCGAATGCAAGCACATCATCAGTAGCATCATCCTTTCCAATGCAGTTTTGGTTTGATTGGAAGAATTCCTTTGTAGCCATAGTGAAATAGTTCTTTCCATTAGGCATCCTATCAAGGATGTGCAAATCTCCGGTGCCTGTGGCATGGCCTTTCATTATCTCATAAAGTCCCTCAAGGGGCATTGGCGCAGTGGCTTGCAGCTGCTAGTCCAAGTCCTTTGGCTTACTCCTCTTGCTCGGGCCATCAATCTTCCATGGATTGCACTTTTTTTGTTGATGTTAAGGTGAACTGGCTACTCTCCAGTCCATGGCTCCATTCAATCTGACACAATATTACTATAATAGGCGTAAATATGAGCTGCTGCGGCATTTACCAGATCGTCCGCTGCTGCTTTAGCAGCCTTTGAAGCATCTCCTTTCCCAAGCTTGATCTTTTGGCTATCCAAAATGTACTCTGCAAACAGTTTTCCGGCATTGCTGCCAGTGTGCTTGAATTCCTCCACCACCTGGGACACAAGCAACTTATCTATGAGCAGGTAGTTCTGCGAAGTGCAGAGCTGGCCTGCATTCACAATCTTGCCCCAGAGCATACGGCGCACAACCAGGCGCGGGTCAGCAGCATTGCTGACAAGTGTTCGCCAATTTTGCTTTTATTTTATTATTTTTTTTTTTCAGTTTGTGTGGGATTTTGTTTCAACACAATTTCTGGAGTGTTTCAATTGATTATGAGATCGAAATTTTGGTTGTTATTCTGTGGCATTTCCATTCAAGACCAGTCTGCTGTCAACATCCAGTTTGTGCCCTTGCGCCCTCCAACAAGATGTTTCTTTGCTGCATTCGTGTCATCCAAGCTACATTTGTCATTGACAAAATAGAAGAATGGACTCTCGAACTCGATTCCGATTCTTGCAGAACCATCAGCAGAGGGCCCGTCAAGGTGCTCTGTTATGTCTTTGAGATGTTGTGGTTTCATCGTCGGCGCTGCCGAAGCAGTAAGTAGGATCGATAAGACGCATAATACACAAATTCCCGGTGACAGAACGTGAAGGTCAAAGACAAACAATATCAAGGGACTGGATATGATATTTTGCTTTATCTTGTTAAAAAGAATTAGACTGAACTGTTGGTTTTTGATTCAAGATACGATATGTGATTTTTCACGCCTTTCATACCATGGATAGGAACCTTCCATAGTTGACGATCCACAAAGCGAATCAGCCTGTTGGTACCGCCTGCCAGTCTTTTGGCGCCAAAGTGCTCCAGGGCCAAAGTAGGATCGTGAGCCAAGCCATCCTAGGCTAATTCTTCCAAGGTAGGCGTTTAGCTGTGGGAGTGAGATGCAGCAAGGCTGCTTAATATACAGGGGCGGTTGAGATCTCACCGAATTCAGTATACGTCTAAAGAAAGCTAGAGAACCCTGACAGCCTGCGTCCCGCGCCGGGACCATGGTTTTTCTATGGAAAGCCTTGGGCACCGTTCCCGACGTCAAAAATAAATAGACACTCTGTGCACCATTCATTGAACATTACAATAAATCGCGCTTTCATTTTCGGAACTTCTTGTACTACAAAACAGATCAAGTAGTCAAAAGTGGGCTCCACTTGGTCGCCGATACCCCTGCCTACACAGTCTGCTCAGCGTTCAACTTGATTGCACTCATTGCTGTCGAGCCGGTTATAGCCCATTACATTCAAGAGGCAGCCTTTGAGAATGACAGTCTATTCACCCAGGGCAAAGACCGTGAAATCGCAACAAACGTCAACCATGATGGAGCCGTGATTGAACTTCGATCGGGGTGTTTTTGATAACCCGAATTTTATGTGGCTAGGTTGTGTGCGGATTCCGTGACTGTAGATGACCAGTAAGATTGGTTCCGGATTTTAAAGGAGTATTGTGGACCTAAATTTTTTAACCGCGTTGGGAGTTGAACTGTTAATGTCTATCTTTAAACCAGATGGCTGTCAACTATGCAAGCAATCAAGATACTCAAGATAAACACGCCACAAGCGCTGAGCAACAGTTATCGGCCGCATCTTCTATGAAAAGAAATCCGTAACTCCAAGTGCGTGGAGAAGCAGTGACCCGGGGTGCATGACTATGAAGAGTAAGTTTTCACGGGCTACAAGAAATGTTCAGCGGCCATTATGAGGGCAAAGCTGGGAGAGATCTATTATCTCGTGGATGATTCTGATACACTAGTTTTTCTGGAGCCGAAGCGCCGCAGCCGGCCCTGTCAAGTATCAAGACACAAGGTGTCATTGGCTCGTTATGTGCATCACTTAAGTGGGCCACCACTGTTGGGTATAGATACCGCAATCGCCTCCCATTTGGTGGTCTGCATTACACTGGCACCAGGAAGAACACCGGCACCATCAACCAGTACAGCAACCCCAACTAGTGCGTTGGCACCCGTCATTACATCAATTCCGACTCGACTTGACCTTGGCGGGCGTTCTACATCCAGTGAGTTCCATCACGGAAAGGCGGAAATGATATGATGTACCTATTTATGGGCGTGCCCAGCCATGGATTGTCACGGGCCTGGAGTACGCGTGCCTGGAAAAGGGGTTAAACCTGTGTTTGTTGCAGTTGACTATCTGGCAGCGTTTGTACGCTTAAGCTGTAAGACTAGGTCTTTCTTTGTCTGCTTGCATGTGGCGTCATTAGCTCCATTGATACCGTTTGCTGGCCTTGGCGTCGATACCGTGTGAAGCTGTCATATAGATGGATCGGAGACCACCCTGATGTACTCCAACAGGAAACTCGATCTAATCAATCCAGTTTCCCCTCCAAAAACCTACTTGCATCCCCGGTATCCGCAACATAACTAAAATGTGGTGCCGCCACAATCAACGTCCCATGGCAGACCTGATCCCCAGCCGCACAATAAATCTTGATCTTATCCTTGGGGAAATCCGGAATCTGCCCATTATCTTGCTGGTTCCGGGTATCCCCGAACAAGACAACACCCTTGATTTTGTCCTTGATGGAATCGGACAGTTTGGGGATGGCGCCGTGCATGACGGCTGTCCCTTGGCTGTCATCACCACCATCATCAGAATCAGCTAATACATTTTTTGATTTGAAAGGCAGGTAGGAAATACATACCTATACCCTCCCGCCACAATCTGCGTGTTAGGACACTTCCTTACAGCCTGCTCAAACAACCCCTTTGCTTCGCTGATCGCCGTATCAGACGTCCCTGCCGGAAGGGCATTCGCTTCCAGTGTCGCCTGGTACTTCGGCCCCACGCCCTGGCATGCGACGTTCTGGTTTCGAGCGCTCTTGAGGTCGTTGCAGACGGCGGGGCCGGTCGAGGCGCCGAGGAGGCCTTGTTCGGTGGACGCGCGGGCGAAGATAAAGGTTACCGGTTGGCAGGGACCGTTGCGGAGGTCGTTTCCAGAAGAAGCTTTGAAGCATACTTGGTTAGTTGGGGATCGGGATGGATTGGGTGGGTGTAGGTGATGCTTAGGTACTCTGGCGCTCCTCGATTGGGCCTGCTGCGGCTAGGGTAGCGAGGAGGAGGGAGAAGAGTTTGAAGTTCATTTTGTAGGAGTTGAAGTAAGAACGTGATCAATTGGATGTATCTCGAGTGAGAGAGAAGTCTATCTTCTACGAAGACATGGACTCCTTTATCTATCTACCAAACCAGGGCATGCGGAGTTTCTCAGACCTCAATACCTTTTTCAATTTACATTAGAGCAATCTCATTTTTCAGGTATCCTTAACTTTAGCCAAGCCGATCAAATAGCAAGCATACAGTGAATCCGGATATTAACTGGCGTCAACCAGACCTGGAAAGGAAATCGGTCCGAGAAGGGAGAGAACTCTGATTTGTTGAGCTGAGAAAAGTAGGAGGGGATATTTGTCACTCTTCGCACACAGGACGTACGCCTATAGGACAGAGACAAGGGATTTCCTAGCAAGATAAGCATGTAAATGCCATGCCTCGGAAATTGTCCGTGACAGCTGAGTATTCCTAGTGTAGCATAATGCCCTGTTGGAATCAATAAGGCTCGGTGGTCTAATGTGGAGACAAACCCCTGGGGAGTGAGGACCGGGCATGTGCCACGTGTATCAACTCTCCACAATCAGGAACAGGGACAGGGCTGTGCTTAATCTTTTACTCTGTTTATTTCGAAGCTTTTTGATCATCCATAGGTAGTGGCGCGCAATATCGACCATGGAAGTTGAAGGAGAGGAAGCCAAGGCCAGCCCCCCGCCCCCGGTTCAGGACCAATTTTGGGACGAGGTTTATCTTTTACCCCTTTGAGCCAATTCTCCGTGATGCTCCAGCGCAACGACCTATAGTCCTATACCACCTTTCATGAGGTTACTTTGCGCCTTCGGCTTGAAGTTGATATTCGTGCAGTCCATTTATCAGTTCAGGGTGAAACATAGCCCTGTGCCTTTAATGCAACTGGACCAGCTGAGCATCGGACCATGATTAGGTGTAGAGAATTCCATAAGCCCATGCCCTGGACAACCGCTGTTATCTACCAGGCTGTATTACTCTGACTGGAAGGCCCGCGATTTGAACTGGCTAGGTAAAGAGTGTGACGGCCTCGTTCAATATGTATTTTTTGGTAGACTATCTCGCGGAATACTAGCATGAGGAAGAAAAAGAAAGAACGCTGGACCTGCCAGCGCCGTGACGGCTTGACGCTGTATCGACGCCAAGACAAGCAAATGGCGTCAATGGAGCTAACAACGCCATCACGCAAACAGACAAAGAAAGCCCGAGTCTTGCAGCTTAAGCGTGCAAACGCTGCCAGATAGTCAGCTGCAACAAACGCAGCCTTAACCCCTTTTTCAAGCACACATACTGTATATAGCTCTCTCCGTCGACGGGATAATTTCCTTTTTTTTTTTCTTCCCCCCTAGATTCGATATTCTCGTCGGTGGCTACAATAGTTTAGATAGGAATTCAGTTCGTTGGTATCTACTATTCCGTGCCCGTGACACTAAACGGCAAGGGACAGCAGGAACTCAAACTACAGGATGAAATACTAGATAAATATGTGTTCTAGCGGATGGAGCGGAAAACTGCTGGATATTGAATCACCTTGGAGAAGAGACTGTCAGCATCTGTGGTGCAAGCACCTGCTGCGAACGGGACCTGGAGTGGCGCGTGGCCTGTTCTGCGGGTTCGGGAGCCATTGCGACTCAGTCGAGCCACCGCAAGAGTTCGGTATTTCGACTCTCGGAGAGCGCGAGTCATGGCCAGCAGACGACCGGTGGTTTCTCGCCGAGGCGGAACACGGGACACGCAGGCACTTACGCCAGCGAATCGATCGTCCCAGGAGGCGTAGAATCTGCCCGTCGCGGATGGGGCTTCGACAAAGAAGAGCCAATGGAGTCGACCTCGACTATGAGCGATTGGGGATTCATCGTAAATCTGACAGCGCCACAGGGACACACTCGGTTTCATCAAGCCGCACCGACACCGCACATCGCCCACGGCGGATTCGACCGTCCGCTCGACATGTGACTGATCAGAACGAGAGATGTGGAAGCAAATGCCGAATAAGGGCAGTATGGTTGATTGGTTGTTCTTCCTAGAGCGAATTGTAGCTAGTTATATACACATTGGCAATAAGGGGGAGAGCCCCCCATGACAGACCAATTATATCACAGTATAAGAGAGCCAATCAGATAGGCCGCTAAATGGAGCGCTATATCAACCTCACTCCGACACAGTTGCAAACATGTAGAGCGGTATAGTCAGGGCTGCAGATAATCTGGCAGCAATACTATGAGATCCGGAGATTGAGAGAGGAGGAGCTGCTACGAAGCTATATGGACAATATAGAATGTGCTATTGAATCATCTGGTAATCGTCCAGAGAGTTAATCTATTTCCGAACCAAAATCAGGGAAAGCTGCTATCTGAAGAGTGTGGTGGAGCTCGCGAGAGCTGTCCAATAATAATAGTAGGTGATGCTGAATGCTGACACCTCAGGCATCGGCCAGGTTTGACAAAACAGCTGACAAGCGACAGAGGGCGCTGGGCACAGCCGGGGCCGAGACTAATGACATTGACTGCCGCAGTTCTGTCATTTCCCCGCCCACGAAGTGTTAGTTTGTTAGTAGTTACCCGTTGGAATTACGGCTTAGTCAGGGTCGAAAGTGCGTATCAAGCCAAAAACGGTAGAGGTCTCTGATTCTTGTAAAACGAAGCTATCTCGGATCCTATATAGGACCGTTGACTACCTTATAGAGTATACTAAGCGATTATGCGGTTTTAATAGCAATAAGCGATTGCAACGATTTGCAATAAGGGCAAAAGAGTGAATAAGCTGCTTGTACCATAAGGTATCAGTGAGGCATGATTCAGGCATGAGTTGGTATCGTTCGGTAAGGAACCTCTATATTCCGACACACCCTTCCAGGCTGGCGGTCTAGCCAGTCTGTTTTAGACGAATTCAGTAATTCCGAGCAATCGAATCAAGTTATGGAATCGCTGGCCGGTCATGATCTTCGTTCAGGCCATCGGCAGGCATGCGAGAGGTCGGAATCCAATCAATGAGGACGCGTTTGGACTGGGTTTCTTGACGAAGCCAGTGTTGATGAATATCAATATGGCGTAGCTGCGTCTGAATGTCCGGATCATCTTTGCAAAGAATTCGGATGGTCTGCATGTTGTCGCATTTGATAGATAGCCGATGTTCAGGATCAAATCCAATGGCAGTGAATAAACGCTTCCACCATTGCAAGGTCTTGCTGACTTCGGAAATAGCAAGGAGTTCAGCTTCAGTAGATGACGTAGTAATCGTCTTTTGCTTGGATGCTCTCCAATCAATCGGGCCCCCATATAGGGTGGCTAAATAGCCTTCAGAACTATAGCAGTCCGAATGATCACCAAAAGCAGCGTCGCTTGAGGTAACAAAGCATTCAGATGGCTCAGTGGCAGCTCTATTCATGGTAGCAGAATACTTGGTTCCCACTTTCTGTGTATAATTGAGATAGGCTAGGACTCGGTTAGCGGCATCAAAGTGCTCCGGTCCAGAGTTTGTCATGAATGTAGCCAGGTGCGATGCTATCTTCACAACATCAGGGCGAGTAGCTATCACAGCATAGTTGATCAATCCAATCTTTTGTTGATAATGATGTATATCTTTCGGAGAAGCAGTGCCATCATAGGTTGTGAGCGCTTTGACGGCAGGCGTTGAGGCGTGTTTATCCCCCATATGGAAGCGACTGACGATTTTCTTTATATAGTCAGTGCTGTTCAGATGAACCACCTGATTGACCCGGTCTCGGATAATCCTAACGTCTAAGAATAAATCGCCTTCTCCTTCATAGCGGAGCTCATATTGTGCCTGCAATGCAGAGGCGATTCGCTCTGCTTCTGTGTTTTGTCTGGATGGTAGACAAACAGTAGATCGTCAATGTAGACCAATAGAATAACTCCATTTCCTGTAAACAAGCATGGCTTCTTATTGTACACTCAGCCTTTGGGAAATAAAACTAGAGATCATTGAAAATAGTATCTATACCTCCAAGGTTCCGAAACTAAACCCTGATTTGAGGGTTGGACATGGGAGCTTTCAATCACCTGTGGATCTCAGCCTAGCTCACAGGATAATCGGTTATGTTCCAAGGAGCGTTGAGCAAGCTCCTTCGGCCCAGATTGATCCCAGAAGCGGACTGGAACTGCACCCGAACTTAATCTAGATAATTTCAACTGACCGTCAGATTGATGATGCCAGCGCTTGGACCGGGGGGTTTCTCACCGGGTGTGAGTGGCCGTAGAGTATCGCATCCCTCTATGGAGCGCCTACGCTAGTCGCGCGAGCGCCAAGAACACCATTTCGCACCCTTTAGGGGCACCCGCCCGACTATTGACCGTACACAAGCCACACGCCGGCCAGTTAGTAGTTGGGTGGATGACCACCAGCGAATCCCGGCTGTTGTATGTCTCTCCTTTTTTAAATTCTTTTTCTATCTTCTGTCTTTCGCTGTGCTTGTAAGCGCGAGCACGGCAGGCAAATGATGAGAGAGCCTGCATTCGTTCTTTTAAGTCGTTGAAGCATAAAGCTCGTCTGATTGGCTGATGACTTCCGCCGGTTGAGCATTCCTCCCGTGCAATAATATCCCAAGATGTTCCTCAACATTCAACGTTCAACCTTACTTTTTACAAGGTCGCAGTTAGCAATCATTGCTTTGCCTATATTACCAGAGTGTCCTTTACCAGAATGGAACCTGCCAATGATAAAAAGGTGCGACCCCTTCCCCTCCTCCCCCTCGAGACCACATCTTTCGCCACAAGCTGTCAACTGACATCTTGTAGAGAGAAAAACTAGCGCGGATTCGCGAGAACCAGCGCAAAAGCCGTGCCAAAAAGCAAGAATACATGCGCGAGCTAGAGCAGCGACTCGCGTCGTTTAAAGAAGATGCTCACCAGAAAGATGTTGAGCATCGATTAACAGTTCAACGGCTAGAGGCCGAGAATGTACGGCTGAAATCACTTTTGGCTGCCGTGGGTGTACCGTCTGGTGTTATTGATGGTGATCTGCGGACAACGGAGGAATCTGAGATGGCTCGGAAGGTGGCGATTCCGGCTTTGAGGCGAGCTGAAGGATCGCAGTGTCAGGCTGTATTGGCTCGCTCTTTTTCTTCGAAAAAGGAAAAAAGTGAGAATGCGATTTGCTGTACGAAGCCGGAAGAATCCGTCTCTATCAGTGAACCAGGGGTAAATCCTGATAATGGGACGGATATGGCTCGTCAATCCATGTCTCTGAGGAGCCGTATATGCGGAAGTGTGGCGGATGGTCCGTCATTCCCCACTAACGAAGATGTCCTCAACACTACTCTCTGTGCGATCGCGGAAGAGCTGATCAGCCAGTATAATACCCGTGGGGTCGATCTGGCAGAAATACAAAAGAAGCTCTGGGCTGGGTTTACGAAGAGCTGTACTACAGGGGAAGACTGCAGGGTGCAGAATCATATTCTTTTTCAGGTTCTGGATGAAATCAGTGAGGATTGATTTCAACTTCGACCTCAACTCATTATGGAAAGAATTATTATTATTATTATTACAAGGTTCCGGTGATGTTCTCAAACTAGGCCTCCCACTGCCTCCGCTTCCCAAGCCACTTGACGACATAGACCAAACCCAAAAGCACAGGAACCTCGATGAGAGGTCCAACTGTCGCAGCTAGTGCTTGGTCACTATTCACACCGAAAGTTGCGATGGCAACCGCAATCGCCAGTTCAAAGTTGTTACTCGCGGCAGTGAAACTTTGCGTACACGATAGTCTATAGCCGAAGCCGCACCGGCGCGTCACCAGCAGAGTGATCAAGAAAATAACGGCGAAGTATACAACAAGTGGCGCGGCCACTCGTACGACCGACACGATCTGGTGCACCACTCGTCGGCCTTGAGAAGCAAAAAGCACTATTATCGTGAACAAGAGTCCGATTAACGACAACGGACCGATCCACTTGACGAACTTCTTCTCATACCACTCCTTGTTGACCAGGAATATCAGTGTGAAACGAGTAACGATGGCTGCACCCAAGGGTATTCCTAAGAAGACGCCGACGCTTTTGGCGACTAGCGAGTAGTCGATGTCAAAACCGCTATCCGCGCCGCCAATGACGCGCACGAAGAAAATCGCAAGGGGGGCAAATAAGACCATCTGCAGGATCGAGTTGATGGCGACGAGGATGGCGCAGTATTCATTGTCGCCGCCAGCGAGTCCTGTCCATACGAGTACCTGACTGTGTCAGCAGATGAACCAATACTGCATCTTTTCGAGGGTGGAATCTACCATCGCAATACATCGCGCAATGCCAACCAAGATCAAACCTTCCCTGAGACCTCTTTCGTCTGGGAGGAATGCCCACGCCAAGGCAAGCTGTATCTCATTAGCACATTAATTCGAGAAAGATCGGTTATGGATGAAGACAAACCATGAAAAACGGCGCAATGATCCAGTTCACCACAATGCTAAATCCGACCTGAATCCAGAGCGCTTTCTGACGAAATGAGCGATGGAGGGTCTCGTACCGAACGTTGCACAGGATAGGGTACATCATCACCAGCAGGCCGACAGCTTTTTACGTTAGCCGTCATTCACCTCTCTTTTCGGTAGATGGATATACCAATAGGTATAGAAACCCCAACGAACTTCCCTCGTTCCAATGCCCTTCCGGTATTGGGCACGAAGTTCCCCAGAATGATCCCTATTGCCATGGCGAGGAAGATCCAGAGAGCTAGGAGCTTGTCGAGTAGTCCCAGCTGCTTAAACGCAGAGCTTGGGCGCTGACATTCCGGAGAGTCATGTTCGTTGCTGTTTTCTTTGGACGGTGTGCAGGACTCTGGATCTTCTGTGGAGCGCTGCTGGACTGATTCTTTTGCTGGAGCCATCTGAGAAATCAAAATTGATCTTTAGTTCTTGGTTAAGTCTCTGTCATGATCTGCTATATATTTCTACTTTAACCGTGTACCTTGAATTTTACAACTGGTTGACCAATCAGCGTCAGGCAGTGACATTCATTGGTCACGTGAATCTCTGCTGTCTGAATGTATGCCTGAGGCAGGAAAATATTTGTCTATGCCCTAGATCCTGGACCCTAGACATTCTCTTCATCTTTTATCAGCCCTCATTTGTTGGGATAGTTTCATATACTAATGGACAGGCGACCAATGTGGTGCGTTCCCAGTGTTCTGGACATGCGGAGAGCCGCGAGTCAAAATGCCGCTCAAAACGTCATCTCCCCATCAGCTCATGAGCTTCCTCCCAAAACCAACTCCATGCGCCAATTCCCCGGCTTTGCTGCTCAGATCACCAAACCATCATTCTAAACGCTCTCACCTGGATACAGTACAACCACCACAATGGTCTCAACGCGCCAACAAAAGCGCGATTTCCGTTCCCCGCCGCGCACGCGCTCCCCCTCCCCTCCTCGCAACACCACAACCACCACCAACAAATTCATCCACACACCCTCGACTGCCATGACCCTCTGGCTCATCTTCTCAATCCCGCTCGTCCTCTGGGACTCCGGGTACGTGCTCCTGCGCCCGCACAGCATGCCCGGCAACAAGCTCCACTCCCCGCTGTGGACACCCTATGCGCTATACGGCACCATCGACTACATCTACGGCTGGCCGGCGTTTAATGCGCGCAATGGGTTTACGGCTGCGCAGACGGTGTTGAATTTATTTGAGTCTGCTGGGTATTGTTATTATTTGTGGGTTGTTCATCGGTATGGGGTTTCGGCGGGGAGTGGGAAGGGACGGGGAAAGAAGGCGGAGAAGGGGGCTTGGGGGTTTTTGAAGGAGGAGAAGGTTGTTGCGGGAAGGGTTGGGGCTAGTGCCCTGCTGATTGCGTATAGTGCGTCTGTTATGACGTTGGGAAAGACGGTTCTGTATTGTGAGTATCGTTTACTTGCTTTTCGTGGTATATTGCTGACATGAGTAGGGTTGAACGAGGCCTTCTCTGGTTTTGAAAATATTGGTCATAATGACCTTTTTACCTTGGTTTTCTTGTGGATTATTCCTAAGTATGTTGTTACCTCTGTAATTCCATTTTCGTGCAGTTGCTGATGACCATTAGTGGTCTGTGGATTATTTTCCCGAGCTACAATATCTACGTGATGGGATCGGAGATTGCAGTCTCGTTGGAGAACTCGTCTGTCAAGGGTAAACGGTCGAAGTCTTCATAGTTGTGTATGCGATCAGGTGGGAGGCATAGCGACGGGCCAAGTATGACCTTGGTGATGTGGAAGAGGGAAAATGCAAGCAATAATGCTTTGAATATAGTTATCACTTTTACTCTATGAATATTCACAATGTGGCGCACACATGCGTGTTAGCATACCTACCTAATTCACTATTTCCTAAGGGTGGTTGATTTGCAGGACAACGTCCCTCCAAGTTCAATCTATACTCCATGTTGGCTGGCTGTCTTGTTTTGTGCTATAGTACTGGGATAGATGTTGCAATGCTGGGAGGTTGTCGGCGCAGGCTTTAAGCATCGTATTCTTGGATAGTTGGATGGCTTTTACTTCGTCTTGGGTGTTGGTCCCATGGTGTGATAGAACGAAGTACAGATTAGCAAAGGAGATACCTAGACCACTATTATACTAAGTACCACGCATTACCGAGGACTGAATTGTCGTGTATGGTACACGTATGTCTTCTACAATGAGAAGCATTCGAAATATGGGTGAGAATAGGACCCTTTTCTGATGACCGAGAAACACGGGATTAGTAATCAAGGCCGCCGAGCTCCCTCCGGGTTCCCCATATTATCCACCCGCACCATTACCACCGACCGACTCAACCCGTCGCTCTCCCCCAGACTACTCACAACCTGATCTACAGCGCTAGAATAGCTCCCGGTTGGGGGTTTAAATTCCATTTCGACTACGCACATTCCCCCGCCCAACGATGCCCCCGGTGTTGTCGTTGGGGTATCCGAACCCGTCATGATTCCACCCGAATCCGAAGAATCGCCCTTGGGCTTCACAGGCGCCCCAACGACCTACAGCCAACACGACGACGCCTCCGCGGCCCAGGCCGAAGATCTCGACTCCCAGAGCCCTGCGAGCTCGCGCGACCCCGGCAGCGTCCAGACCGTAAACGACACCGCAACAACAGCCCCCGAGCACCGGGATGACGCACAAGGTAGCAGCAGCAACGCCGCGCAGAGTAATAGCCAGGAAGGCGATAAGCCGGCGTGGAGCGAGATGAAGACCAAGGCTGGGAAGGAGAGGAAGCGGTTACCGTTGGCTTGTATCGCATGTCGGCGCAAGAAAATTCGCTGCTCAGGCGAGAAGCCCGCGTGCAAGCATTGTTCGCGGTCTCGCATTCCCTGCGTCTACAAGGTTACCACGAGGAAGGCGGCTCCACGAACGGATTATATGGCTATGTTGGATAAGCGGTTGAAGAGGATGGAGGATCGTGTTATTAAGACGATTCCTAAGGAAGAGACGAGGGATATGGCTGCCATCGGGCGGTCTGTGGTTAGGCCTCCGGCCCCCGGGCAGCCGACTTCGAAGAGTCAGAAGAAACGGTCTGCGGATGAGGCGTTTGCGTTGGAGCTGGATTACTGGACTCGTGAGGAGCGCAGGGCACCCCAGGACACATTCCCTATGAGCAAGTCTGGCGATGGCGGATCCAGCCTTTTGACCGAGGGAGCCGAGTTTTTGCCGTCTTTGGAGATTCAAGAACATCTCGCGGAGGTGTTCTTTGATTGTGTATACGGGCAGTCGTATCTTTTGCTTCACAAACCAAGTTTTATGCGTAGGTTACGAGCCGGGTCTGTTCCTCCGGTATTGAGTCTCGCTGTGTGTGCTGTCTCCGCTCGATTCTCGACGCATCCGCAAATCAACTCCGAACCTCCATTCTTGCGAGGAGAGAATTGGGCGAATCCTGCCGCTGCGATTGCATTGAGTCGCCATGATGAACCGAATATCACCATTCTGACTGTCTTCTTATTACTGGGATTGCATGAATTTGGAACCTGCCATGGTGGGCGAAGTTGGTCTTTTGGAGGCCAGGCTCTGAGGATGGCTTACGCATTGCAACTTCACAGAGAGCTTGACTACGATCCGCTTTTACAACACAGTAATGGCAACGGGTCACAGCTAAGTTTCACTGATAGGGAGATTCGACGGCGTACCATGTGGGCCTGCTTGCTGATGGATCGATACAATTCGTCCGGTAGCCAACGGCCGCCCATAGGAAACGAGAAGTTTTTACATATTCAGCTTCCCATAAAGGAGTCGCATTTCCATATGGAAATACCAGGGCCGACGGAGGACCTGGACGGCAATGTACCCAACCCGGTCCCGAATGACATAGGACAGCTGTCCAATGCTAAGGAAAACATGGGTGTCTCGGCCTACATAATCAAGACTGTGGTCATCTGGGGACGCATTGTCGACTACCTGAATCTTGGAGGCAAGAGGAAAGATCCCCATCCTCTGTGGTCCCCAGAGTCTGGGTACACACGCCTCAAGCGACAAATTGACGAGTTTTCCGCAAGCCTCCCAAGTCATCTACTATTCACCTACGAAAACCTCCAAATACATGCGGCGGAGCGGATCGCAAATCAATTCCTCTTTCTACATATAATCATCCACCAGAACGTTCTCTTCTTGAACCAGTTTGCGATTCCGCTTTCTCCCGGAGGGCGGCCTCCCAGGGATATGCCCAAAGCCTTCTTAAGTAACGCAGGACGAGCCGCGGTGGAAGCCGCTCATCATATCTCTGTTCTGATTGACCGTGCGTCGGCTTATCCACTCACTGTACCATTTGCAGGATACTGCGCGTACTCTGCCAGTACAGTGCACATTTGGGGGATATTCTCCAAGAACGCGCAGCTGGAAGCTCGGTCTAAAGAGAATCTACGGCATACCTATCGGTACCTGAACAAAATGAAGAAGTACTGGGGCATGTTTCACTACATGGTGGAGAGTGCCAAGGATCGATACCGGCAATTCGCAGACGCTGCCATCAAGGGCACGGTTGCCACACATGACGGTGGCAAAATCACCGCCATGTTCCAATACGGCGATTGGTTCGACAAGTATCCTCACGGAGTGTCGCGAATGCACTGGGAGGATCCTGGCGCAAAGCAAAAGGAGACAGGCGACGATGCAGTCATGGGTCAGAAGCCAGACTTGCAAAGTGTCGAAGACTTCTTTGCCAGTCTGTCCCCTACACCACAGACCGCAGTTCCTCGCAGGTCGCATTCAAGGAAGACTAGCCGTGTTGATAGCGCCAGCGCCGAGCAGCCACCTCAACCACAGTCGACGGTTGATGTGAACATGGAAAGCTCGCCCGGGATGCTGGGGACATCCGGCACCGGATTCCCACAACCAGCCATGTACAATCATGGCCGTGCGCAAGCATTCGGACCCTCCCCACTCGACTTCAACATCCCCTCCGACCACCTTCCCCAACTCGACCGACAATTCGTCTACGGCTCCTTTGCCGGCTTTGATCCAGCCTCCTTTGAAGCAGCACTACCGCCGCCACCAGCAAATAACCCACCAATACCCTCATCCGCAACGAACGGCGTGGAGCCCCAGCACCATCAGGATGCTGCGATTTTCACCGGCCAACTCGACCCGGCCGCGCCCTCTGGTGCAGGCGAGTACTATCAACCCAGCGCATGGTTCCTGCCATTTAACCTCGAACCGATCACCCCAGCACCGGGCATGGAACATGCCCCGGATGCCGGCGGAAGCGGCGGTGACATGTTCGGGAATACGGGTATGCCCATGGGGACATACGACTTTGGTATGGGCGGGATGAAACGAGATCCCTAGATACGATTCATTGCTTTTATACGTTTTTCTACTCTGTAACAACTGTACTATGTGATATTGATATGGTGTCTTGTTTTTGTTGGATCAAACTATTACTGTTTGTATAAGGGGTTTCCGGGGCCGGAGCTAGTTGGACGGATTGGAAAAAAACCGGGAGTTTATATGAGCTCACATGCTTCTGTTTGTAAGTTAGTTTTGGATATCATCGCAATAATATATGTTGGTGAATGCTTCTCTTGTCTTGCTATTCTAGGTGCTTTGTATATAATTTACTATGAAAGGTCAGGATACATTAACATAACGAAAAACCGCAAAGCAATTCAACAAATGGCATCGTTGGTCTAGTGGTAGAATTCGTCGTTGCCATCGACGAGGCCCGTGTTCGATTCACGGACGATGCATTCTTTTTTGTTCCCTGTTCCCCCACCTCCGCGCTCTTGATTCGTTTGGATTTCTTTTTTAAAAGAGAAAAGAGAAAAAAAAGATCCCTCAAGGCTTCATCTATTATGCACCAATTTTTACATATTCGTCACTTGATGATAGTGTCCTGGTGCAGTTGAATGCAAAATGACTTCTACACAATATATATAGTTCGGTTGAGGTACCCTCAGGCAGTCAAACAATGAGCCAACAATGACTAGACCATTTGCCGCCTAAATTTTTTTTTCGATATCTCAAAGTACTGACCATACAAGTAACCTGCAAATGACCTAATTTCGCAACCTCTCTCTGAGCTCCTCTGCAATCGGGCAAATCTCCATCAGACGAGCGAGTGTCTGCCAAGCATCTACACCAATGGCCAAGCTTCGCACAATATATTCAGAACAAACTTCAAACACTGAAGCACACGGCCAACGTCCCAACAGGTCAGGCGGAGACACGCTCAGCGGAATACAATGACGGTTTTCTAATAGGAAACAAGCAGACTCTCCATTCGAGATTCTGCAAGCATGTATTAGATCCAGTGCTGAAGGCTCACCGAAATAAAACCGGGTTGGAGCTTATCTTTGGGTGGGAGACGGCGGCTGAGCTGAAGGATTTGTATGATGGGCGGAGTCGGGGTGAGATTTCTGATCTTGTGAGTACGCTTTCTACATCGGACTAGTTACGCGGTTTGGATTTGTTGCTTTAGCTACGTTTTAGGTTAGTTAGGCGAGATACACGTATTCTACTCAAAAATAGGTCACAATTGCTCATTCGTACCATGCTCCCCAGATGAAGCATGAGTGTCATCACAAGTGACCTGGCCATGATGTCTTTATCCAGCCAATTGTATACATCGTATCCTTCAAGCATTTCCTTGTAATTTGAACATATTATCCAATAGGAACTACGCAATTTGGTACCAAACCGCCCTCATCATGACGTCCCTGTATCTCAAACCTTGTACACCCCATAGGCCCTATTCTTATATAGTCTAGCCCTCTGCACCCAAACCCCCAAACTAAGATCTCCATGATGACTATCCGAGTCCTCACCAAGAATTTCTTCCCCCCAGTCTCAGCATCATTCAAACGAACCGTCACCCAATCACCCATCATGGGCTCCCCGCGCATCATCAACGCTATTAAACAGGATCACCGCGAGATTGAGTCGTACTACGACCGCATTACGAAGTCTACCGATAAGACCGAGCAGGCCCAGTACCAGAATTTGTTTACCTGGGAGCTTGCCAGACACTCTATCGGTGAGGAGCTGGTTGTTTATCCGGCGTTCGAGAAACATATCAAAGATGGCGTTGCCCTCGCGGATAAGGATCGAAAAGAACACCAAAGCGTAAGTCCACCGCTATATCCTACAGCCTGTCAAAGGACTCAGACACTCACTACAATTGCGGGACAATAGGTAAAAGAACAATTGAAAACATTCCAAAACCTCAAACCCACCGACCCGACTTTTCTCCCTACAATCCAATCCCTAATGAAAGATCTCTCCCAACACATCCACGAAGAAGAAACCTCCGACCTCCCGCAACTCGAAGAGGCGCTGTCAGACGAAGACAGCCGCAGTCTGAGCAAGACGTTCGGACGGACGAAGATGTTTGTGCCGTCGCGGAGCCATCCGAGTGCGCCGAGTAAGCCACCGTATGAGACGGCGGTGGGGCTCATGACGGCGCCGATTGACCATTTGGCGGATCTATTTCGGCAGTGGCCAGATACAGCGACGATGCCGAATCCTAGTACTAAGTGATTTCGTTTTCTAGTGTTTCTGAGAGTTTAGTAATGTGTCGGTTGTGCTTTGAATGATGTATGCATATTATTTGTCTAATATCGAATGACGAATTCCTACTATGTCAATGGACCATTTCCAATTGAACAACAAATCAACCCTAATTATGCACGGAGTGATACTCCGCAATCAACATGCCTTCTGTATCGGGAATGTGGACACTTTTACCGAGTCAACCAATGATATTCGTATCCCGCGGAAGCTTATCTTGGCAGATGCTTATTTTGTCACCATGCCATAATGCCTGAAACAAGTATACAGCTTGATACAGGAGAATATTCTCGGTACTGTGTAGGAAGAAGTAGCATTCTTGAGCATGAGGCGCTTACATTCTGTAAGGGAAACCACCACCCCGAGGAAGAGGGAAAGTATGCATGAGCTGATGGTGATATCACCATGAGCAATAATCTAAATCTTGATTTCAAATGCACAATACCTCAATGGTCGCTAAGCGCACGTGTACGAAGATGGGTTGAGAAACCAGCTGCATAGTCAAATCCTGGAAGGCTCAGCCGAACGTTTGGTTCAATGCGAATTGGCTCATCTGAATGGCAGATCGGAATTAACCTACCATCACAAATCTTGCTAGCATATTGGCGGAATGAATCGATCATATCGAACCCCCGATTCGCAAGAAGTTAATCGAGCATACAGATCACCCATAAATGTCACTGTGACGCTCCTCCGCGTCATTACAACGTGCCCTGTAATCTTGTAATTCGGAGTGAAAACGTCAATAGTCTGCCCATAAAAGATCTACTCGCTCAAAAAAATCGCATCTTTTTTCCAACAAACCAATCCTCACTGTAAGTTCAATTGACAACACCATGGCATCCGTTATCGCCGGCGGCCTGCACAAAGCCCAAGAAGCGGTGCAGAACACTTCATCCAAGAACAAGAAGATGGTCGATCTGCAGCAAGACACTGCAAACATCCACACAAAGCTTCCCATAACCACTGACCATGGCACAAAAATGGAGAATACCGATAACTGGCTCAAGGTCGTGAATGATGGGAAGAGGACAGGGCCATCGCTGTTGGAGGATCAGATTGCTAGAGAACGGGTATGCAACCTTTTTTCTAGAATGTGATAGGAATGTAGAGGCTGATTTGACTAGATTCACCGCTTTGACCACGAACGCATTCCCGAGCGTGTCGTGCATGCTCGCGGTACAGGTGCGTTCGGTAACTTCAAGCTCAAGGAGAGTATTGAGGATCTCACACATGCCGGGATCTTGACGGATACCTCGAGGAACACACCTGTTTTTGTGCGCTTTTCCACTGTTCAAGGGAGTAAAGGAAGTGCGGATACGGTTCGTGATGTTCGTGGTTTCGCGGTGAAGTTCTACACGGATGAGGGAAATTGGGATATTGTTGGGAACAATATTCCTGTTTTCCCTATCCAGGAGGCATTTAAGTTCCCGGATTTTGGTGAGCATGCTCAGTTGATTGAATTGAGATGGATAACTAATAGTCATAGTCCACGCGGTCAAGCCAGAGCCACAGAATGAAGTCCCTCAGGCGCAAACTGCGCACAACAACTTCTGGGACTTCGTTTACCTGCACCCCGAAGCCACGCATTTCTTCATGTGGGCGATGTCTGACCGAGCAATTCCCCGGTCCTTCCGTATGATGCAGGGATTCGGAGTGAACACATTCTCCCTGATCAACGCGCAAGGAAAGCGCCATTTCGTCAAGTTCCACTGGATCCCGCACCTGGGTGTGCATTCGCTCGTTTGGGACGAGGCTCTCAAGCTTGCTGGACAGGACCCGGACTTCCATCGCAAGGATTTGATGGAGGCTATTGACAACAAGGCATATCCGAAATGGGACTTTGCCATCCAGGCTATTCCCGAGGAGAACCAGGATGACTTTGACTTTGATATCCTGGATGCCTCGAAGGTCTGGCCAGAGGACATTATTCCCCTGCGCGTTATTGGAGAGCTGGAATTGAACCGCAATGTAGACGAATTTTTCCCTCAGACGGAGCAGGTTGCTTTCTGTACCAGCCATATTGTTCCCGGAATTGACTTCTCTGATGATCCGTTGCTGCAAGGACGGAACTTTTCTTACTTCGATACACAGATTAGCCGTCTGGGAATCAATTGGGAAGAACTACCTATCAACCGTCCCGTGTGCCCCGTCTTCAACTTCAATCGGGACGGCCAAATGCGTCACCGCATCACGCAGGGAACAGTCAACTACTGGCCTAACCGCTTCGAAGCCGCGCCGCCAGCCAAACCCGGTGAGGGAGGTTTCTCAAGCTATCCGCAACAAACTGTTGGTATCAAGAAGCGAGGTTTGAGCGACAAGTTCCGCGAGCACCACAACCAAGCCCAACTGTTCTACAACTCCATGTCACCGGTTGAGCGATTCCACATTAAGAAGGCCTTCAGCTTCGAACTGGACCACTGCGACGACCCCACCGTCTACGAACGCCTTGCCGGCCACCGTCTCGCCGAAATCGATCTAGAACTAGCACAGACAGTCGCCGAGATGGTCGGTGCCCCAGTCCCCTCCAAGCAACTTCGCCAGAACCATGGCAAGAAAGCCTACCACCTCTCCCAAACCGACTTCACCCCACAAAAGCCCACAATCGCCAGCCGCCGCATCGCCATTCTCATCGGCGACGGCTACGACCCCATCGCCTTCTCCGCCATCAAAACAGCCGTACTAGCCGCCAGCGCCATCCCCTTCATCATCGGTACCCGCCGCTCTGCCATCTACGCCGAAGGCGAAAGCAAAACTACCCACAAAGGTGTCGTCCCAGACCATCAATACGACGGCCAGCGGTCGACCATGTTCGACGCAACCTTTATCCCCGGCGGCTCGCACGTCAAGCAACTGCAGAACAACAACCAAATGCGCTACTGGGTGCAGGAGTCCTTTGGGCATTTGAAAGCAATCGGAGCCACGGGCGAAGCAACGGATTTCGTGAGACAGAATCTGGCGACTGTGGATGGTTTGCAGGTTGCTACGCCGGCGAAGGCGGAGCCGTTGGATTGGTATGGGGTTGTTACTGCTAGGGCTGTGCAGAAGCCGGAGACGTTTAGGGAGGGGGTGAGGATTGCGAAGGATGCGACAGATTTTGTGGGCAAGTTTTTCTATGCGATTGCGCAGCATAGGAACTTTCCGAGGGAGATGGATGGGCTTAGTACGCAGGTAGCATTCTAGGCCGATGGTTGTCGCTTTAGTTAGGTGTTTTGGTCTGCTTCAAGTTAGTATAGTAATTCATAATAAATGCAGATTGAGCATATCGTCTTCATGACTGCCGTAAAACAGCCAGGATCTCATGGCCAGAGAAACTATACCCAGTGGGAATTAGTTTGCCCGACGTTCTCCGAGATCCCCAGCAGCTGAGTTTTCCATCCTGGAGGACTGAATTACAAAAAATCCCCTCTCGCTATTCGGGGCACAGAGCTCATTTATTTCGATAATCATGCAATTACCGATCGAGGGCTGACATGCAAATTGTGACATCCCGAAGTCCCAAGAGCCTCGCATCTCGTTTCAGCCGTTTGCTGTGCAGGCAGTGCGAGTGCGCCTTGTCAAAGAAGATCCACAAGTTTCTCCGTCCACAGTGGAGAAATGAGTGATGGGCAGTCAACCGGCGAATGACACCAGACACCTGGCGCATTGGTCACGACCATCGTATCCTTATATCGAATTGATCTTCATTACCGATATGAATCTGAGTAAGTCTTGCGATTTAGGGAGAAAAATCAAAGCCCCGTCCTGTGCCGAGAGCTCGATTCTCTCTTCAATTATTCTCAATTGATTGTATTTCTTGTTATCTATTGACCAAGGCGCCAAGATGTTACTGCAGAGATCGTTTCTCGCGATTGCCCTTGCATGCACCGCTGCTGTTGCTGCAAGTGAGCGGACTTGCTATTATCCCAATGGACAGGCTTCCGGGACTGTGCCGTGTACAGATAGTTTGTATACCTCGTGCTGCGGCGAGAGTGCCATTTGTCTAAGCAACGAGTACTGCATGGATGTCGAGAGGCAGCCCTATACAATGTCGCGAGGTGCTTCCACTGATAGTAGTTGGGGCGCTGATTGTCTTTCACAATGCGCTGGCTGTGATTACAACTCTTTCCTGCCATTAATGCCAAGTCCCGTTGAAAAGCTAACGAATGCAAAGCGTCCGACTACCCCGATGCCGGCTGCTCAAACGGCCAAACACCCTTCACAATCCCCGATGGTAAAGTCATCGTCGGCCGCGCACTGCTGTCGAACTCAAGCACAACGAGCAAGGTCAACGCGACCTGCGCGTCGTCTACCGCAATGGTATCTCCTGCCTCGAGCAATAACAAGAGAGATGTGGCTATCGGTGCCGGCGTTGGCGTGCCGCTTGGCGTGTTGCTGCTGACGGCATTGGGCTGGGCATTGTTTGAGCGGAAGAGGCGGTATGCGATGATGAATTCGGCCGCTGCTGCGGATGCCGCGGGTGTGCCTGGTGCTTCGTATCCTGTGCAGTTGCAACAGCCTGTGTACGGGCAGATGGCGGGCTATCCGGCTCAGGGAACGGAGGGGCCGCAAATGCAGGAGTTGGATGGGGCTAAAAAAGTGCAGCCGCAAGAGTTGGAGGGACGGGCGTCTCGTTAATAGGCTATTCTGGGAGGTTTTGGTTTGTTTGCTTGTGATCTATACCATTTAAACTGTTGATGAAGCGCGGAGCATTTCGTTTTTGACAAACTGTATATAACGCCTATTGGACATACTATTAATGACGGATTAATCAAGGATCGAGACTGACAAGTCATCGAATGAGCAATTCTTCTCTCTGCAGCAATGTGTATATGAATACTCTGTACTCCGAAGGATGAATATGGTTTGCTGTAACGGAAACATTGTTTTTGGATTCTGAGCGAGTTGCCACGCCTGCTGCATAATGCAGATCTAGAAGCCAAAGGGTCAAGCGTGATTGGCCTTGTGGATAGATGACAAATGCATCAAAGCGCAAAAAAGAATAGGGCACAAATAAATTCAACTGGGAGTTCTCGGGATTCGATCTGCAACTCTTGAAGTGTCAGAACTGACTATTCCCGGTTAGATACCCTGCTGCTCACATGTTGTCTTTGCATCAATGTATGCAGAATGCCCTGAAGGATGAATACGGTTCGCCGTACATAGGTTGCTTCGGACTATGAGCGAGTCTGCGGATGAGGCCGCGCCTACCGTCGAATGCAGATGTCGAAATCAATAGACGCGCCAAGAACGAATTGGCCCTGTTTGCCCTGAAGTATTACAAGCTCTAGAGTTGGCATCTGGACGTCCTTTTTTGCTGAAGAGCCGGAGTTAATTGCCGGTGTATATCCTGTTACGTGATCCAGCGTGTTCCATGCTTGCTTTGTTTGTCTCATACTGTACCTCGATGGGATAAGGATGAATATGGTTAGCTGCATATACCATCCTCATTTCGGAGAGGAGCGACTCGAATGCAAGGTAGCCACGCATTACAGAATGGCATCGAATATTCAACAGGCGCGTCAAGCGTGACCTGCTTCACGGGACGAGGGCACAAACAAGCAATGGCGCCGCATCTTGATGCAGTCTGCGGTGCCTGAAGAGTTGGCAGATTCCCTGCTAATACCTTAATGCTCCCATAGCCAGCATGTCTCTGTCTGCTATGCTAGCTAATCAATAGCCATGACTCTCGGTACTTCGTCAATGAACCTGCAGATCGCTCGATCGGGATGCCGACCAACTTCCCCTCCCGGAATGTGGGGAAATAAAGCACTCATTATCTCTTCCGGATCATTGCTTCTTCCGAAGTATGCCCAATTCCCCGCGATTGCCGAGTTGGGCTCATCTTATCTGCCGTGCTGACATGTTTATTCTTATATATAGGGCCTTTATTTCTAACAAAATGGCCTTTATATTAGATATATTGGAAGACAATAGCGTCGGAGTCGAATTCGCGAAAACGTGAACATGTTGCAGCCGATTTACGCCCTTCAGACGGGACCACCACATTCCACTCCCCCAGTGCCTGAGTGGGGACACCTTCCACTGGACATTTACATGCTGGTGGGCTCGTCTCCACGATAGCCTTATCTTTCTGCAACACTTGGCACTAACTGGGTCTCGGGTCCAGGAGCAATGGCACGTACCCCATCCACATTCTGCGTGGGAGACTGTCCAAGGACGCTGTCGTCGTTTGGCGCGCCAGTTTATGCAGCTCGGGGCGATTCGCAGAGAGGTAAGTCTATGTTCTTGCAAGAATGCGCGGACGATGTTGATCATGGGTGTGGTACTTTGTAGCCCTACATCCGACGCACTGATCCCCATTCTCCGCTCTACTCCCCCGCACGACCGACAGAGGAGCAGATCGAGCATATCCTCCGCCCATACCGTCCAGATGGCCTCCGCCGGTTTGCTCCAGCGGCGGGCATCAACCCTATCTGGATGCGCATCTGCTACGATGCCGACAGCCCCGACGCGCACGATGCAATCTGGAGGGAATTCATGTGTGAAAAATACCAAGCAGCATGTCCCGGCTCGCTCATTTTCAACGATCCCAACACATTCGGGACCGATAACGTTGACTTGGCGCTCGAAGCATTCCCTGAGCGAGTAATCAGCACTTCCAGACCCGATTACGCACACGTACGAGAAGCTGCGCTGCAGTGTCTACGCGGGGGAGACACCAGTCGCTGGACGAGACTCGAAGGCCAGTACGAAGATATACTCGATCAGGATGAGATCGACGCAATAGTCATCCGGGAACGATTTGTCTCGTACCACATTGCTTGTATCGTGACGTATATCTTAGTCGAAGATATGGGCACTCTGATGGGTGACGGGGTGTTGCTCGTTTTTCTGGATGACATGGGGAATGTCGTGCGCCAGGACCGCATGTCTCCGGAACAGGTTGACAATTTTGAGATGAAGTGGAGGACTGGACGGTGGAAGTATTATGCTGAAAGATATGCTCAGGAGGTCGGTCCAGCTTATTTGAATGGAGGCGTGCGTGGTCCGCCATACTGGTAGTCGCGACGTCTCTCTCGTTCTCCATTTCGGGTTTCTGTTTCTCCTCTCTGTACTTATAAGATGCCAAACATAAAGTCCAATAGGTCGCGTACATCGAATCTACAATCACAACCAACCCTAACAGCGATCAGTAGCCATACAGCATTGTATAAACCTAGAAACAGACAATAGCGATATACAAATATCACAAGCCATTGCCATAATCATTCGAATCCACCGTCCCCCAAAGCGTAAATGGATACTCGTGTCCCTCTACGCTCTCACACTTTTCTTCTGTCCACGGCAGAACAACATTGAATTTCTTTTCCACCCTGACACCCTGCAATTCTAGGGAAAATTACGGCTTTATTTCATCTGCCCCATTGGCATTGTATAAGCGGTTGATATTCCTCGTGAACAAATGAGTGGATGCCAACCATGATATGTTCAGGCCATCCTTGAATAAACCACACAGAGCTGATTCTTTTCAGCTAAACAGTATAGAAGGCGAAAATCATCAGTGCAAATGAGTTTCGATGCTGTAGATCAGCAACAAAATCATTGGGCTGCCTATATAACCAGCCGGATATTTGCGGCCAGAGTTCCTCATCTGTCAACGGAAACTGATGCCCGTATGTGGAATCGAAGCACAGATGGAGTCTATCAAGAACGGCGGTATAAGTCAGATAACGATGATCGTCACTTGGCCATTCAGCCACGACAAAGGTGCGCAATCGTTTTATCTGATTACTGTATCCGGAAAATTGTCTGTTGTGGTTCGGAGAGCTAAGCTGCGAGTTATGCTCTGTGGCTTCTGAGTGTATTTCCAGCACACCAACTGAACAATTCTCCAATATCGACCGGACACCGATAAAAAGAAACAGGGAGCCAGCATTTCCATTATCACGAAAAGCCAGAAACTCATCCGGCCGAGGCCCTTTCGCAAAAGAGCAGACAAAAATGAGTATGGCAGCCATGTAGAGTGCATGGCAGTTACGTTCATTCCGAAGGGGCATCGCAGCCGTCACCTTTCGAAGGGCAGTTCGATAGTGCCTTTCAGCTTCGACATAGTGGATGGATTCAGGATTTCTTTGAATCAGCGCTAAATGAAACCCTGAGAACGCCATGATAAGGTGCAAGACATAATGGAATGAGAAGCCCAGACGAGGAAGTCGAGAGTGCATTGTCGTCTGGGCTTCGGGGCTCTTGTCCGCGCCTAATTCTTCCGAGGTAAGGTAGTGATGGAACAACTCCATATCGGCCCCACTGAACTAGGCCGTGGTAGTTAGCTCCGAGGGCGTGTCGGAGGGAGTATCAGAGAGCGTGTCAGAGGGCGTGCTCGTGGGTCGTCTTGTTTCCGTTTGCTGGCCGTAGCATTTCCTCTTTTCGGCGGTCTGAAATCTGACTGAGACGAGGAGTAAAATGTATAGCCCCTGCGAAGCGGTAGCCGTAGTTCTGCGCCCTGCGTCAAAGGGGATGCACTACGAGTAACGGATTGCCCTGATTGAAAGTCACATTCGACAGAGTGGCGCAAACAGTTTGTGCATGCTGGCTTGACTTCGTCGCACTAACCAGTCACACTGTTAACATGCCACTGTTCACCTTTAGAACACAGACACGCACCTTTACCCTGCACCGCTCACAGATGCAGCATCCAAGACGCAGTTTCCGATGGCTTACGTGAGGAGGCTGTCATGTATCGATTGGCGTGAGCATCCATGGTGGATTGGAAGAGAGAGAAGTCGCAAAGGGGAAGTTCGAAGTCGTATTCGAGTAGAATGTATCCTCGCTAGGCCTATATAGGAAATCGCCGATCAGTGCTCGCCGAGTAAATGTGGCTTCTAGAAAGATTCTTTTCTATTAAACGGCGAAGAATCGGCGAAATCATTTGTATCCAGAAGGATAAGAATAAAAAATTAAGAACAGGCTAAAGCATATCGACCACTGATACTGTAGGCTGAGGGCCCCATATTCTCCACTTCGGAAGCTAAGATGAATACGAAGACGAACTTCCCTTTTCGGCAAGAACCCTCAAGTTCTATTCGTGACTGACGGTACCAATAAAGGTATGAATTGCCCATTTCCGCGATATTATAGCACAGTATTCATCTAGTCTACGCAATGGATATAGAAAAGGAAAAGGTCTATCGAGCATGGACAAGTGGCCCGCCAACATATCAACAGGCGCTTTCCGAAGGAATTACTCACAACAAACGATGGAATTACTCCTTGTTTGGCTGCTTTGAACCCGGTTCACTTTGTAAGTTCGGTCGGGTCACAGCTTATCAACGTCCGAATTGAGCTGACATATTCCTTCAGGTCTGATGGGCTGCTGTCTCCCATGTATTACATTTGGAAAGACTCAAGCGAGGACCAGAGATCCAGGACTATCTGATTTTAGCTATTGCAACACTCAGGTAAGTGACGAGGACTATTACCGATTGAGCCCAGGTCTGTAAGTCTGATGGTTATTCAACTCTTAGTGTTCACTCTTTGCTTTCCTTGCTCTTTTTGGTTCGCAATGGATTATACAGACGGTCAAGCGAGGTGAAACGCGTGAGCGATTTGGTATTGAAGGTAGCTGCTGTGACGACTGTTGTATGTCTTTCTGCTGTTCCTGTTGCGCCGTTATTCAGGAGGAGAAAAGAGGTCGAATTGCGCACTAGGCCCGAGCTTACGGGATACCAAATGACCTCAGGAATGACATATCCATGAGAATGTCAGGATCGCGGTTCAAGAGACAGATGGTTTTCATTTCAGTATATAGAGTGATCCCTTTTCATTAATTAATAATAATTGTAATTATCCAGGCATGCATGAGTTATTCTGTCGTTCATCAGTGCTATCGAAAAAGTTTTGTATCATTAGACCAGCTGTCGCATCTAGGAATTCCGCGTTGAAGGACCCCTGTGGATAACCCGGTATATTCTGATCGAGACCCATAGAGAACGGATTGAAGTTCGCCTGCTCGTCCGTTGGCGCCCAGAGGGATCGGAACGATGCCGGGATCTGTGTCGAGGTGTATGGAGTGAAATTACCCGGTGCGGCTAAACCATGCCCGTGTTCTATAATCGTTAGCTTCTTTCTTTTGTTTTTTATATATCTTTGGTGGTTGGAGGGATGAACATACCGAGAACCGTTTGAAGCACATCTCTCGCCCGCAGAGCCATGTCATGTGAAGATCCCAAACTACCAAGACAATCAACCGCGCGCTGAATATGACTCTTCCAACCCGGCGCGAGCGCATTCCCCGGTTCATAGATGTAGCAGGTCGCTTGTACGAAAGTAGCCGTGAGCAGCCAGCAGGTCGCGTACCAGGTCAGTCCGCGACGGCGGTTATCAGTCGACTCGAGGAATGCGCAAATTGAAGTGACACACTCGTCTGCCGCAGCAAGACAGGAAGCAATGGGGCCCGTGGATGTAGCGAGGTCGGATTTGGCGGCGATGCGTTGGAAGAGGAATGGGCGGTTGATGACGATGCGGAGGTGGAAGGAGCGCCATAGGAGTACGCGACGCGGGATGTCGAAGCGTGGTTCAAGGGGGATGTCGAGGTTGAAGTGTGCTGGGAGCTCATGGTACCATGCTGAGATGCGTTGCTCCAGAGCTGCAGCTTTCTGGTACGTGGGTAGGTGGTGCGTGAGCAGCTCGACCTGGACAGCGTTGGCGATCTTGGCGAGGTTAACCTGCGCAATCAAACAGGATGTAATAGTCGGTCCTGTGCCACAATCAGGAAGCGCATCCATGTCGACCGCAAGGTCGTGGTCGTCAACGTTAGCGGGAAGATGGACGGTGACGCCAACCAGCGACACGGCCGGTCGACCTAGGATAAGCTGGACGCCAGACACGAACACGAATAGCGTCCACCATACTCGCCGCCTGATTTCCATGGTGAAAGGCGAGGTGCTTGGCATGCCGAACTCGCGATGCAGTCCAATGGCAAGCGCCATGCTGAATCCGATTCCGATTAAAATAAAGCCCGCGTTTGGCTTGTTGCGTTTTTGCAAGTAGTTGGCCATTAGGACAATCCCCTGCACATAGCTCAGGGACCCTTTCTCCAGCACGTCCATTGATAGGTGCTTTCGGGCTTCTTTGAAGTACGGAACATCAGCTTTGGTTGCGTTGGAGTCTCCGACAAAGGCCCCGATTGCAAGAACGATGTTGTATAGTAGTGGCCATGATCCATCGCGGGGTTTGGCCAGTGCGCCTGTCGCTGTTAGAACACTAACTATCTTCTAATGGGAATACAAAAGAGTGGAGGTGTACCTGAAACACGTGCACGGAATGTGCCTTCGTGCAAAATAGGGTATGCAGGATGATAATACTCAAAATAGTCATCCAAGTACCGATTAATCTCAGCCCGCCTCCGCTGCACCGCAGCAGCGGACGAATCATCTTCCTCATCATCCAGCGAAGACCCCGGAGTAAAGCTACTCAACGGCAAATACAACGGAAGCGACTGCAGAAACTTGAGCGCCGCTACCCCCGACTGTGGACCCGTATAGCCGGCCTTGTGCGGATCGACAGTCAGGAACCCCATGCCGTCAGTAGAATTGTCAAAGTCCTGCGACTCGTCGAACTCGTAGTCCTCGGCGTTACTGTGCTCCGCGAAGCTGGTCGGAGGTTGCTCCGTTGAGTGAGTGACGTCGTTGTGGTGCTTGTGTCGTTTTGAATCGGCTGGGAAAGGGTCGTTGCTGTCATTCTGCAGGCGGATTGTTTGCAGCACTTCCTGGAGATCGACGGATGGGAGGTAGATGGCCCAGGCCCGCTCCATGTCCGCCTTCACGCGTTCCAATTCATGTAGACGTCTGTCCTTATAAGCATGTTACATCAAAATGCTACGAGTTAGGTACTACCTTTGTAAAGTCGACAGCCTCTGAGAAGGCGAGGAATACCGGCAAAGCTTGATATCGCGCTTGCAGTTAGAGCAATTCTCATCCCCCGAGCAACGGATCTTGCGCCGCTTGCACTCATCGCAGGCATACGACTTGCGCAAAACGTGTCTTATGCGTTGTACCTCTGTCATTTTTGCTGCATTGAATTGTTTGACGGAGAGAAAAAAAACTTGGAGAATGCGATTTCGGTAGATGCGGGGCTAGCGCCGAGAGTCGCCACGGAGAAATCGCGGGGATTCAACCCTAAACAGATGTTCGGAGGTATCTCCGGCGGCGGTCCATTTCTTGATTTGCTAGATGTTCGGTCATGAACTACGAATGCTTGAGCAATAAATTGAGCAGCTGCGCTTCATTGTACCTGTGTACCTGATATACCATACCCCTGAACACTACCGTCATGTCCCTGCAAGGCAAAGTCGCCATCGTCACCGGAGGCGCCCGTGGAATCGGCGCTGGCATCGTCCGCAGCCTAAGCCATGAAGGTGCAAAGGTATGACGCAATGCTATTTCAACGTCGTCTGTCAGATAACCAATTCTAACAAAATTCAAAGGTCGCATTCAACTACGTCTCACCATCCTCCCGCACCGCCGCGGACGCACTTGTAACCTCCCTCCGCAATGACAACAAAGAAGCCATCTCCATCCAAGCCGATATGGCCGACACGAACGCCCCGGCCACCATAATTAAAGCCACATTAAGCGCTTTTCAAACCGATACAATCGACATCCTCGTCAACAATGCCGGTGTAGGCGACAACCGGCCACTCGACCAAGTCACTCTAGATGCATACACCCGCATGATGGATATCAATGTCAGAGCAGTCATCCTCATGACACAAGCCGTCCTGCCTTACCTCCCCAAGGCCCGTGGCGGCCGGATCGTCAACCTCTCTTCCATCTCTGCGCGCGGCGGATACCCCACACAATCAGTGTACGCGGCCAGCAAAGCTGCCGTCGAGGGCCTTACTCGCGTCTGGGCCACAGAGCTTGGCCATGGCTACGGTGTTACTGTCAATGCCGTGAACCCAGGTCCGGTAGACACGGATATGTACCAGGCAGCTGGCCCAGTGCATTTGGCGAGGATGGAGGAGCAGAATAAGAAAGTTCCTGCGGGGCAGAGGTGTGGGACTGTGGAGGATATTGGGGATATTGTGGTTTTCCTGTCGCAGGAGAGGTCGAGGTGGGTTACGGGGGATGTTATTTGTGCTAATGGGGGGATGCTGTATACTTAAGGTATAATGATAGATATGCAGTGAAATAGAGTACATTCAGATTAAAGATTGTTGGTTCCTAAATCCCTATTCTGGTTAGAAACTTATTTTCAATACATAAACCTTGAAGACAACAATTCTATTGCCGGGTAATATTGCTTGCCCCAATTGGAGACGGAGATGTGTGGTGCTGTATCTGGTTGTATCAAAAAGTCTCATTATATTCATCCAAGAACACTGAAGGATATTCAATTGGCGCTACCGACTCAATATTAGAATGAAATGAGGAGAGACCAAGTATGAACTTTCCCAAAGTTGAGAAAGCAAACAAGCCCTCAACTTATACAGTCTTGAACTATCCACTCATGAATGCATATAGAACTCTGAACAAAAAAAAAAAAGATATTCATATTTTAGTTCTATCTAATCATCCAAAATCTGTACCTTAATCGCCCCAGATCCAGGGTTACTCGCCGTGTCAAACGCCTTCAGCCCATCCTCCAACTTGAAACGATGAGACACCAACGGCTTAAGATCAATTATCCCAGCAGCCGTCAGAGCAATCGACTTGGGATAAATGTCGTGGTAGCGATACTGGAACTTTAAATCAATCTCCTTGGCCGACATGTGCATGAAGGGGATGTTTTGGAAGTCCTTTCCGACGCCGATAACGAAGACTGTACCCCCGAAGCGGGTCGCCTGAACAATTTGGTTAGCAAACGATGCGGAGTTTGTAGAGCACTGGTAACTAAGACTTACGTAAATACCAGCATGCACACTGCTCTCAACACCCGTGCATTCCAGCACAAGCTTCGCCTCTTGCCCGAGCTCCTGCACAATTCGCTGCCCGAGCTCTTGCGAACTTTCGCCCTTGGGCACGGCCACCGGTCGCACACGTGGCACCAACTCCTTAGCCTTCGCAAGACGGTTCTGATCAATATCGGTGATGACAATGGGCTCCGCGCCAGCTGCGTTTGCGGCCAACAATGTAACAAGACCAATAGGCCCAGCACCGCAGATAACCACAGGGTCCGCAAGTCGGAGCCCCGAGCGATCAATTCCGGCGAGGGCGACGGTCAGCGGCTCTAGTAGCGCACCCTCCTCGAAGGTGATGTGGTCGGGAATGCGGTGCAGCCAGGCCTCCGGATGGGCGTGGTACCGGCGCAGAGTACCATTGTGTGGGGGTGTCGAGAAGAAGACGACGTCGGGACAGGCGTGGTAGCGACCTGTGCGGCAGAAGTCACAGGTTGGTTTTGAACAGGGGACGCCGCATTCCATAGCCACGCGATCGCCTTTACATATGTATTAGTATAACTCTAAAAGGCATTTATAAAGTGGGGAGTGTCTTACCTGGCTTGAAGCGCGTCACTTCTTCGCCTACCTGTAACACCACGCCGGCACTCTCATGCCCCAGTCCGTTATCATCAGTCACGATCATAGGCCCGATGTGTCCGTGTTTCCAGAAGTGGACGTCAGAGCCGCAGATTCCCGTCGCGCGAACGTGCACCAGGCACTCATCGGGGCGGAGCTTGGGGATTTCGCATTCCACGACTCGTAAGTCATGGTTGGGGTTGGTGTGAATGGCGAGGTTTTTGGGTTTTTGTTGGATAACGGTCATTTTGCCAGCCTTTTTTCTTCGAGTTGTTGAATGATGGAAGAATAACCTGTACTGTGAGAGCTACTTATACTAGGGAATCTATTCGGGTCACCTGCACATGTAGGATTTCACACGGGCATACTACCGAGCTTGCTGAAGTCAAGTGCGTAGTTCAGATACAACTTAGGAACATTCAGATGTGGTTGGAGCAAGATGTCGGGGTTACCTCCATGCGTATAGTAGAATGTGAGGGAAACCTTCGGGAAATCACCCGACTCAATCCCCGCATTTTATCATGCTTCGTCAGGTACGGTTCCGAGGTTTTCGGCGACAGCAATACGCCGTCACTGCAATTGAGTTTCGGAACGTCGTCACGTAATCTAGAGATGGCTCCGTAGGGATCCTTTACTGTCTTTTTGAAATTGTGAAGAGCTAGGGACCCGTTATTCCCGTTATTCTGAATATTTGCACGATGAAGGATTCTGCTAACACGGATTGGAATTCCATTTGCCATAACTAGCCATACAACCGACCATTCTACCCCCTACCGCTACAGCTACATATCACAACTAGCTGCTAACAGCGCCTGCAAGAATACAGTCCTTCAAACCCCCGAGTTCCGACGGGAATTGGCCCGCGACGCAGCCGCAGATTGAATCTGAGTTTGCATCTGCGCCCTCCTACCCATCAGTTGCTGCGCGAATGGTGACCGTTTCCGGAGAATTGGCCCATAGAAGTAAATCACATATACCGTGGCGACGAGGAGCACTGATACGCAGACTGGATTCAAACGTGGTTAGCCGAAGCACACAAGCAACAGACACAAGACGGCTTACATAGGATAGTAGACGCATACTCCAGATGATACTTTCCTCCGATGTCTAGGACCTGTTGTCAGCGCAAGAGCCTACGATGGAAATGCAAGGCAACAAACTCTGATAAAACGGCGTCGCAGGAACAGTCAGAGCACCCGCCAAAAAGTCCCTCGCAAAGCCATTCCCCCCCGTAGCAGACGCAGAATACGGACCGTAAGCGCAAATCATATAGTCGATCGTAGCCATAAAGATACTGAAGTTCGCAATGCCCACTAGCGCTGAAAAGAACATCGTTCCGATCCAATGCGTTTGCGGGAGGGAAGTCCACCCAAAACCGATCAGTCCGATTGGGAGGCAGGGCGCTGCGTAGAGGAGGATCCAGAGACGTGACTCGTATTGTGCTCGTTCATCATCCGGCTTTGTTTGGCGTTCGTGAGCGTTGCGTCGGATGACGGGTATGAAAATGATCCAGGTGATTATGTATCCCACCATAATAGGAATAAAAGATAGACCGACGGCCACCGTGCTGAAGTGCCATTGTTCGTAAACGAGGGCGAAGGATTGAATAAAAATGAATATCAGAGCATCGGTGAAACCACTGAGCAGAGATAGGGCTGCAACAATTGGCTCAGTGAGAAACATGCGAAAAGGCCGGACCCAGGTGGTCAGGATTTCTCGTGCTGAAAACCGATCTTTCAAAGATACAACCTCGCCAGGACCGTACACGTTCTCACCCTTTGCACGTCGATGTTTTGCAACCCGGTCAACTAGTATCGATGTTCTGGTCTCTGGCACCAAGACCAGATGTGCCAGTTGAACGAAGCCACCGAATATGAGTTGAATCCAAATATTCCACCTCCAAGGAAGGCAAGCCTCCACAAAGCCTCCAACAACCGGGCCAAGAACAGAGCCTCCCACGGAGGAAAACACCACACATGCCACCGCATATTGCTGGTCATCGGCCTCCCAAAGGTCCGCTATCATCCCTAGTGTCACAGATCCCCCAGCTGTACATATACCACCCAAGGCCCGTCCAACCATAATCGTCGCGAAGTTCGGGGCAATCCCAACCGGAATCTGCCATATATTCATGAGGAACAAACTTAGCTGTAGGATGGGCTTTCGGCCCAGCTCCTCACTCCAGGGAGCCCAGAGCTCACAACCAAATGCATATAGGATGAGAAATATCATGGCTCCGCAGCGTGCCGCCTGCTTGCTCACGTTGAACTCATCTGAGATTCCAGATACAGCGTTGGAGTAAAGACTGGTGTTGAAGTTCATGGATGTTTGAACGAGGAAAATAACGATAATGACTGTCCATTTCTTGAGGCTTGGGAATGAGTAGCCTAGGTCGGAATAGCAGTCGGCTTCGGTGAGGATTTGGGGGTCAGATGCGATTTCAATCTGGTCGTAGGTGCTGTGCTGAGGTGAGACATCTTTACCTTTGGCTCGTGGAGAACTCAGTGTTGTATCGGATTGGGATGTCATTTTCTCCCCGTCATACAAAGTTTTGGTTTGGAAGAAGGGGAATAGTACTTGGAGAGAAACAAAACAGGACCTGGGAAACACAAGGAGATAGAGCCGCATGCGGAATGCGAGGCGTACTTTATAGTACCCCACAACCCCGGACAATTCTATGACATGGCTAGGAATATCTGCGGGGATTTACTATGATCCAAAGCTCTCAGACGTACGGGGTGGCTGTCACACTTGGCATTTGTGCTGGGCATGTTGGGCCATATCTATCAATCTACCTTATATGCCGTCACTCCGAGCTTACAGCGCGAGTTGAGCTTACAATAGGGCTTTCAAGAAACTAGGATTTGTTTGATGTCAGTGACCCTGGGGGAAGGAAAGGTCCCATGGGGAAGATCTGACAGTAGTTCTGCGAATGGTATGACAGCACCAGACCTGCTTGATTACCTCAGGCAGACGCTAGCGAGTATTGCACTTCTATGTTTGAGTCTTTGTGCACAAGCTCGGATGTTGGTCGACCAAATTCATTCCGGGCGGAGACTCCGAGGCATCTTAGGAGTCCCACTCTCGGTGGAATTGCCGTGATTGGTTGCGAATAGCTCTGTTCATTATTTGCATAATGGTTATGCATCCATTGAGTGATTAATTTACTGAGCCCTACCTTTCACTATTATTCGGTCACCAATTTCCTTCTTTTATTGTCCCTTTATTGTTTTTGTCTTTGACTTAATCGACATCTACGACGTTTCCATGACTTGTCACGACTCTTTCTAAGCTCCTATTTTGAGACGTGGACCAAGCACTTGACCACTTCTTCCTATATATCTAAAGAGGCTCGGTCTTGCAGCGTCAACTAGACCAAATTCGAGTGTTTTATGTTTTCTTTCGACTAATGGATTAGTACATACGACCATAGGGTGTGGAGAACAGGGCTTCCCGTCCGCTCAGCCGTACTTAAGCCACACGCCGGCCGGTTAGTAGTTGGGTGGGTGACCACCAGCGAATCCCGGCTGTTGTATGTTTTCATTTTTTTTTTTTCTTTGGCTTTTAGTTGCGATGCAGGGTGATGGCCGGGTGAGCATGGCCTTGCGAAACCAAACAGTACCTTTAAAAAATTATTTGGCTTTAGGCCATTTCGCTTAACTGTCACCTTTTTCTTCATTTTTCTGCCTCATGTCTTTCTAGAGAGAGCTCCAATGCTATTCATCTTTTTAAGCATGCTATATAATCATGTAACTGTCACGGAACATGAACAATCGCTAGCCGTAGAGCATGTTTGATTACTTTGGCCTGTTTGGTGTAGGCACGCACTAGATAGCTCGTCGCCGGCAGACCTGCCTCTGTCCTTTCTCTCCTCATGTTCGAATTTCGTCAGATAGTCTACCAATAGATTCCTACTGCTCGAGACCGTCACAATAACTAGCTGTAGAAGGTTGAGGGTTTAAATTAATCCAGGAAGACTTATTATGGGCCACGATTAGATTGCCTCAACCTAATGGTGCTTATGGTACATGTAGGAATCGTTGAAGAGAAAGAAAACAGAACGGAACAGGTTATATATATATAATGATGTATCCCAGATTTGAATGTATACTAGTCTTTGTTGGCTATTCTACCTTTCGAGTGGTCAATGGCCCACTCCTTCAGACCATGGCACTGGCCCAAGGAGATGTTGAGTTACCTGCGCAGAAGCCAGCACATGGTCCAATGGAACGAAGTCGCCTCGATAAAGACAGGGATAAGGCTGGTCAAACCCATTCCACTTCAGACCGTTGCGGAGCGCTGTGCCATAAGGAACAGTGGCAAACTGTTAAGCTAAGAGACGACGGATATACGTGGAACGAAATTTCCTGTTGATTTTCGCATAGGAAGAATGGCACGCTTCAGAGCCTTTGCTACATCAACTGAAGAACTCCAAAGCTCGAATGACTCCAGTTCGTCAATCTCCAAGGCATCGTCGGTCAGCTAGCGGGTCAACTAGTGAATCTTCAAGCTCCGAGGCACAGTTAGAACCAGTCGTCATCAACGGTACTCATTCTGCGGCTGGCGTATCTCTCACTCCTAAGAACTTGGGTATGGCTGCGGGTGGAATTTGAATACAAAGATTCCACTGGAATTACGCTGCATGATACTTAGCTTCTGACTTAAATGTGAGTTTAATGTAGTGTGCGATAGAAGATTTTCCAGATAAAGTCAACATTGTCAAAATAACTCAACAATGCTTCCCTGGCTGTGGTCTTTATACCACAGTGATACGTTGGCGGATCCATACGTAGATTGTACTATGCTTGTTCTCAATATTACTCATTCCTCCTGCAAATATACTATCCTCACGTGTACTACATGTAACTATTATCCTTTCACATTCTTCCTCACGCTATTCACCCTACCAACCAAGGCTACGGTCTCACAGAATGACAAAATAAGAGTGCAAAATAAATTATCGAAAAGAAAAAGCGGCTACAGTACTAGAGTAATAAGAAAATTCTCCTGCAGATCCCACTCCGAGAAAAGAAACCGTATATCCAACAGCCCTGATTTCTGAGTCCCCCTTGACTCTTGATCGCCTATCGTCCCGCGATCATAATTTCTGCCATCCAGTTCATGGCTTCCTTCGTTCTTCACATGTAATCAGGCATCTCCATATACGCTTTTGCCAGCACCGATTGCCATTTGCAGGTCTCCGTGCGCATGTATGGAGGAAGACCCTGGAAAGGATTTGGATCGTCTGTGGGAGGATTCTTTTCCAATAGCTCGGCTAAGTATGAAAATCCGTGGATCTTGCCCTTGTGCTGATTGAGCCAAGAATAGACCTGGTGGACGGCGCTTTCCAACGCTCCCACCACCCACGCATGGTGAGGACTTGCAGCTTCTCCAATGATGGCGAGATCACCCGACGGCTGGATAATTTTGGGCCATGAGCAACGGAACTGCTGTGGACCAAAAAAGGCAAAGGCACCCACAGAGTGTGGGTTTTGGTACCAATCAAAAACGAAATGCTCCAAGTATGAGTCACGTATAAGGTCTTCAAGCTCATCCACTGTCCTTCCAGGCTTACCATCTGCGTGCAGGCGAGCAAGGTCATGGATTAGGACATTCTTTAACTCAGTCTCTTCTCTCCATTTGTTCTTCAAGTTTTTGCTCTTGGAAACCAGAGAGCTTATAACCCCCAGAGTGATCAGGACAATGGTGGGCCTATCAGATGCCAAATACAGTGCTCAGTGAACTATTTCTTAGTATGAATTACACAATACACAACAACCTGCAGAAATGTGGATGGGGCAAATTAGTGATGCTACTAGTGGATGGTGGTTTCATGGTGCGGCACCATGCATGCACCAATCACCTGACCGATATTAGTATCTCCCCAATCCACTCTATCACGTTTCAAAGTACTTTTGTTATACTAGTTCGACTATGAAAGTTGCGGCGATGCCTTATCCTCATGTTCTCTAAGCCCTCCCCCAGCAGTGGCTGGCTGAATATGCACAGTTCAGCTGAAATGTCATATGGACAATTCTTCAGTACGCTTGCTTATGGAAACCATCATCCATCGTTATTATCACGTCCAAATCGACTGGTTCAAATGGATCCAGCTCTATGGAGGAGTCAGGAAGATTATGGTCTGTCTTTCTGTGTCTCTTGTTTCTTTCCCATTCTTTTCTGTCCACAATGACTATTTAGAGGAGTCTAAAGACATATATAAGGGTGCTCGACCTCCCCTGTCTAAAGAATTATCATCAGCAACAACAGCAACAGCACCAAGAAAATCTCCATTGACTATTGCGTATACCCTCTCAAGAAAACCATGGCCTCCCAAGATGTTCCCGAAAGAACCAAGTCGCCTGGACCATTGGGTATGACCTAAGAAGCATCCGCGATGGATAGAAATCTAACAAAATTCAGATGTCAAGTATCCCAACGCTGGAAAGATCCCCGAGGCGCCTAAGTTTGACAACTACTATACCCTGAGCAACGGTAAGTAAGCGTCGGGTCTTTCTATTATATCAAACACTGATAACTCCAATCTGCTTCTACAGGCTGTCCTATCGAAGACCCTCAGGTGTCCGAGAGTGTCAGCAAGCAAGGTGGCAAGAATCGCTACGCGTCGCAATTGATCCAGGACATTAACACCATTGATACGATCTCCCATATCACCAGGGAGCGGATCCCGGAACTGTAACACAGACGCAACACGTCCACATATTTAACAGGACAGGACAGTAATGCTGACAGTATTTACTTCCTTTGCTTGACAGATACGTCCACGCGAAAGGTGCGGGCGCCTTTGGTACATTCAAGGTGACCAAAAAGATCTCCGACTACACTGATGCCAATTTCCTTAACACGGTCGGGAAGACCACCCGACTTTTTGCGCGCTTTTCCACTGTTGGTGGGGAGAAGGGCTCAGCTGACACGGTTCGGGACACCAAAGGAGCTGCCTTCAAGCTCTATACAGAACAAGGCAATCTTGACTGGCTGCTTTTCAATCCGGTAGGCCGGGCATCCACTGCAAGAGCTGTGTGCGTCTAGTTATATGAAACTAACTCATTGAACCCAGGAAATCTTTCTAATCCGCGATCCTGCCAAGTTCCCCTCGATGGTGCACGCAACCAAGAAACATCCGAAGACTAATCTAGGGAGTGCAGATATGGTACGTGTCTCTTAGCCCATTAGGAGTTGATGGCTGTTCTCTTACCTTTTGCTAATGGAAGTGCAGTTCTGGGAGTATGTATTTTGAAGTGCTGCTTCTAACCATTCCAGGTTAATTGACTGACCATAAAACTAGCTTTTTCAATCACAATCCCGAAGCATACAACACATTGATTCGCCTCTTCACCGACGAAGGCACCCCAAAATCATACGCCAATCTCAATTACTTCAGCGTCAACACTTATACCTTCACCAAAGTATGCACTTTCGTGTCCTGTTCCCTGTTATGGGCTAACTATGTCATTTATTTAGAACAATGCAGAAAAATCGTTCTATTTCGTCCGTATCAAGATAACACCTGATCCGGCTCCTGAAAATCCTTACTACACTAAGGAAGAGGCCTTGGCCGAGGCAGGCAAGGACCCGGATATTCTCACCCGCGAGCTCTACGATCTGAGTGATAAAAAGACATTTCCGAAATGGAAAGTATTTGCGCAAATCATCGACCCTGCGAAGGCAGACAAGTCAGACGTGAACATCTTCGATGCAACCAGGGTTTTACCGGAAACCACATTCAAATGGACCGAGATTGGCGAAATCACCCTCGACGAGCCTCCTCAGAACTTTTTCAGCCAAGTGGAACAGGCCGGTTTCAATGTCGCGAATGTTGTCCCAGGCTGGGACATTTCACCTGATCCTAGTAGGCTTCCACACCCTCGATGCTGTGATCTCGCTCCTAACATAATTACACTTCAGTTCTTCAGATCCGCCTGTTTGCTTATGGTGATACTCAGAGGTATCGGTTGGGTGCGAATAATGACCAGCTGCCCGTGAGTCGCCCGCAATCCTATGTGTACTCCGACCCGACGAGACGGCGCCCACAATGTGACAAATTATGCCGATGCGAAGAACTACATCAATGGAGACGAAAACAAAAAAACGAAATTCAGCAACAGAAGCTTTTTGGAGTGGGAGGGCAAAGTACAGCGGTTCAAGACCAAGTTTGACGACTCAGAAGACTGGAAACAACCACAGCAATTCTGGGAGGGCTATGGGAAAAACAACAAAACCAACTTCTCTACATTCGTGGGGAATGTAACAGCTCATTTGGGAGCAGTGAATGATACAACCATACAGCAATCTACTGTCGGTAAGTTAATCCGAGATCTTTCTATGAACGCTGAATAATTCCACTGACCCGCCATGGCAGATAATTTCACCAAAATTGACAAGACTCTGGGGGATGCTATCAAGAAAGAGCTTGAACAGAGAAAGGTGCCAAACAACAGACACGCGAAATTGACTGGTGTTGTAGCAGGAGGCCAGGATAGCCCAAATTTTGTGCATCCCACCATCCCCGACCCGGCGACGGATGTCGATAAACATACCAACAAAGTACCAAAAGAAGAAAACTAAACTGGGCTGGACTTCTTTCCATGTGGTTGCTTTCAGTTTACTCCCACCCCTCTCTTTGGTGCAAGGCAGGCAAGACAAGTTTCTGTGTATATAAGAGAGCCAGGCAGGGTCCAATGAATGCTATAGGAATGGTCTTTATTTTTTACGAATTTTAACCAATACCACTGTCATGAACCTGTAAAAGAGCTTGGCCGTTGAGTGGACAGTCTTTGCCCAGGTGAAGTGCATCTTTCTTGGCTTTATAATGACAAAGAGTGAGCACTTCACATCCAGAAAGGAAAAGAAAGGTTGAATGAAAGTTGAAATTGTACTCTAGTGCTCACCCAACAACCGGAGGAGCTGTTCAGCGAATGGTTGTCAATGATCCCGGGAGGAAGAATCTGCGATCCCGCCGAGTTAAAGGGGTTGAGCTTTGTGCGATATCTTGACTTAAGAATGTCGCATGTAATATACCATTTCTAGGCCTATGTCGAGGCGGGTTGATGGCTATCGGTATTATTATTATTATTATTTAGTCAAGTTTATTGTCCATACCGAGCCTTAGAACTATGACAAACCATCATTCATGCCGGTGGCTATTCTACAGTATCTTGTCCCTATAAGTTCCTGAGGTACTAGCCCCCTTCTATAATCTTTCTGATCCTTTTCCTCGCACCAGACCGCCTGTATGCGCAGGGCTTTCGAGAACAGTGCTCTCCTTGTGTTTCGGAGCAGGATGGGTGTGGCCTAGGCCGACTCTCAGCTTAGGCTACCTTCCTGCTACCCTTCTCCTGTTCTACTTGCCCCCTCCAATGCTTCCAGTCCCCATTCGTCATCTCTTCGGGCCTTTTCCGCCGCTCGTTGTAGGTGTGCTCGGGGTAGAGCTACACTGGTACTGGCTAGGGATTGTAGCAGCGCGCTGGTAGCTCTGGGCTCTCCTAAAAGTCGTCCCTGCGGGTGCTTCTCTGCAGCAGTGGGTCTCATAACCCCATCCAGCTCCAGATTCCCGTAGAGCTTGTTTCGTTGGTGTCGCCATTTCCGGCATTTAAAGAGAAGATGGTATATTGTCTCCCTTGATACGCCACGCTCTTTGCAGCTTGCATCTTGGGCCTGGATCCGATGTAGGTGTGCTCCAATGACTGCATGTCCTGACTTCAGCTGAAAAAAGCGGCTTGCCAGGTGCTTGGGAGCTATTGCAGCTATTGGGTTGAGCCGCCAGTTCTTCTGTAGCCTGTGCATTCGTTGACCTTGTTGGGATCGCCGCCCAAGCTCCTTAGTGAGCCATCTTTGTCTTTGTGTTGTAATGGCTTCTGTTTGGGCTCTACAGGCGAAGGCCAGGGAAATCTCTCTTGGGCCTCTTCCTGGAGGTTTATTGGCTGCCTGCTTTGCTACCTGGTTGGTACTCTCATTTCCTTCTACCCCTGCATGTCCCGGAACCCACTGGATGGTGGGTTGATGACCTTGGGCATGTAGTCTCTCGGCTATAGCATGTGCTTGGATTGCTAATGCTTGGCCTGGTCCTGGCTGAGTATGTTGCATCCTCGTAATGGCGGCTTGGGAGTCCAGCAAGATAGTGACTGGTCTCTGATCTCCCACTCAAACTGTAATAAGTGGTATATTGCACAAGACAATGACTCCTGTGTGGACATTGCAACCGCCTACTCCATCACATCTAATGAGTCTTTTGACTGGAATCCCGCTGCCCATACCGACTGCAGCGGTCTGTGGCCGACATACGCATACTGTGTTGGAATAACAGACTCAACGCCGTCCACTACAACACCCGCTTTTACCACGTCTACGCCCACCTCGACTGGAAGTTGAATTCCGGGTCCACACCAAGACGGCAATGCTGTCAGCAACTGCAATAAGGGTGCACAGGCACAAGATGGGGATGATTGTGAGGTTTTTGCGCAGAGAAATTGCGTCACGACGGCCCAGCTGTACGCTTGGAATACTGTTTGGGAAGTGATGGCAGTGGATGTACTTCGTCTTTCTGGACTCCTTGCTGGTACTGTGTTGGCGTTAGCTCATAGCCGGTCGAACATTTATCGTAAATAGCGTCAATTCCAGGATGACAACTCGTATCTTGTGTATTATATATTCAGGAAGCCATGTGGGCTGGCGGATTGATCCATGGATGGCGGCGACACAGCTTAGCGTGGAGCCTAGCCTAATGCCAAGATTCGTTTAACCTGATAAACTCTAGTCTCAAACCGGCCTTTTTAGTCCTTCTCTCCGCTCTAATAACGAATATTATCTCCCAAATCCCTCGAAGAGAGTCGAACAGCCATTTCTTCAATCATTCTTGCTCATCCTGAAAATGGAGTCCCTTAGTCAGGAAATTCTGGACTTAATCATTCCTCATCTCTTTGAAGTCCCTCCAATCAAAAATCCCACGCCCGGGGACCCCAAACCAGTTCTAAACATCGCCCAGTACGCGATGATCTCGCGCAAATGGCAAAACGCAGTGGAACGCTTTACAATGGCGGACATTAAGAAATACAGCACCGATCTGGACATGTTCTGTCAAGTATTCTCATCTCCACGACGAAGAAATTTTTTGCGAAAGCTGGACTATGAAATAGATCTGCCGACCTACAGCAAGAACCGCATATTCTGTCTCGAAAGAAAGTGAGAAAGCAAAGCAAACAATGAAGCTTTCAGTCGAGGCGTAACGGACTTTTTTCATGCCATATCCTCCTGGAGAACACAGGGCATCGATTTGACTCTCACTGCATCCTCGCCTATGGATCATGGTCGAAGATCGCCAGAGCTTGATTCTGGGTTGTCAAGCGAGCGGTGGAGCTTTGAAGATAACTACCTTGCATTAGACGAGGTTTCTCTGTCCCCATCACCATCTATCGAAGCTTAAGAATTGCCAATGGAGGACGCTCACTGCATCCTTCGGCTATTGGGAAGATTATCGCCTCAATGCCCAGTCTGGAACGGTTGACTCTGGAACTCAACGCACCCAACGCTAAACGGGCAGAAATACAAAATGACCATAGGCTATGTAAGACTGATATGCCGCTCACTAATCTGAGATGTTTACTGACTGTCAAAAGGCCTTGCAAACGCATTGGAGTCGCCATCATTGAGTAACCTGCGGACATTGAACATCGACACGTACCAAGGCATTCCATGTAACCACAACTTCAAAAACCGACCCGATGATCCCAAATATCCAGATGGAGATGTGTTAAATGCTGCCATTCGCAAATTGGCAGAAAAAGCTCATCTTAAATGTCTGAACCTTACTGGGGATTGGCTGGTCTCACCTGCACTATTCAACGGAGAAAAAACATTCCCATATCTTGAGAGAGTGCAGATTCAGGGGGCGCTCATTACTTACGATGGTCGATGGTACTACACCGGCGATCCTAATGCTGTAGAAGCAAATTATGAACTCCCTCGGGATGATGACTACGATGACAATGACTCTGACTCAAATTCATCCTTCAATTCCGAATTCCATGATTCCTTGCCTGAACGCAGAGAGGCCCTTCTGAATGGTAATGAACCCTACTACACATGGAGGACACAGCCAGATCCGCAGATGTTCGATTCTCTTATGAAGGCATTGGCTACCGCGATCCTCCGGATGCCTTCACTGCAGAATCTCCTCTTCTCGATGGGGATGAGTTCTATGTTCTATCATGGTATCACATTTGAATGCTTGAAGCCCGGAGAGCACCCCGAGTGGTCTGAATACCCTCGAAAGACCGTCGAGCTGGATACGACCCGGTGCTACGTAACACTTATGCCCGAAGCGAGGTGGAATGTTCCTGGTGATGTCGCAACTCTGTGGAAGGAAATTGTGGAAGATAAGGGTGTCGTTGCTGTTGAGGCTTTCTCAATGTAATATAATTAATTCTATCACCAGAGATAATTTCTTGATGAAGAGATGATGTACTTGAACTGATAAAGAATACGAATCGATTCGTGATTGCGACAGAGAATCTCCATCTAGGGAAACAAACAACATCGACCATGCAAGTTAACGTCTCCGGTTATATCTAGTTGGAAGCCTGTATTTACACGCTGTTAAATGATTCCCAGAAATTGAAAAAATCGACACCTCATCCATTAGCGCATCAATGGCAATATAGGTAAAAACAGTTTTCCTCGTCAACTCGCCACCCATAAATTTCGGGAACTGGGACCTCGTCACCAAAGGCCCGTTTGAGCATCCAAAGACACTGCGCTTCCGCGGTTGTGACATCATGGGACTATGGATGCGGAATAGAAATGAAGCTTGAATTTCTCTATCCCCCTACCCATTGCCATTGTGACGATCCCGTTCAATCTGAATCTATTGGTAGGCTATCCCACGAAATTCTAGCATGAGGAAAGAAAGAAAGAAACGAGGTAGACCTGTCAGCGACGAGCTATCTAGTGTGTGCGAGGTGTTTAAACGAGGCTCAGTGAATGTCCTACGTCAAACAGGCCAAAGTAATCAAACACTCTATACGACGGGCGAGTGTTCATGTTCCGTGACATTACCCCCCCTTAACGAACGGCTGTCCTCAGCCATTAGCAATTGGGTAATTATTCCTCTGGATATTCATCAAGAAATTCCTCTTCTTCTGCAGCGCAGAGCCACTCGATTAATTGTTGGAGTGGTCCTGGAGCCTCTGGGTTTGCAGCATGGAAAATTTGGACTTTCACAGGGCTGTTTTTAAAAATCAAGGGCCGGATACTAGTTGAGATCTTCATCATACCCAGTTCACTTGACTCGATATTGTGGCTTCCGGTACCTCAGTCGGGAGGCGAGGATTTCCTCCACTTCCCACTCATCTTGACCATTAACCGTTATGGGCAATGGCGCCTGCGCCTCCACCTGCTGGCCAGGCAGTGGTTCCGTGGTGGTAGCTTTGCGGAGAAATTCCCAGGTTGATCACAGGGTGAACCTTGATAGAAGCCGGCAGTCCAATGCGGAAGGTGCTCCCTTCTCTTGCAAGGACCTGAAATGGGCCTGCCCACTGGTAGTCGAGCTTCTTGCCGGGTCGTCCAATGTTCCAGTTCTTTGTTGATGCTATTTCCATGTCTCTAATGTCAAAATCTACCTCCCGTCTGCTACGGTTTGCATTCCGTTGTTGGCGTGCTTGGGCAGTTCGAAGCCGCTCTTGTACCCAGTGCCATGTTTCCTGTAATTGTTGCAGTCGTTGCGGGGCATTGGTCTCGGTGATGGCTTTATTCAGGTTGTCTTCCAGTCGAATGATGTTCTAGGCGTAAAGCTGTTCAATAATCTGATTTGCATTCTCTGTTTGTCCATCAGTCTGTGGATCGTCAGCAGTTGAGAGTTTCAGCTTCACGCCTAGCGCGTTGCACACAGTCCTCCAGAATTCTGAAATGAACTGGCCTCCACTATCTGATATGATAATAGCCCAAGGACATAGCATAAGTATACAAGACATATTAAAACACAATTGTGAAGCAAATCTCTTGTTGGGTCTTGTGTTTCCCAGCTCCATTAAATTAAGTACTAGCGGAGCTGGATCCCGCTTATGCAGGCCATCAGATGATTATGAAAATGCTCTCAGAGAACACAATTGCAGAACAATAATATTGACCCTCATAAAACAAAAAAAAAAAAAAAAAAAGAGAGAGAGAGAGAGTTGAACTTGTCCAATAATTTCTATGTTAATCTTTGCTTCGTGGGGAAATAGGCAGATCACCCCACGACGCTTGAGCGGAATTTTGCCTTGCCCACACAATTCAAAAAAACCATCAACATGACAACTTTCTACTAACTATTCCACAACGCCTATTTTTTTTTATTTTTCAATAAATTTAAATCATCTTACCACTTCGATAAACCTGTATGTTTATTTACGACTGGTAATCTATCACGTCAAAATACATCGAAAATGTCGAAAGATGTGTTGATTTTTCCCGAGTCGGAGCAGCCGTTCTTGGAGCCTTACCTACTGCCACACAATGCCGAAATCAAGAATGCTAGGTTGCCCTTTGTGACTCTTACCTTTGCTACCTCGCTGGACTCGTCTCTCAGCATTGCGCCCGGAGTTCGGACCGTTCTTTCAGGCCCCCAGTCCAAGGCCATGACACATTACCTCCGATCTCGCCATGATGCTATCTTAATCGGAGTGGGCACAGCTGTAGCAGATAATCCTGGCTTGAACTGCCGAATTCAAGGCGTTGGGGGGTATGGCGGCGGCGACAACCTTCAAGGACAGCCCAGACCCATCATTATTGATCCTACAGCTCGATGGGACTTCACAGAGGAGGCCCAAATTCTTCAACTTACTAGGAATGGCTGTGGACGTGCTCCCTATATTTTGACGCGAAACCCATCACCTCCAGCCAAGCAAAAGCAGATTCTTGAGGAACATGGCGGGAAGTTCGTTACACTTGATATCACTACGTCCACACCCGAAACTGGCCATGATCTCGACTGGACCACCGTATTGGAGACCTTGAAGAAGGAAGGCCTTAACAGTGTTATGGTTGAAGGTGGCAGTGGTGTGATCAATACACTGCTGGAGCCGTCATTCCAGGCGTTGATTAACAGTGTGATCATTACCATTGCGCCAACATGGCTGGGCCAGGGTGGAGTTGTTGTGTCACCGAAACGACGATTTGATGCAGGTGGTAATGCGATTCCAGCCTCACGGCTTGCCAATGTGAAATGGCACCCATTTGGTGAAGATGTGGTGCTCTGTGGGAGGATCAAACCTTGAATTATTAGGTTTTCGGGATTGGCCTGCCTTGACGCATACAGAGAAGGACTGCGAATTGGATAAATACTTGGAAGCATCTAGCAGCAGGTATACAGGAATTTGCTAGGCTAACCTCTTGGTCTATTGACATGTCTTCTAGATAAAGAACCCCATAATCAATGTCTCTGTTATAACAGAGTAAATTCAACCAATTGATATCTTGAATACAAATGCGACGAAGAACTATGCATTTGAAGGGTAATCAGATGAAATTGCTAATCAAACATAAGATATAATCAAGCTACCAATGATATATTTCATAAATGCTGCTCAAGTATAAATTATAATATGTGGTTGAAGTATTTTGCTGGTGACACCTTCCCAACTACCAACCGGCCAGCGCCCCAGGTGAGCTAAGAGGACGAGGTCGGGTTTTGCGAGTATAGTAAGCTATGATCTATGCATTTTAAAAGATATGTAGCTCAGTCCTTATGCATCAATTCAGAGATCCATAAACCCTTGACGTCATATAGCCGGTTTCAACTGTTTATGACATCATCGAGCCAAACCCTATGTACTTTTGTCCAAGCTCAATAAACGAAGAAATCTCGAACAATTGAACAAACGAATTTTTAACAATCCCATCACATACTATAATACGATATTTCTTACCCACAATGGCACGCATCTTCATAACCGGCTCCAGCGACGGCATCGGCCAAGCCGCCGCCCGCATCCTCGCAGAAAAGGGCCACTCCGTCGTGCTGCACGCCAGAAACGCAGACCGCGCCGCCACAACTCACCAGGCGGTCCCCAAAGCTGAAGCCGTCCTAGTAGGCGACCTGCGCTCAATTGCCGAGACAAAGAAACTAGCTCAAGAAGCCAAAGGGCCGTTTGACGCGATTATTCATAATGCGGGGATTGGCTACGGGTCTACGTCTAGTCGGGAGATCACCAGTGATAAGCTGTCTGCTGTGTTTTCTGTGAATACGCTCGCGCCATATATCCTAACCTGTTTGATGGAGAAGCCGACGTCGCGGCTGCTGTTTATGAGTTCGGATAGTCACTACGGCGGGGATGAGAGTTTGAGGAACGTGACGCAGAGTCACTCATACAGTGATAGCAAATTGCACGATACGATGCTGGCGAATGCGTTTGCGAGGCGGTGGGGTGATGAGATACAGGTGGTGAGCATGCATCCCGGCTGGGTGCGGACTAAAATGGGAGGTTCGATGGCTCCTGGGGGGATGGATAAGCCCGCCAAGGCATTGGCGGAATGGGCTGTTGGACAGGGAAAATTGGCTAGTTTGAGGAGCGGGGCGTTTTTCACTACGAGTGGAGAGGATTCGGCGCATCCGGGGGCCGGGAATGTGAGCAAGCAGGAGGAGTTGTTGAAAATTTGCAGGGAGGTTTCTGGGGTGGGTGTTCCAGGCGAATAGATGATTAGTAACTACAGCTATGAATGTTATGATTAATGGCCGTTTTGCACCAATTCTATTAACTCCAAGCACGTATACTATACAGACTATTGCCTCACATGTACAACCTCCGGATACAATGGAGACGGCCCATTCAACAGCTCAGATTTCTGCCCCGTGACAAAGAACCCACAAGCAGCCGTAATATACTCCGCCAAAATTACCCTAACTCTTAACCCTGGCAACGTCCCCAAACCAGGCAAAGACCCCAAATGCTCCGCACTCTCATTCCGAAGCGCCTTCGCATTAGGAGCACTATCAAACACCAGTGGCAGATCGGTAAAACCCAGATGCTTGATACCATTGATCCGCAGCTGAAGCCTGAAGCCGCGCAGACGTGACCAGATAATATCCCAAGCCCAACGCTGCTCCTTTGCCAGATGTTGATCACCGATGTTAATAAATGGGCGGTCAAGCCCTTTTTGCACGACGGGACCGAATAGACTGCCGTCTAGGTTGACACCTCCTGCGAAACGGGTGTCGTTGAGCATTGTTGCTGCGGCGGTTGCGCCGCCCTCTGAATGGCCAACAACGGCGATATTATCCAGGTGCAGGGGGTTGGAGAAGGAGGAGGGTATTATGGATCGTGTGTTGTGTTTTAGTTGGTCTAGTGTGAAGATGACGTCGCCAACGCGGGTCTCCAGGGCTAATGGAACGTTTCTCGGGATATCGGGGCTCATGGAGATGACATGTCCATTGGGAAATTCCACCGCAGCGGCATCATGTGGATGGTCAATGGAGACGACCAAATAGCCCGCACTGGCAACTTCTTGGAGGAGGTTTGCGTAGATGAGTCGAGAGCTGCCCATACCCGGAGAGAACATAATGACAGTATATTTTTTTGTGTCGTTGTAATGCTCCTCTAAGGGCGCAAATGAAGGCAGCTCGAAGGCACCCAAAGTGCTATTTGGGAGTTTCATTTTCTGGCTGGCTTCTGGGAAAATTCGCGAAGGTATGTAGGGCGTGTAGTGTTCCTCGCCGCAGTGGACGGGTGCGAACACGCTGACCATGATAGCTCGGGCATCATGTTCGGGACTGTAGGGGTCAACTCGCGAGGTGTCGACTAGTTCTGTAGATTTGATCTGCACCTGGCAGGGTCCGGAGGGTCCAGGCAGGAGGATTTTGGAATGAACAAGATGGAAGAGGCAGAATAGAAGTGTAACCAGTGGCATTGTATATTGTTATTCGATTTTGACTATAGCCAGAAGCTCGGAAAGCTGTCTATATACTCACAACGCTTTGTACGGAAATGAAGATGCCTAGACTCGTACGCAGGGTACGAATGATCGACAGATCGCCCCCGATGATCACCGACTAATTACTCGGGCTTGAGCTTAGCCTAGACCCGACCTGATAATAATTGCCGCAACTGTTCTTGCTCATCCAGCAGCAATATGTCGCAATTGGAAGATCGGCTCATTGCTGTTTCAAGATAGGCATGGAAATATGTATCCCACTCTGGTCAATTTCTTCAAGACTGACTCTGTAAAGGCCAGTCTTGATCATCTTCCGAGTAACGGACGTTGAGGTGAAGCCGCTCTCAAACGGGATACCAGTCCGGGTCCCGTACTTGGCAGCAAGCTCAACTGAAACCGCCAGAAGGAACGTGCTGACCAACGTTAGTTGAATTATTTATAGTTACGTCCCTGGCATAGCCGGTAACCGACCCTGGACCCTGTACATGATTACAAATGGATATAATGAAACCTGCCCAAGATTTGAGCCAAAAATAGTATATTGCAGCGTCCCTTAATGGGATTGTGGTGGATGCGATGGCGCCGGGTTAAATACAGATCCCCGAGCACACGTGGTGTCTTTTATCTCACCTTATCCAGATGATAAAAATGATAACTTGGATTACATTACGTTATTAGGATTTCAGAAAGGCTCAACAGCAATGACACCCTTATCTCCCACAAATTCCTTCCACAGAGCTGCAACATCACTGGGAACCTCCCGCCTTGCTTCGGGCATACATGTTACGTAGCATAGATTCGTATCCAACTCGATCGTCCTTTGGGGCGATCGAAGCCACTCTGGATACTCTCCAGAGGTTAGAAACTCGAATATAATACCATACTCGTCCTTATAGCTCATTCCGATCAAGAAGAGAAACTTCGACAGTCGGGCCATCCGGAGTACCGCAGCAGCGATCGTCTTCATAAGCGGGTCGAAAATCCGCGAATCTGGCTGTGTACTCCACATATGGTAAGGTTCATCACCATTCAGAAGGGCATCTCTGCCTTCGGACGGGGAATCCTGGAATTCAGAATTGAAGGAAGAGTTCGAGTCAGAGGAACCTCCATCATCGTCATCATCCGCATCATGCCTGAGGTGTTGATAATTGGGTTAGACATTGATGGGATTGGCAGTGTAGTCGACCATCGTAAGTTATGAATGCTCCTTGAATCTGCGCTTCCTTAATACATGAGAATTTTTCTTCTCCGTTGAATAGCGCCACCGAGACCAGCCAATATCCAGTGAGATACAGATTTGTCAAATGTGTGTTTTCTGCCAATTTGCGAACGGCAACATTCAACACATCTCTGTCTGGGTATTTCAGATCGTTGGGTTGGTTCTTGAAGCTGTGGTTCCATGGAATGCCCTGCTCAATGTAGACGTTCAATGTCCGCAGGTTACTCAATGATTGAAACTCCAATGCATTTGCAAGGGCTTTTAACAGTCAGCAAATATCTCAGATTCGCAAATTACTTATCAATCTTACATAGCCTATGCTCATTTTGTATTTCTACCCGTTGAGCCTTGGGTGCGCTTAATTCCAGAGTCGACCGCTCCAGACTGGGCAGCAATGAGATAATCTTCCCAATAGTCGAGGGATGCAGCGAGTGTCGTACGTTGGGAATCTTCAAAGATTCGATGGACGGCAATTGAGACAGAGAAACCTCACCGTCCAAGGTAAGGTAGTTATCTTCAAAAGTTCCATCTCTCGTACGACAATCCCGGATTAAGCACAGGATTGCCGATGAGGATTCATAGGCGAGGATGCAGTGAATGTTAAATTGATGCCCTGTGTTTGCCAGAAAGACATTTCTTCAATCAAGTCCGTTACACATTTATTGAAAGCCTCATTATTTGCTTTACCCTCCCTCCTTCTTTCGAGACAGAAGATGCGGTTCTTGCTGTAGGTCGGCAGATCGATTTCATAGTACAGCTTTCGCAACAGTTTACTTCGTCGCGGAGATGAGAACACTTGACAGAACATATCAAAATCAGCGCTGTATTTTTTGATGTCGGCCATTGTATAGTATTCCACGGCGTGTTGCCATTTCCGCGAGACAGTCGCGTACCGGGCGACATTCAGAACTGGTTCGGGGTCCCATGACATGGGTCTTTTGGTTGGAGGGACTTCAAAGAGATGAGAAATGATTAATTCGAGGATTTCCAGACTGAAGGATTCCATTCTTTCGGCTGTTTGACTTTCGAGGGATTTCAGAGATGATGTTTATCATGGGGTACCTAAAAGGCCCGGGCCTTAAGCAAACTTTCGCATCCGGCTAGCCTCTATGCTAAGATGACTGTGGATTCATGAGCTAGAGGTCAATGGCATTCTAATTGTGATTGAATCGGGTGTCATCCAGTTCACAGTCGGGAGAAGTTCCAGAATTTCTGGTGATGTTGGGGAAGACCGCGATGTAGGAAGTGTACGAATGGATGTCACCAATTGGCTGGACACAATAACTCTCATTGGCATAGAGATTGGTGCTGTCTCTGTTGACATACGGGTCAAGGTTCGCAGTATCTATTGCTACCGAATAAGGGCTCTAGCTTTCCATATTTGAACTCCGTGAACTCCATATGCTTTATCGAGGCATGGTTAGAAACTATCTTGGTTCAACGCGTACTCTGATGTTAATTGCGAATAATGAGATTGGCGAAAATACATACTTGGTTGAATGGTGCTCCTCAGTGGATCTTAGATGATATCGACGAACTGGCTGGAGTGATAAGCGTTCATAACGGCGTTTATCTGTACGCCAGATTCCGGAGATTAGATCACACAACGACTATTGATTTAAATGAGTGTGGACTGAAGAGGTGACCTCCCTCTTGAGCCCAACAAATGATAACCACATCGTATTCCATATTGCGCAGGCTATTCTGTGATGGAGACCTGTCTTTCCTGAGCGGGATGATAAGTGGCAGAGCTCGCTTTTCTGCTGCATATCGTGGAATCTTTCACTGAAGGAGGGATGATTAATCCGATGCCTTCCAGAGTGAGGGGCCCCATCTTTGGCTGTCTCGGAGACCATATTCACTATCAGAGCGACGTTAGAGAGGCTCCGAAAAAGCCCGCTTGAGCCTAGGTAGCCTAGCGTTAAGCGAATATTGACATTAGGCTAGATAATCGGCTATAATACTGCTGTATTAAGGATAGTATCGAATACATAGGGATTAGGATCCCAAAGATAAGCAAAGGTTGGCCTAAGTTGAGACAGAGAGAGAGGGGTGCGAGGAAGGGAAAGAAATGAAACAGTGGATATAAAGCAGTATCAATTTCTTCGGGGGAGTATTGAAAGGAAGTACATTGGAGCCTCACATGGGGCATTCATCGAGAAACATTCTTGGCACCGCCCATTACTCATGAATAGAAGGAAACCGCCGTTTCTTCCTCGCAACCTCACCTCTTGGCTATCTCTCTTCATCTCGGCATGATTTGGCCTGTGTATCTTCCCAGGGCGTTTTTGGCTCGTTACGCTTACCTCTGCATCTCTTCAAGATGCTTCCAAATCTGCCTCCGACGCTACAATTTCCTACGCCGCCAGACTCTCCACGCAAGAGATGACGAGCTCTACGAGGTTCAGAGGACACAAAAGCAGATATGACTATTGAAAATTATCTGATCGCCTGCGATTCGTGCCGGTCAACCACTCTTCCACCGGCGTGGCCGCACCCTCTGCAGCTCCAGCACGCACCAGAACTGCAGATGAGACTCGCCCTCCTGAAAGATAGCATCTCTGCTATGCTCAAGTCTCATGGACTTCCTGATGGTGTTCAGTTCCTTCCGTACCACGCTACGAAGGCTCCTTATTCCGGAGGCAACTGGCCGATCAACTTGCTCTACATCCGCCTTCGTCAAGGCGATCCCATGCCAGCGCATCTCGGGCTAGTGAAGGATGATGTCGTGGATCTGTTAATCGAAAGGAAATCCATGACATCCACGTCGAGCTTGCGAACGGCGACCTTGTATTCAATCTATCTTTGTTCCCACTCGGTCCGCGGGCGCCTATAATTATCGCGTTCGAGAAGATCAAGTCCCGCCTGATTGGCATCTTGCACGAAAGACTGTCGACTCAATGGCGCCTCCTCTGCCCCTTCAACGTCGGATCAAATCACAGCACGCCCTGCTTTTGTGGTGATCGTTGATCCGAATGCCTTCGGTAATTGGCACGATCTTGCTATCTCTGAAGACCGGCTGTTGAGCGCCCTAGGGGATACGGACATACAAGGCCACGACCAGAACTTGGATATGGAATTCCTACCAGGAGATCTGTCGCTCTTGGCTGGTGATGTGTCGTACGAACACAAAGTCAAAGCCGGAGAAACACCCGGAAGGGCTGGTCGGTCGGAATTAGGGGGGATGAGGGAGCAGTGACTTTGGTAGGATACGTCATCCTCGCACAAGGCGGCAAGGTTGTGAAAGGCCTGCTCACAAATTACCATGTAGTTCGTCCAAGCCCTAATAACCAAAACTCCGCGATTCTCCAGCATTTGGATCAGCACGGACGATCGGGAGGGACCGTGATCAAGATTGAATCACTGGCCCAGCAGGATCGCAACGCGACTTTGGCTGACCTTGATGCGATGGTCGATGGAATCCAGACTGGAGTTCGGAGATATGACATTTGGATCACAGAAAGAGAGTTGATGGAGGCGAGGGCACTTCTAAGCCTACTGGAGATGATGGATAGCAACGAACAAGCACTACCTCCCTTGCTAGAGAAACGCAAGATCTTTGAACCCATGCCACATCTTCTGGGCGAGGTGACGGCGACTTCTGGTAAAGCCATTTTCGGCAAGTGAATCATCATAGACTGGGCATTCGTCAAGCTTGATGATGCAGCACGCTAGTATTTCAAACCCAACAAGATGTTTTGCGGTCCCCGACGAGCACCAGCCTCAGCGATACGATCCGAACCTCGGACGCCTGCGACCAGAAGGCCATCTTCTGACGGAGTTTGGTACCCTGCAAAAAGGGAGGATACTATGTGAAGCTTGGTCGGTCGACGGGGGTAACCGGGGGAATCTGACACGGAGCATTGGCGTGCTGCCATTGGGCTGGAAGTAACCGTCTGCGATTTGATCACAACGGAAAGCAGATGGAACTCTCCGAGTCTGTCACTGAAGAATTCATCATCATGAGTAAAACCACTGGACAGGCCGAACACAGGAAATTGTCATTCGTTGAGGATGGAGATTCAGGATCATTTGTCGTCGACATTAAAGGCAATATATGTGGTCTTCTCTATGGGGCCACGAACGGTCTTTACGGTCCTCCCGGGAAGACCCATTTCTATGCTAACGCCGGGTTGGCCATGAATATCCGCGGCCTAATGAACAGCATCAAGCTTCGCATGGTCCCTTGAGATGATAATGGGGCTCCCAAGGGGGGACCGGCTGAGCTGGGCCTCCCTGGTTAGGACGGAGATGTAGGCTATTCGTCTTCTGGATGGAAGTCATTGCACGTATGTATGTTGGATCAGTATTATGAGGAATTGGTATGCCATTGTTTCCCTTCGGGGGCTCGATTGAAGGGAATATTTCTGACGGATGCTGGAAGGATGTCGGCCTGTATTGGGTTTCGGGGCTCCTTCGATCCAACGTTACCTAGCGACTGTTAAGATGTATACCTTCGCTAACATTCTACTATCAATAATTATGATTGCCCGTTGCTTTCATCCACATTCTCTCCATTTCCACCTAAGCACATTTCCTCTCGTCATCTGGAGAGAGATTCAGTAAAGTATGCAGATGTGAGTAGAGGGCGGCAAGCGCACCCTTGAACCAATGATTTCCTAGTCGACGGGAAGCATCGCATAGATATCGCCAGTAGTCAAGTCGGACGTGGTTTGGGAAGGGCCATTCATATATTTCTTCGCGATAGCTTCCAGCTAAGTATTAGATCGGCGTTGGTGTCAGTTTTATTGTTTTGTGTGTCTGCTATAAAGAATCAGCTGAACTTCGGAACCGGAGTATCATTCACAAGGAAGCCAGTTACAATCGGCTCCAAATTTGTGGATGTCACTGCTATTCCTGATAATGAGGATCTCTTCGAAAATAACCAGCGGCAGGGTTCGAACACAGAACCATTAGGCCGCGACAGGGAGCGCTTACGACTCGAGTCGCTTCGACCATCTCGTCCCACGACATTGACGGTATGGATGAATTGTCCCTTATGAGCTTGCTTTGAGAAAGACAGCTGCCTGCGGTTGCCTGGAACCTCAGGGTTCCATACACATATAATGTTATATCAACGGCATACGAAGTCGGCTAGGGTCAAAGCATTCAAACCTAAAGCCAAAGGATCAAGTAACATATATAGGGGATTTATGTAACTTTCCGGCTTGGTCCTCCACTAAAGCTAATTGCATCCAAGTCCCGTACCTTATTCATGAACCAGGCATGGATCTCATCCAATGACCGGCCTTGTTGGGCAGCAAGAGAGCGAACATGAGATCGTTCGTTGAGATAGCTCTCCTGCAGTTCCCCAATGAGTGCCTTCCTTTTCTCCTTGTCTGAAGCCTTTTGATCTATTCGCAGCCAGTTCACTAGAAGTTGCAACCCAACAGGAGACTTGACTATTTCAGTTCTCGAGATCCTGTAACCTTCGGATCGCGTTTCCCTCGTATCATAACCAGTCTCCGGAGCTTCAGCTGTGTTTCGAATTGCCCGCTGAATGCGATACCATGTCTCTAAATTTTCGCAATCCGTTGGTGAGTCTTCCCCGACTATACGTGGACCGTCCGGCTCGGATCCTGGAGCAGAGCGCATCCCCTGGGAACTCGTTTTCAGCAACGCATATAAAGCGAGAATTTAAATTATCGACATTCAGGTACCTACCGGTAACTCGTCCAATTGTGACGCACACATTAAGGTTATAACAGACCCTAAGTGAGGTGCAGTGCTATAGCTCTCTTCTTTTAAGTCATGTTAGTCAGACGTTATTCTAGGTTGAGAGGTATGCAAACCTTTTCGGGGTGCAAAACATGAAAATGTCGCAAGCAAGAGGGACAAGAGACTGTTGGATGGTTTCATTTTCTTCGAAGGGTGAACGAATTCGAAGTGACGACTATATATCGGTCAATCAAGGATATTTGTGAGGTTTTCAAGAAGGGAACGTAAAGGTTTCAGTAAAGATCTGTAATATTATATGCCCTTGACTTGGGTAAAAGATGATACAAACGAGTTGTAGCGCGGAGAAACAAAGCCCTGAAATTGCCAAAGCCCTAGCTTACACAATAATACGAAGCTTTGATGGTTGTTGAGAGTAACAGAAGTCCTAGTCACTGCGGATGGGAGTGATAATATATCTGACAACCTATATGGAAGTTGTAAAATTGGTTACACAAACATGTTGAACAAGACCAATTCCCGTATTAGGCGCCCTACATTCGAACAATGCAGGGGTAAGCAAAATATACAAGGGAGGACAGAGTACACAATTGGCTGCGGTTAGAACGCTTTACGGCGCGTAAATAGCAAGCTTTCCCGGACGAGCATCCACTTATTCGCATGCAGGCATGAGCCTATTTAAATATCTAAACAAACATTTTCTATTTACATGCACAAAAAAACATTATGTTTTCGGAGACAATGAGAAACGGACTGGTGACTGCTCTAAGCGGTGCTCTCCTTCCATATTATCACAGGTAGCGTACGCTTACTCTTGTACTGATATTGACCGGAAGCTAAAGGAAATTATGGGGATTGGAAGGAGTCTTCCACGGGCCTTTCCCTAGAGGATCTCAGGAGGTCTCTTTTTCCAGTGTACAATCAATCTGATGCTCCTGAAGTGCCTCCTAACAGTTTCCCTACCACAGACCTAAGCGAGGATTTTGGTTCGGTTCCATATTTTCATACGGTCCTTCCTGAGAGTGACCAGCTTCTAGATAATACCTCTCCAGGAATGTTTGTGCTGACTGGTTCTGGAACCCTCAGTACTCGGTATAGTCTCCTAGGAGATAGTAGCATACTTGCAGAAATCAATATCGAGGAAGTGCCTTTTGAATGTTGAGAAGAGAAGCGTCGCTCGCTTAACTGTGTATCCTCAGGGCGACATATAGTAATTATCGCCGCAGCTTTTCGAAACAAACACCACAGAACTCTGGACCAAAGCATAACTCTACCTGAGTAAGCTACGGCATGGTAAGATTTATTACATTTGTTTGTTAAAATGGCGGGGCTTCCAACAATGCAGGGACGTTTGTCACATGATTTGGGCAGCACCGGACTTAGTTCTATTGTCTAATTGTAATACCAAGCGACGGCCAATGATCATATGATATTCAAGAAGTAGCTCCGGGGCGATACATACATAGATTGCGGGAGAACCACGAGACATCAGGGTTCGTCTGAACATCTTGCAATTGCTCTAGGGTCGCTCTTCCTTGAGCTCTCACACTTCTACTTTCCTCTTACGCCCAGTCCAGCATCTACAGTGTGCACGAAGGAAATGGGAGAACACTTTCTGTCGACAATTGGCTTCATCTAGGGACCCCGGGTACCAGTGCAATAGTTGTATGTACTAGTTTCATATAGCAGAGGGAGATATAACAGTGACATTTAGTGGAAATCCATGACTGATCGCTGCTGGGGTTTCGAACGTAACAGTAATAAGGTCGTAGCAGAAAGTAGTTGGGTTCGACACGCTAAAAGCTAACGCCACGCACTAGCGTGCCAAGGCCAGTCAGGCGTGTGGAATATGGCTCGTGCACGCAAGCGCCACACGTAACTTCATTGTGTAATATTCTTACCGTTATTTAAATTTCAGAGCTTTTACCATACCTATTGCCAACTACGATGCTGGCTAATATGAGTGCTTTAAAACAGACTTGAGATTACTGCTTAAGCATTGATTATAATTTAAATTAGTTAATAAATATTTGCAAAACAATTATTAATGCTATTCAGCAGTTTGATGGCTTACGTATGTGTATGTGTATGTGTAGGGAAAGCGTACTTATAGTATATATATCTCTCCGGTTCCCGTATATAGTGATTATCTGGAAGCTCAGTTACAACTACTTAAAAAACAGTTATTAAGTACATAAATATATGTATTAATGATTAATGCTGTCCTCCATTTTCTAACTCTAACTCACGTAGCTCACGTTCTCTTTTCTTGATTTCAATCTGCTTTGCAAGTAATTCGGCCTTTAGATTGTTTATCTTCAATTCCTCCTCCAGGTTCTGTAGCTCTGTATTTTGATATTGCTCATGTGAATTAGCTGTAGCAACTCGTTGGAGACTAACTTGGGATGAGCTAGAAAAATAAAGTAGTTAGTAAGTACTTTATAAGTAGCTGTCAAATAGTTAAGGACTATTTAAGATAGATCTTACCTTGATCTAGCTCGAGAGCTCCCTCGCCGGCTTATGCTCCCCCTTCGACTTGGAGTTCGTTGCAATGGTCTTCCGCTACTAGATGAGGGAAAGAAAATATGATCTTGATCTTGATCTTGTATATTCAACTCAGGTGAGTTAGATTCTGTTTGCCGAGCTGATTCTATAAGAATTAACCAGTTTATATGTGCTTCTCAAGCACTTGCAATTGGGGTTTCAAGCTATAACAATAAATACATACCAGATCGTGCCATATGTCTTAGAAAGCTAGCCTCCAAAGTTTGAGTTGCATAGCGGTGTCGAAGACCATATGAATTATAGCTTCGATTCTGCTGCACGTCCTGTATATCTAGCTTCAATGATCTAGATGTATTTAATGAGTGGTTAGTAAGTGCTTTACAAGTGGTTATTAGGTACATACTCAAGAATTGCTTGAAGCAATGTCAATTGCTTTCCACGACGATTGGATTTATTATGAGTTTGTTCAACAGCATTAGTACTCTTTCGCACCATATCAAAGATATGATGTGGTATAAGAGAACAATACTTATTGAGACCTGCTGCAATTACCGCACTCTTTTTATGACGAGCCCAGTTCTGAATTGCAGGATGTTCATGTTCTATAAATAGTTAGTTATTAACTATTCAAAATTTGCATTTGAATTAGTTAGTAAGAAAGTACTTACTGATTAACAGATCACACCATTTATGATAGTCCTCTTCAGACTCACATTCTAAAAGCGCAGCCATGCGTGTCCCAATGTATGGATTAAGAGAATGAGTTTGAAGAGTTTCACGAATCCCTCGTAGGAAATGAACTCGACATAGAAGAAGAACATTCTTTAGAAGCCATATACGTGAATGGTGGTCTGGATCAATCTCCATTAGAAACTGAGCCAATCCTATTGCCAATTAGTTAGCCGCTGCTTGATAACTGATTGTGAAATGGCCAGGGAGTGCCTATTAGATACCTTCAATTTGCTTATTGTCCATATCCATTACCAGAGCATGAAGACCAGTACCATGTAGGGCACGAAAGGTAATCCTCTTGCCTGTCAACTTATACACAATATGATAGATCTTCTTGAATAAGATATAATAGCCCTCTGTAGTGTCTTCAGTTGTAAAGACACGACAAAGAGTCATAACTAATTAGCCAGCAGTTAGTAAGTGGTCAGTAAGTGGTTGAAAAGTGCTTTCACTTACTCTTTTTCTGATCTGCTAAATATGTGGCAAATACCACCTCCTTCATCTCTTTTGATTGTACTCGTTTGAATGACATATCAATCTCTATAGAAGATAATGTATGAAGTAATTCAGCTTGCTCTTTCAGAATGCATATTATCATGATCTGATCATTTTGTTGATAAACTTCATGTATGTACTCCTAAATGTTAAAAATTGACAAGTTATTATGTAGTTATAGAGTACTGAACAAGCAGTTATGAAGTACTTACCTGAAGATCTTTGTTCTTTCCTAATTCGAACATTACACCATTGACATTCTGACCAGCTGGATAATGGAGAAGTCTTTGTTTTCGAATAACAGCTTGAATTGGGTCCATATTTGAGAAACTCTCATGAATTTGCTGAATTGTATGGCAATTATGCTCAGCACAGAATGATTGTAATGCTGGACTTTTAAGAAATGTACCTAAAGCCATTTATCAACACTTATTAAGTACTTATCAGGCACTTAGGAAGCACTTACCCAGTGTCAAGCTTGGGCTCCGAGCCTGATTTATTAATTGCAGAATTCCATTCATAATTTTTGCAGGTGCCTTTCGTGGAGGTGGAGGAACATGTGTATGAACACCATGAGACATAAAGACAAAATATGGATTTTGACTTAAATCAGTGGGAATTAACCAATGGAAAGTCACATTACATTTAGCATGTACTAATTTTCCAGGTCCCTGAGGATGATCATATGCTAGAGACAGTAAGTACTTGGCAAGCAGTTTTTAAGTATTTTATAAGCACTTACCACAATACAGTGACTTTGACTTGATCGATTCAACAGCACCGCACTCTTCCATATCCATAATAATTTCATTATTCAACAATCCCTCAAGAAACTGAAGGTGCACTGAGCCATTCTTTGGAACTCTATAGGTATAATGACCTGCAGGGTCTGATGGTGCATTGATGCATCTAACATAGAAATCGAAACCACCTAGAGGATTCTA
>JBDODA010000112.1:24787-66013 GCA_039880815.1 Aspergillus intermedius | reverse complement strand
CGGCATGAACCACCTAACTATATAAGTGAGTGCAGTACTAAGCCTATCGGCTTAGTATCCTAGTCTTTTGCCCCTGACGCAGCGGCTATCTTTTTAGAATGCACCCTAGAATCGTGGCCGTGACAGTTCTGCTATCAGAATGGTTGGATTCACAGGGTAGCTCTAGATGGTGATGATATTGCAGTTCTGCCATCACGCTTACATGAAAAGTAATTCTTCTCATATGCCCCTATTGTTGTTCTGACCTGACCATCTTAGATACATTGAATATTGGATTGGCACAATGTCAAAACCCCTGCCTGCCAGATTTGACTCCCTCCTGAAATTATGCAAAGAAATTCTCAGCAAATTCTCTATCATGAACTTAAGGCATTCAGCTGAGGGCAAAAAAATGTCAACTGCATCACAACCCAAACCTGTGGAAGCCCAGTATCAAAGTGAGTTCTACAGGGGATTTGTCCATACAACAGGGCGAGGTGTACCGATATCCAGTGAATGGTCAAGGACCAAGGATGGTCAAGTGGATTTCTATATCCCTGAAAAGAAATGGGTGATTGAATTGTTGAGAAATCATATCAAAGTCAAGGAACATATCTCTCGATTCAAGGAAGGTGGAAAATATCATCCCTGGCTGAAGGAGAATATGGTCAAGGATTGGATCATAATTGACTGTGCAACTTCCTTACCAATCAAAGGTACATTCTTAATGCCAATTGAGTATCTATGATTTCATCCCACTGACAACTTGATAGAGTACTCTGAGTCTAGACTGTGGCATGCTGTGTTTGTCAATGATTATTCTGAATTGCAGCTGTATAACCATCAGAAAGCTCTTATGATGTCTGTGCATCTACATAATTGAGAATCAGCAGGAATGATATGGCTATATTACTGCTTACTTGGACTATATGTTTTATTGTGGTATCTTTGTTAGCTGTAGCCAACTTCTTGACTATCAAGCAATCAGATGAATTCACCTGGTTTTCCTTTGTCCTACCCTATGGCTTCTTCTCCTTTCTTTTCCTCTTTGGGGTCGATTTTCTCGTCTTATGGCTACCTAGTTCAGATTGAGAATATATCTCGTTTTATTTACTAGACTGAGACCGTGATAAACAGGGCAATAATAATCTTAGAGTCACAAGTGAGTCGATGGATGAGAAGGTAGACTCATAGATGTATCTGGAAGTGAACATGAAGGTCTAAAAACTAGAGATTATAGAAGATAGTACCTATACCTCCATGGTTCCGAAACTAAGCCTCAGTTTGAGGGTTGGTCATGGGAGCTCTCAATCTCCTGTTGATTTCAGCCTAGCTCACAGGATAGTTGGTTATGTCTCTGGGAAGGTTGAGCAAGCTCCTTCGACCCAGATTGATTCCAGTAGCGGACTGGAATTTCACCCGCACTTAATCTAGATAATTTCAATTGACTGTGATGATGCTAGCACTTGGACCAGGGGTTTCGCACCGGGTGTGTGTGGCCGTAGAGTATCGCACCCCTTGAGCACCCACGTTAGTCGCGCAAGTGCCATAAGTTGACACCACCTCGCACCCTTTGGGGATACCCCTCTTCTAAGTTTGAGTTTCTCAATGATCCTCTGCTACCTCCAACAGCAAACGCAGGATGCAGGTTGCTCTCAGTAAATCTTAATTAGATCAGCCACATATGATTTGAAGATTTGAGTCACATTTTTAGGGTTCGACATCTCCGTTATCAGACTAGCCTTATTTTTTGTATGCTCATCCAGGTGGGCAGCCCCATCAAGCTCATTAATCCTTCTACATAAACATGGCTCACAATGCATAGTTTATGCAGCTCCTCAAGGATATATGGTACATGCCCAACCCCAATGATTGCAACTACATGGCCTTCCCTGACTTCGCCTAAGCGTGCACGCCCCAAAATATCCTTTTCTAGTTATAAAGACAGATTCGTCCTCAAAACCAAGACGGGCAGGCAGTGTGATGGTCTCGTTCAATAGGAATCTACTGGTAGACTATCTGACGAAGTTCTAATTTGAGGAGAGAAAGGAAGAGGCCGGCCTGTTGGTGATGAGCTATTTAGTGTGTGTGAGGGGTTTAAGCGAGGCTCAGTGGATGTCCTACACCAAACAAGGACAGAGAGGTGAGTAGGGTCAGACTGGGGAGTAGGGACGGACTGGAAGGTAGGAACAGACTAGAGGGTCAGGACAGACTATGGAGTAGGGACAAACTAGGGAGTAAAGATGGATTTTGAGTGGGAGTCACCATAAGGGTTTGGACAGCTCAATGGACAGATAAGATATTCACGGAATAAAAGCTCACCAAGAAAGCATGGAGTTTGCTAGCAACCCACTTGGCCAAAGGGCCAATCTATTAGCACAAAAAGACTGCAATTCTATTATGGACATGCTATCATTGAAATACGCAACCTTGCATTTGAGAGTGGTTGTGACGGATTGACACCTCCGTAGCTGATATCGACGAACGCCGCCATCTGATCAAACCAAGAAAGTACCTAGCGCAGCCACACATATGTAGATAAAAGCCCCTTTTCCTGTAGATAGACTTACTCTTCTCTTTTCTTCTCCAGATTCGATATTCTCGTCGATGGCTACAGTAGTCTAGATAGGAACATCGATTCATTATTATCTTCTGAGGCCGTGACAACAGTATGTCATGGAAGCTTCTGGATTGTGACCTCTAACACAAACAAAGGAGAGCCTGGAGTATGAGATAAAGAAGGTGAGGATAGCAGCAATTCTGCAGATGCGAACAGATTTCAAAGGGACAGGAAATGCTGCAAGAGATGCTCATGGGACGAAGGATGGAAGCAGGGAAGGACACAGTCAGCACAATGGGACTTATAACTGGAGAGAATATGATAGTTGAGGGGAGGACCCCCTTCTGCAGTGACCACAGCGAGAGCATCTAGGTAGGTGATGTTGAACAAAAGAACAGGAAAGGTGCCTTTGAGGGACATGAAACCCGGGGCCTGGCGTGGAGGGAAAGCCCGTGGCCGTGGGAATACGCCCCCCTGATGCCAAGACGGGAGTTGGTTAGCATTACTCCTAAAACTGTCGCCGAAGTAGCCCTTTTCGGCCGCCTGTTAACCGTCACATCGTTAAATGGAGTAGCAGTGATATACAAGTATCATTCTTTTAACCATCTACCTAGATACACTTCAAAACGAAACTATAAAACACCAAAGGAAAAACAAGATTATACAATAAGCTTCTCAAATGAATACTTCCCCACAGCCTTCCGCCGCAAATACCCCATCTCGCGATGACTCCTATTCTTCACCTCACCCGTCGACTGCTTCACCTTCGTCTTGCCCACATCCGCAGACGCCGCCTTAAGCGACAAAGGCAGCATACGGTTCGCGCCTGCGTCGCCGTCAACGTACCCGTCTTCGCCGGAGCCGTCTGCGCCAGCGGCCGTGTAGACGAGGAGATCTGCGCCATTGAGCTTTTCGTGCCGGATGAGCGAGGCGGAGGAGTCGTCTTCTGTGGTCATGGTCATGGTCGGGTTTGTGGCGTCGTCGACGGAGAGGAGGGCGGAAGATTTGTTGGCGTTGGCGTTTTGTTTGTTCGTTTTGGGGGTTGTGATGGTTTCTGTGAAGCGGAGGTATTCGCGGAGCACGCCCTTCATGTACGTGGCTTCTTGCACGCCTGCGAGAGCGGCGGAGACCTCGGATTTGATATCTGAGATCAGGCTTTGTTCTTCACCGGTTGGGGTGCCGTCTGCGGAGAGGGACAGGGATCCTGCGGCTGCGATCCAGCCGGATGGTCCAATTGCGTCGACTGCTGCGATGAGGGTGTCTGTGATTGTGGTTAGGGAGAGGGCGGGGCGGGTTTGATCTATGAGGATCGGGACGGGGGGCTTCTCTGTGAAGCGCGAAGTGAAGCCGCCTGTTGCGAGGGAGATGCGGAGGTGATGGATTAGGGAGGTGAGTTCTGGGCGTGAGAGGGCGGAGCGGAGGGCTGATGTTGTGGCTGACGCGGGGTGGGTGTGGAGTTTTTGGATGGTGTTGTTGAGGCCCAGGAAGAGGGTTGCTAGGGGTGGTGTGTTGTCGTTGTCGGTGTTTTCGGCGGTGGTGTCTGTGATGGCGGGGACTGAAGAGCGGGAGCGCGCCATGTTGAGGAAGTGTTTTAGGGCGTAGGCGAGTTCATCTGAATTCATGATGACGGGTCCGCGGATGGCTTGGATGAGGTTGCGGAGGGAGTGGTCTGCGTCGATGAGGGCCTGGACGAACGAGCCTGTGGGCAGGGAGGGGAGTATGCGCGGCTTGAAGGAGCGGCGGAGGGCGATTTCGACGTTGCTCAGAGACAGCTGGCCCAGACGGACGAGCCAGTCACAGGTTTGCTTGGGCCAGAGGTCGACGGTCAGACGGAGGGATGAGGAGGCGGAGAGTTTGTCGTTGGTCTCGGTTTCCTTGATCGAGAAGATCTTGGAGAGCAGGAAGAGGGTTGTCTCGGGGTGGACGAATTGGCCGGCCGTAGGGAGGGCTTTGGACTCGCCTGTGCCGAAGTAGTCTTGCACGGCGCGATCGAAGCCTGCTGTGTCTTTGGCTTGGGTGACTTTGTCTAGTTCCGCTGTGAAGTTGTTCCACCGTTCGACTTGCTCTGGCGAGGTGAGACCCAATGTTGCCATGGATTCGGTGCGATGCTTCTTGGACCCTGCGTCCCATTGTGCTGCTGACGAGCCAATACCACGGCCGATGGCGTCGATGAGGAGACCATCTCTAGGGCGCTTGAGAGAAGGTCCGGACGGCGGTTGCGATGTGCTCAGGTCGAATGCAAGCAGTGTGTTTCCCTTTGTTGCCACAGCGACTCCGAGCTTTGCAAAGTATCCCAGGAACAGGGTCGGTGCTGAACCACTTGTCGGGGGGACATTGTCCACTGCGATGCTGCGCTGGACGGATTGGTACTGCGTGTCATACAACGCGACGAGCGACTGTCCTGCGCCAATTACCGACTGGGGCGAGATGCGCATGACTGAGGAGAACTGTTCGTTATCGAGGATAAACTGCGATGTCACCGTAGGCGTATACTGAGAGAGATCGAAGTTGATGAATCCTCGCTCGAAGGACAGGTTCAAGCCCGCCGAGCCCGAGTGGAAGTTCCACTGCAGTCCAGTACTGTCAAAGGTCTCTTGACCAGTCACGTCGGGGATGCCGATAGTCAGCAAGTGCCTCAATCGCTGACTCTCGTCAAGGGCTCCTCCCGACGAAACAGCGGATGGGACGGAAAACATGTGCACTTTGACATCCTTCAGAGCAACCCGCTCCGATCCAGTAGGGTGCGAAACGAGCAACAACACAGACGGCTCGTCGACACCAGAGCTCGTAAGATCGCCCAGTGCCAGAGCTGCCAGATCCTGTCGTCTCTTGAGCAACGCCTTCTTTGCATCCTCAAATTCCACCAAGAAGGACGAATGAACCTCGTGAGTGGAGGCTGTTTTGGCAATTTCGCTGTGCTGGATATTCCACCGCTGCTTCTTGAGATCAGACGTCAATCTCCGGATACGGCCGTCCTGATGAACACTCAAAATATCAAACGGATCATTCTCGTCGCCCTCTGCCGAGGCGGATGGGACAATGCCGACGAAAACTGTAGGGCTCTGCGAGTCGGTCACGGTAAAGGATGAGGAAGAGATTTCAGGCGCGCTCGACTCGTTCCCGCCAGTTTCCTCCACGAACAACTTGATCTGTTGCTCCGGGCGGCTGACGGCACCGAATGTCTGTCTTTTTACGGTCGACTTTCCGGGTACTTTTCTGCGCACTGAGCATGGACGACAAGAGAAGGTACATTGCGGCGGGACGGCGTAGGAAGTGACGAGTTTAGGCGTTTGAACCTGCAGATATTAGCCAGCGCGCGCCAAAGCCATTGGTACGGCACACGTACATTGTAGATGTTCACGGCCTCTCCGTCAACCGCAACAACTACTTCATATCTCTTTCGCTTCTTCGAGTCGGCCAAACTATAGACATCACCAATGTGAGTCTTTCCGGTGGATGCGTGCAAAGGGCGCGGCAACTGGGCCAGCACCGACGGAGACTGAAGATCCATTGCCGCGAGAGAGAATGAATGCGCAGTGTCTCAACGGATTGAACGACTTGAAAAGCTTCAAAAATACCTTTTTGAGATCGCAAAATCCGAAAAATTTCCGGCTTTTCGTTTCGCCGGCCTCCGACAGCCGCTACTTCCATTTATGGACTAGTCGATACACTAGTGCCGATATGGTAAGATGACGTGAAAGGCGGTTTCCCGCGGCAGAAAGGCACGACGCGCGCCTTCGCGTCCTTTTTCGAGTATGAATGGCCGACGGCAAGCCTCCTGATCATAGTCAATTCACCTCTTTCTCGTTGTTTATAGAGCAGTTGCTGGTCGTCTCTAGCAGTTCCAGGCGATGAGTCACGACTCATCATCTATACATGGCTGCTAGTTCCGCAAGACATGGCGATGGAACAGGGAGAGAAACGGACAATCCATCCGTTCTTCTGTAAAGGTCTGTCTCCATGGCGCAGATACTGTGCTCAATTTACTCATATTGGGACAGATTTCGGAACACAAGCCAAATCAGCACATCAATCGATCTCCGTTGCCGATAGTGTTCCGTCACATGACACTTCGAATGGCGCAGTACGTCACGATACTGTTAATGAATATTGCAGACAGCCTGCGGGCAACTCGGAGCCATTGAAAATTCCCACTTCGTCTGCTACCACGCTAGAAGATGACCCCAATTCGAGTAGGAGGAAACGGCGCAGGACAGACCAGCACGACGCGTCTGGCATTGCGACTGATACACCATCGGACGCCGAAGAGGGGAACACTACAGCATCAAACCGCATAACAAAATACGACGATGCCACACCTGCGCCTATCATCGAGTCTCGAATCCCTATAACCGAGAATGCGGATCATACGAAGCCGCAAGTCCCGATCATAGAAGATCCTACCCCGACAGGCCCCGCGACTGATGTGACAGCACAAACTGAAGAAAGGCGATATCCAGAACAGCAGCGAACACTTCGGCTCAATCCAAACGGAAAGCTGCTGAGCTCACCTGTCGGAAAGCAACCGCAAGAAAAGGAACCGGTGAAAAAGGAAAAAGGCAAAAAGGGTTCGCGAAAATCCAAAAAGGATGGCAATAAGTTTGTAATCATCAAATATGCCAGTGATGAAATCGCTAGGGAAAGGATAGGGAAGATAATAGACGACATCATCAATGGCCGAAGACACCAAACCCAACGTCTTGCTTCTAAACCCGCTTCTGTTCCTACACCGAAACAGACTCCTCGACCTACAGTGAACCAACCGCCTAAGCCCACACACCCGTTCTTCTCGAAGAAATCTACGCGAAAACCTGATACCCCTACTCAACCCCATAGCGAAGATACGGCAGCATCGAAGCCATTTGCGGAGACCCCTCGCAGGCCCCTATCATTGACTCGAGAGGGTTCAGGCTTGGCTTCTATGCCCTCTGTGAGACCGCGTGTTTCTAAATTTCCTGAACCCATCCATCCTCTTTGGCCACCACGAGATTTCGTTCATGTCCGAGGTGCCGACGCGGATGTCGACCCTTATCGAGACTCCCTTCACTCCAATGCGGACCGGAGAAAGGCAAAAGGGGTTTCTGTTCGTATCCATGACAAAGAGAATGTACTCCTCTCCGGAACATTTGGCCAGTCCATGAAGAAAGAAATCCCTCAACCTCTCCGATTACCAACGAGATTCGTTGCAAGCGGAAAGGTTTCGGGAAAGGCGTTAACGAGCCAACTTTCTGAACATTCATCGAGACCCGAAAATGGTGGCCCCACCATTAAGAAAGACGCTCATCCTGCTATTTCCCGACTATACTCGTCATTAGCAACGACAATGACTGCATTTGATCGCGGACAATGCGAAACATGCCTCTGGACCCAGAAATATGCCCCTACTTCCGCCGAAGAAGTTCTGCAGACCGGAAAAGAAGCACACATGCTGCGAGATTGGCTTAAGTTTCTTATCATTTCTGCCGTTGATACGGGGAAGTCGTTCAAAGATGCCGAGAATGCGAAGCAACAATTGGAAGAGAAAAAAAGGGCAAAGAAGCGCCAGAAGAAGGATAAACTGGACGGATTCATTGTTTCAAGTGAAGACGAAGCGTCAGAAATGGGCGAGCTAGAGTCGGAGGAGGACGAGCTAGCTGGGGATGTAACCGTTTCCTCTTCCAAGCGCACTGTTATTCGATCTGGTGACCTACCGGCCGGAGGCCGGATGACCAATGCAATTCTGCTCAGTGGGCCCGCGGGTTCTGGGAAAACTGCCTCTGTGCATGCGGTGGCCAAGGAACTTGGTTTTGAGGTTTTCGAGATCAACTCAGGAAACCGCCGGAACGGTCGAGATGTTGTCGAGCGTGTAGGTGACATGACCCGAAACCATATTGTGCACAAACTGCACTTTTCCGACGAGGGTTCTAGCCAGTTGCCAGAAGCTAGTACTCAAGGAGAAGCAGAGGAAGATGGAAAGCAGAACAAGTTGATGGGCTTCTTCAAACCGAAACCCGCCGATACCAAGCTGAAGAAGGAAACTACAGCCACACCGAAGGAGGCAGAGCCGGAGGCCGATGCAAAGCGATCCCAGAAACAGTCCCTTATTCTTTTGGAGGAAGCTGATATCCTTTTCGAAGAGGACCGGCAATTTTGGTCAGGAGTAATGAGTCTCATCCAGCAGTCGAGGCGACCAATTATCATAACCTGTAACAACGAGAAGCTTATACCACTGGAAAGCATCTCGTTTCACGCCATCCTACGATACCGGCCACCTCCTCAGGATCTCGCTGTCGATTATCTGCTTTTGATGGCAGCCAATGAAGGCCATGTGTTACAGCGGAAACCTGTCAGCGATCTTTATCGCAGCGCCGGAAGCGACCTTCGCAGGGCCATAATGGACTTGAATTTCTGGTGTCAGATGGCCATCGGCTCTAAAAAATCCGGCCTTGACTGGTTGATGGACCGGTGGCCACCGGGGAGAGATTGCGATGAGAATGGAGACACCCTTCGAGTGCTCAGTCTTAATACCTACCAGCAGTACATGGGGTGGTTTGGTCGCGATATGTTACTCAACGGTACTTTGGATAGCGAAGTTGAGTCTCGGCAAGAATCCTTTCATTGGTGGGAGCGCAGTATCCAGGATTCGGAAAACATGGCTTTTTTGACTTCTCATACGCTTTCGCCAGCGAAATCGAAACATGAGCAGTTTGAGCAATTACAATATGAATCCGAGTATGCAGATATGAGAAGCGTTTTGGACATACTGTGCACGGGCTGCTCCGTTGACACCAGATTGGTAAGTTATTAACTCTTTGAGTGTTAACATGCATTGATTAACATTTGCAGGATGCTGTCGATCCTTCCGTGCCGCCAATCCCTGAGAGACACAAAGCGAACTATATTGAAGGTCACCAACTGCTCCATGCTGATCTCAAGCCAGAGTATTCGTCACTGGCTCTTGCAATCGGAAGTACCACGGAAGTTTTAATCGGAAAGACATTTCGGCCGCATAGAGCGGATGTGGAGTCTTCGCAAGCTGCACAAGTACTTGCAAACACCAATGAGATCCATGCTGCTAACGCGTCTGCCGCCCAATTAACAACAGCCTTTGAGCCAATGATGCGGGGCGACGATCAGTCCTCTCCAAGTGCACGACTAGCGCCGTCTTTCCACAACGGACTTGGGCCCCTTTGGGAGGATCTGGCACCTTACGTCCGTGCGATCGTGGCATTCGACCTTCGTCTCGAACAATACCGATTCAAGCTCAGCGGCCTCCTCTCACCCAGTTCCGGCAGTAAGAAGAAAATGCGAAAGACACGGGCCAGTCGCGCAGCGCTTGAGGGAGGCAATAAAGCACACACTCGACGAGAGAGATGGTTTCCTCCCGACACAAATCCGGCCCGCATCTTGGCCACGGGGAACAATGAATGGCAGGACCTTCTTGTTCGTAGTGGACATTTTATTGTGGGAGCCATGCCGGAGCCTGGTAAAGAGTCTAGTAAAGAAGCCAGCAGGGAAGCCAGCGAACCGGCATCGGAAAGTTCGGGCGAGGGAGGGATATGACTTTGCATGCATTTGTACTAATACAGTTATTGGATAATGATTTTGGTATGCGCATGCATAGCAGATAGTATATAGAGACAAATTCAATAAAATTTTGAATGTTTATTCAGTGCTGTTGTGTAGGACTTGTAGGTGTGTTAGGTAGTCATCGGCGGTGGGCCATAACGACATCACCGGCGCAGCTCAGCTCCAGGCGGCCTTATCAACAACTCCTCGTTGCGACCAGCTCCAGCCACCTGCACACGCAGCTTTCTCGCGCTTAATCCTTCTCTTCGCATCGATTAACACAATCATACATGCTCACACACTCTGCAGTAACAGTGCTCTAAACTCCAACCAACAGCTCCGCCCGTCAACACTTACTTGGGCATCACAACATCACCACCTAATCATTGTCGCCCACAATGTCACTCTTCGGCTCCTCCCCAGAAAATTCCGCCCCAAACTCAGCCCAGCGATCTAAAGCCTCCCTTTTCGCCGATGACCCCCTCTCGAGCAGCGGCGTCGGCACCACCGGCGCAGCCACCAGCTCCCTCTTCGCCGACGACAACGACTCCAGCTCGCCCTGGACAACCAATACCAACAAACGAGCCTCCCGCACCGAACTTGTTAAGTCCCTCCTCCCCGACACAGACGTCCCCGAGAGCTACGTGGATGCCTACGATCGGGTTTTGAATGCGGGGGACCACGTTGGGGCTGGGATTGGGTTGACCTCTGTTCGGGAGGTGTTGGCGGGAAGTGGATTGAGCGCATCGGAGCAGGCGAAGATATTGAATTTGGTGGTTTCTGGGGAGTTGGATAGTGGGAGCTCGAATATTGGGGTTGGAAGGGGGGAGTTTAGTGTGCTTTTGGCGCTTGTGGGACTTGCGCAGGAAGGGGAGGAGCTTACCTTTGATGCGGTAGATGATAGGAGGAAGAGTGAGTCTTCGCTACCCATTCAGTGGCGTAGTTGGTGTCCGAGCTAACTGGACTTGCTGCAGATCTGCCAGAACCGAAGAGCACCTATCTTGATGGATTACGCCCGAACCAGGACTCCGACGGTACCCAGGATCAGCGAAAACAAGAACGGCCGACGACACCACCTCAGCCCTCAAATCCCCTACAAGAGCCGAGCTCGGTCCAGTCTAGGCGCTCGAACAGAGAGTCGCTAGGCGCGTTCGAAGCGGACCCATGGGCTGCCCCCGAGCTGCATCGTGACCATGGCCACAGCCGGATCGACAACGAACAGTCTATACTGAATGGGTTTGGAAACAATCAGTCTACTCAGAATTCCTGGTCTGATGCTCGGGCATTCGAAGAGGCCTATCAACAAACGATCTCAAACGGAGACCGGCCTAACGGTTTAAGTGTCGCGCCTGCGCCTGCATCTAGTAGTTCGGAGTCTGGATGGGGAGGCAGCTTGCCCCGTGATACAGGGTTTGGAGGATTTGGGCCGCCTCCGACGAGTAATCCTGGGGAGATCAGCAATCGTCGACGGTCACTAGGAGCCGGGAGATTAACGCCATTGCCAGTGGAGGAGACGATAACCGTGACTTTACTTCCGGAGAAAGAGGGATTGTTCATGTTTCAACATCGCAACTACGAAGTCAAGTCCGCACGGAGGGGTAGTACGGTTATTCGACGATACAGCGACTTTGTGTGGTTATTGGATTGTTTGCAGAAACGGTATCCATTCCGGCAGCTTCCTCTGCTGCCACCAAAACGAATCTCAGGTAAGTTCTGAGAAACGCCAAAAGAGCAAGGCTTGGCTTACCTCTGGTATCTGTAATTTTAAGTCAATGGCACTCACCTTGCAGCGGATTCAAACTCGTTTCTCGAAAAGCGTCGTCGCGGACTCGTACGGTTTACCAACGCATTGGTACGGCATCCGGTGCTCAGCCAGGAGCAGCTGGTGGTGATGTTCTTGACGGTTCCCACGGTGAGTGATCTGTGCACTGGCTCCGCAGACTAGTGTTTTGGTGCTGTGCTAATCTGTCTTGGCTTTTAGGAATTGTCCGTGTGGCGGAAACAAGCGACGGTCTCTGTGCAGGATGAGTTTACGGGGAGAGTTCTTCCTCCGGACTTGGAGGATTCGTTGCCGCCAACTCTGACGGAAACCTTGGACACAGCACGCAATGGTATCAAGCGTTCCGCGGAGATCTACATCAATCTGTGCATTTTGCTGGAGCGTCTGGCCAAGCGCAATGAAGGACTTGCAGCAGACCATCTGCGATTCTCGCTCACCCTCCAATCCCTAACCGAAGTAACCAAGGACACGTATATACTAGACAGCAGCGACGTGCCTCTACTAAACGACGGCATCCGGTCCACCGCGAAGCACCTGTCGAATAGCCAGACCTTGTTGGAAGACGAAGCACGGGCGTGGGAAGACGGGGTCTTGGAGGACTTGAAGCAGCAGCGAGACTGTCTGGTCAGCATGCGTGAGCTGTTTGACCGACGTGACCGCTACGCACGCAACAACATTCCCCAGCTCGAGCGGCGGATTGAAGTCAACGAGCGAAAACTGCAGGATCTCCGGGCCCGGCCGACGGGGACGGTGAAGCCTGGGGAGATTGAGCGTGTTGAGGAGTCTATTTTCAAGGTAGCCCTTATTATCCATATACCAAAAATAAATATGCAAGCTGACATATCATATGCAGGACAAAGAATCAATTGTCCAACAACATGCACGTGGCGTGTTCATCCGACAGTGTCTGCACGAGGAACTGGAGCATTTCCAAAGGAGCCAGTATCACATTAGCCGGCTACACCAGGACTGGAGCCAGGAACGAGTGAAATATTCGGAGCTGCAAGCGGACAACTGGCGGTCGTTGAGCGACCAGGTGGACGGGATGCCGGACGGGGCATGATTTTGTTTTGTTTCTTTTGCTATGATTTGGGTTATGTTTGCTATATCCTGCCGAGCCTTATGATCTCGTTTATTCGTGTCTATTGATTCATGCTGTTCATGCTATTCATTGTCGGCAACTGTTGGTCACGGGACACGGCTGAAAGCTTTACCACCGACGCCCAGTTGTGGGTCGTCAGCGACGCCGAGAAAGAGGACAGCCAATCAGTGGGATATCAGGTAGCCTTACAAGGCTGGGCACGGGGCGTAGAAAGACTCTTTAAATATCTTGGTCTTGGCATCCGTATTACCGGATAATACGGATACTGTACATATCCAAGTTGAGATACCTGGAATACAGAGATGCTGGTGGTGTTGGCATAACAGAGTACAGTAGAGTGGTCTGTGATCAATAGTAGTGTCCTAGTCTCGCGCTAGGCCAAACCGATTGTATAAATTACGGTACGGTAATTGTTCCACAATAGGCACCTGGAATCGATCCGCTCGCCAAGAATGCCTCTAATTGGCTCCGCGACCGTCTCCTGGAGCCCGCCGAGAAGTCCTCTGCCTTGGTTCTGCTTCCGTCGTCATTTTCGCCCGCGACTGGCTACCCTCCACTTTTTTTCTCTTCCTCCGCCTTTTTCTCTTCTTCCCCCCTGTCCTCTTCTTCTTTTCTTGTTCTTTTCTTTTCCTTTCTTGTCATCCGCTGGGCGAGGCTTGACTTTTCTTGTCTGCTTACTATACTTGTACTCCTCTCCTTCCTTGCCTCTCTCCTCCCCTCGGGTTGCGATCTCCCGGGCCTGCCAGATTACCTCACCCGGGTTATCAATCTCTTAGTTATCCCCAAACTACCCTTTTCGGAAATCTTCTGGACGTCCCCTCTCGCATCCTGCTGTGCGATTTCGATTTCGATCTGACCTGATACCTCCTCCGTCCCTTGCAGCTACCACGAGGTTACCGCCTTTGCTCGTCCGCTTTAGTGGCACTCTCGCTGTTTCCGCCGTCAACAAATCCCCTCCATGCCGAGCTACAGCGCGTTTCGGGACACGCCGCGGAAATCGATCGTTTCTGTGTCTACCCAGATCGGGATATCGACCTTGTCGGTCTACGGGTGGTCTTAGATTCGCGCTACCTACGAGCGAGACACGAACGGAGGAGTGGAAATAAGATAGGAAGGGAGCCAATATGGCGTGGGATCATTTGGATATCGATAAGCCGCATTTGGCTTATATGATCCTGGGTGGCTTCACCGGTCTGTTTATGTTATGCTCTCTTTTCGTCAAGGAGAAGCTCTATATTGGTGAGGCGACGGTGGCCACGCTCTGTGGTATCATCTTCGGACCTCATGCTGCCAATTTATTTAATCCCCTGGAATGGGGTAATGTCGATAAAATCACCCTCGAATGTTCGCGCATTGTCCTGGTCGTGCAATGTTTTGCCGTCGGGGTCGAATTGCCCAAGGCCTATATGGAGCGTCACTGGAAGTCCGTCTTTTTGCTTTTGGTTCCTGTTATGACTTGGGGTTGGTTGATTACCAGTTTGTTTATCTGGTGGATGGTACCGCCACTCAATTGGCTCGAGAGTTTGCTTTGCGCCGCGTGCGTCACGGCCACGGACCCCGTCTTGGCCTCGTCCGTCGTCGGTAAGGGTAAATTCGCCAAGCGGGTTCCCAAGCACTTGCGTGACTTGTTGTCTGCGGAGTCCGGCTGTAACGATGGTATGGCGTTTCCGTTCATCTACTTGTCTTTCTACATTCTACGCTATCGCCCGGACTCGGACAAGGTCGCGCTGGAATGGTTCTGCACGACCATTCTGTACGAGTGTATCGCAGGCGCTATCTTCGGTTTCCTCATCGGTTACTTTGCGCGGCATTCGATCAAGTTCGCGGAGCGCAAGGGGTTGATTGATCGTGAGAGTTTTCTGGTGTTTTACTTCGTTCTGGCAGTGTTCTGCGCTGGTTCGGGTAGTCTGCTGGGTATGGACGATCTCCTGATCGGTTTCGCTGCCGGCGTTGGTTTCAGTAACGATGGATGGTTCACGGAGAAGACCGAGGAGTCTCACGTTTCCAACGTCATTGATCTTTTGCTGAACTTGGCGTTTTTTGTTTACTTTGGCTCCGTCATTCCCTGGGAGGACTACAATGCCCCCGACCTTGGCCTCACGCCTTGGAGACTCGTCGTGATTGCGCTTCTGGTCATTTTCTTCCGTCGCATACCGATCATGCTGGTCTTGAAACCGGTAATACCGGACGTCAAAACCTGGCGTGAGGCCCTTTTCGCCGGCCACTTCGGTCCCATTGGTGTCGGTGCTATCTTCGCTTGTATCCTGGCCCGTGCCGAATTGGAAAGGGATAATACCCAGCCGCTGTCTGCTAGTGACCTGTCCAGGATAGGTGAACTCGAGCATCCCGAATGGAACGCTGTAATCAAGCTTATTTGGCCCATCACGACCTTCATTATCATCTCGTCGATTCTGGTGCACGGATCGTCCATCGCGGTATTCACTTTGGGCAAGCGTATCAACACCATGACAATTACCCTGTCGTACACTCAGGCCAACGAGGAAGGACCATCCTGGATGAACCGTTTGCCACGTGTGCAGTCGTTGGCCAAGGGATCTATGTCTTTCCGGAAGCCTGAAGAGATGGATGAGTCGTCTAGTGATCAATATCCTCCGGGTACATTGCCGCCAATTGGTGTTCCGGGTAACTTCTTGCGTCGTGTGCAAGCGGAGGACAAGGACGAGTCTCCAGGTCTCAAGCCCACTCGAAGACGTAGAAGACGCCACCGCGACTCGAGTGTTGGCGGTCCGATCAGCCAGTCTGCCATTGCCCCTCAGCGACGCCCTGGTCAGGAGGAAGAAGACAGAGAAGAGGTGGAAGAACGTGACAAAATCGAACGTGAAGGTTCTCCGCCGTCTCGTGAGCGCGATCGCTTCGGCCGTGAACCCGCTATGGAAGTGTATCTCGAAGGTTCCAAGATGATCATGGAAGACGAAGAAGGCAACGTCCTTAGAACGGAGGATGTTAGCCACATGTCTCGCGAGGAGCAACAGAGTCACATCGAGCAGGAACGGCAGAAGCTGGAGCAAGATTTGTCCGGAAAGGTCTCCAAGTCCAAAGAGCAACAGCACGCCAAGACTGAAGGCGAAGAAGTTCAGCACGCGGTTGGAGAGAAGACTGGACACCCGTTGCAGAGGGCTCGTCAAACTCTGGAACGATGGGTTGGTCTCGGCAAGGGCCGCGCTCAGGGACCCGAACCACCTGTCGAAGAAGAGGAAGAGGACGAAACGATCGTTGGGGCTAAGAAGAAGCAGAAGAAGGCCGCTGATGAGAAGAAGAAGAAAGAAAAGGGTCGCTCTGCGCACGCATACCAGTTCGGTAATACCATCATTGTCGAGGATGAGGATGGTGAAGTCATCAAGAAGTACTCTATCCCGTCTGCGACGGCTGATGAACCCGACGCTCCCAAGCCTGTCCGTCGTGGATTGACACGCATGGGAACCTGGTTCGGCAAGGAAGACCAAAAGCCCGAGTCATCCAAGAACGCGCAGGAAAACAAGAAGGCTAAGGAAGACGAATGGCTTGCCGACGATGGTCTCCGTTTCACTGTTGCTGAGAACGACGATGTCGAGGACAAGGGCGTCAACCACAAGGGCCGCCGCATGAACAAGCACGAGTTCATCAAACAGATTCAGAACCTCGGTCCCAAGGCTCGTCACGATATGGTTAAGGAATCCGATGCTCCGGGACAGGTCAAGGATATGGCTGAAGATCAGTTGCATGCTGCGAACCGTCGCGAAAGCCGGAAGTCACAGACCTTCGAGGCCCAGGCTCAAGACATGAAGAAGGCTCAGGAAGCTGCTGCTCAGAAGAAGAACGATGATGAAGGGTCTGTTAGCACCAGCGATCTGGAAGATGAGTCATCTGACGCGGACGTTCCTGTTCCTGGTGATAATGTAGCTGCTTCGCTTGCGCGCTTCACCCGTGGCAGCTCGGCACAAGAACGCCGCAGCCAACTTGGCGGAGAACAACCCTCTTCGCGTCCTCGTACTCGCCGCGACTCTGAGGACGACGGCACCGAACGTATCCCACCTGCCCAACTTCGTGAAGCAGCCGGTCTCCCTCTCTCGCCTCGGTCCAAGCCCACCGCAGCCGACGTAGACGACACGGGTGAAACACCCGCCGAACGTCGTCGTCGTCTCGCAGCTCTGGGTGAAATCAACGACGACTCCGACTCTGATTCCGTCGCTGTTGATGAAGGAGACGATGGATCAGACAGCGAGGAGAACGGCGAGCGGAAGATCCAGTTCGCGGACGGAACCAAGGCTGGTTCTGAGAGCGGGAACGGTGGGTCGACTTCGAATGGAGAGAGTTCGAGACATCGCCCTACGATTTCATGGGGTGGTGAGAAGGGCCGAGAGGGGCAGAGTTGATTTCCTAAAGAACACCGATTTGGATGGAGATTAGACAGGATGAGTTGGCTCTGACGGACTTGCGGTGTGCTGTCTGCTGTCCAAATGCAGTGCATAGTTCCATGCACAACACAAGAATCTGTCTGTCCTCTCTACTTGTCTGGCCAGTCATCCTAGACTCTCATTGACTAATGAAGATGAGATGAGACGCGATGCGATGAGAAGAGACTTATGCTTGCTTGCTCGCTTTATACATAATACCAACCCCCCTGCTTAATGTACTTATTCACCGTTCCCTTTTTGCTTTTTGCTTTTGCTTTACTTTGCTATGTTATCAAATCAATCGGTTAGCTGTCTTGCATATGTTTCAAGAGGCTTGCTTGCTTACTATTGTTGTCGCTTTTTTATCTTTCTTTCTTCGTGTTTCTTTACCTTCGTGTATGTAACTTAGGCTCGCTTTTTAATTGTTAGACTTGCTACATTGCGGTATTCACTACTGGCAGATCTCATGAACCTGTCTTTATATAAAGGGGTCCTACTAGTGCCACACCCCCCTTGGCTCCTGCCACACCCTCTTTCCAAAAACGGCATAATATACAAGTCATGTACTATAAAGCCCTTTGACGGGAGATGTCTCCGACACCATGTATTAGATAGGCATATTAAGGCATCTACTCAACGTTATTTTCTCAGTCACCTGAATATTTTGATCGCCTGGTTTTCCAGCCAATGACAAGCCATCACTCAGATTGGAATACTCGTTACAATATGGGTATCACACCAACGATCGTTGGTCCTCACTCTGCTATCTCCAACAGCAGACGCAGGATGCAGGATGCTCTCAGTAAATCTTAATTAGATCAGCCACGTATGATCTAGAGATTTGAGTCACATTTTCAGGGCTCAACATTTCTGTTATCAGAGTAGCCTTATTCTTTGTATGCTCATCCAGATGGGCAGCTCCGTCAAGCCCATTAATCCTTCCACATAAACATGGCTCACAATGCATATCGTCTATCCCGCTCCTCAAGGATATATGGTACATGCCCAACCCCAATGATTGTGACTATTTGGCCTTCCCTGTCTTCGTCTAGGCGCCACCACGGTGTTCTGATTGCAATATTCTAGGGCATAAAAGAACTCACTGTCCTAATCGCAGTAGTAATTAGTTTTTATATATAAATGCTGCTTTGAGTGTTCAATTAGGCCTTTTCGCTGTCTTTGGTCGGAAAGTGCGCGGCCCGCTTGTGGATTACGTTAGCGTGTCACGTTCCTGCTGATTAATGGTCTTAGCGATCATGTGACTAAAATACAAAATGGAGTGTTAGTGATGTGATTATATAAGCGATCCAACCGAGCTCCTATCGCACTATGTATTTATAGAGATTTCCGATATATTCATAGAGAATAACCATGTCAATTTGCTCTATTCTATAGTTACCGTTGTGCTTCTATAGAACACTGGTTCGCCTCCTACGCCTCAGGCCTATGTTCCCCTGAATTCCCACAACAGTTAGTACCCAGCGGGTCACGTGCCTCACCGCCCTCGCTTTCTGCCCGGTAGTTATAGTTAGCCTTAGCCGATAGGCCACCAATCAATCAACCATCCACCACGTACCAAAATACAGACGGATACCGCCTGTGTAAAGTTGCAATCCGCGTCACTGATTTCAACTGCCTTGAGTACACAGGTCAGCTTTAGGTCCACCTTGGCATTCAAACGGGCCTATCCGACCTGTAACCTGCAACTGCCTTCTATATCAACTCCCCGCAGGGGAGAATTGATAGGGACACTCCCAAATCATAACTAGCAAAAGTGGGAGTGTCCCTATCAATTCCCCCCACAGGGACGTCGTATGACGTAATCAATCAACTAATCAACACACTAATATCACATGCCCACATTCCTTGGCGGCAACAGCGATGGTAATATACGTAGGTCTTACTATCACTATCTCTAGACCCTAGTGATCACCTCTCATCTCGCTACATCCTATTCCCTGCTTCTTTTCCAACTTGACTTGAAATAGTTTTGGATGGAAAACTGACACTTATCATCACCTGCCTGTGTGTAAGAAGGCCGTTGGCAACCCCTCTTACAGTATTGTTTGTCAGGCAGGTGCATTTCTAGTTCTTATTAGGCAGGTGCACTTCTAGTTCTTTTCTTTCAATGGCCGCCGCCATCACCAGCTGGGTTCTCAACCTCCTTGACGCATCCGTGATCGTACCATACACGTTGTCAGTCTCTTCTCCAAGGCAGTTTGATATCCGGCAGCTTCCCGCTCCACCTGACAGAACATGTATTTATCTGGTATTTCATCCTTTAGTCTCAGTTCCTGCTGCCCTTGTCATCCAGAACCCTAAGGCTGTAAAGTTTCTCCGGGCAATCCAGAACTGGCCTAGTTGTAGAGATCTTCTTGAAGCCTTTGATATGAAAAAGCATACTCAGCAAGCATACATGTGGACTGAGTACCAGGGTCAAATCAAAGATGACTTCTGGAATCTTAAACTCATTCCTATCCAAGTCCATCAGCCGACCGGCTCCCAACGAGCTACAAGAATAAAAACAACTACGCAGCCTTCTTCCCAAGGAACCCCTTCGTGAAGTCCAGCTTCAAGAAAATAAACAATCAAGGGCACCCGCCTTCTGGATCTCAGAGCAGGGTGAGCGCTATATCCCAATAGCGAAGGTAGAGGAGCACCCCTGGACGGCTTGCAGTGATGGCTGCGAGCTGGCAGAAGAAAAGGATCTGAACGCACTGCCAGCCGCAGTCAGATGTCATCTCAGTAGTAGTCAATAGAGCGCGTGCGAACTCGGCAACATCTTCAATATACATGTTCTTCTTTGATCGCTGGTCAAGCTCAAGGCTCTTCTCTTTGATAATAATGGCAATGACCTAGAAATTAATTGGCAGCTGTTCCTTCTTTGGCCAGAGCAGAAGGGAAATTATATACTCACATCTTGCACCTTGAATATTATATCTTGGCTCAGTCCCGACGCCGTCTCCTGTTTCAGAACAAGATGCCACGACTTCCAGAATGAGTCAAGTGGGCTCTTGTATCCAATGCATGGGCAGTGCCGACCATTCTTGCCATGACATATATTGCACCGCCAGTCAAGAAATGCATACAGGAAATGGACCGTCTCGTCTGAGTCTGAGATCCATTGCCAGCACTGTACCGGGTCGACACCAATATACTGACAATATCTACCAGGAAGCCACCAGTGAGCTTTCAACATGATTTGATGGCCAAGAGAGTTATCTACCTATTCCAATACATGCGGGTCTCATCGAGTCTTTCCTGAGTGGCGTCGCTGTACCGCTTTGGTTGAAGTTGAGACATTCAAGCTCGCTGCTTGGACCAAATAGTGTTCAGGAGGCAGCTGGTCCTCACAATCAGAGATATTGTCGTCGGGTACATCTTAATCTTCATCATCTGTATCCTCACTATCAAGTTCCGGGTCGCTGGTGGAGTCACTATCAGAGCCGTTGTCTGAAAAGATCTCGGTCAGGTCGGAACTGGCACCGGTCTGATTCTCTTTGTCGTCAGATCCGACTGGTTGGGAGCGAGGCGCCATGGTCGACACAGCAAACAAAGGAAAGCGTGGAGTAGAAGATAAAGAAGGTGAGAGTAACAGCGGTTCTGTGGATGAAGACAGACCTCAAAAAGAATGGGAAGTGCTCCAAGAGATGCTCATGGGAGGAAGGATGGAAGCAGGGAAGGACAGAGTCGGCATTATGAGACATAACTGGAGAGAACATGATAATTGAGGGAGGAGCCAAAAACGGCTCCCCTCCGCAGCGACCGCAGCGAAAGCGTCTAGGTACGTGATATCGAACAAAGAGTAACAAAAGGTCCATTTTAAAACTAGCGTCAAGGACATGAAACCCATCGCCTCGCGTGGAGGGAAATCCCATAGCCGTGGGAATACGCTCACCTGATGCTAAGATGGGAGTTGGTTAGCAGGACTCGAAAAACGGCCACCGAAGTAGCCCTTTTCGGCCGCCTGCTAACCCGTCTCATCGTTTAAGTATACTTTCATATAACTAACGCAGTTGTTGTTGTGATAAAAGCATTGAAAACAGCACATTTTATATGGGAATACAAAGTGCGCCGCTCACCCGTGGAATATGTTATATAGTGACATAATAGCTAGTGTGCTGCGCATTATTTCCTATCATAATTTCATTAAAGTCCTATTATAATCATGATACATATCCAACAAAAGTGGGTCATGTGAGAAGCACGGTAGCTAGAGTATAGAAAGTAATTCAACTTACGTCACCTCTTCAAACTGACTAACTAGTTAACTACTCCGTAGTTCAACATCCAACTAATCAGCCAACCATGCCCCGCCCAAAACAAAAAACCAAGGCAAACCCATTTCCCTTCGTCCCCAGTTTCACAACTAACACAACCACAGTCCCAAGACCTTGCCCGCATCCGCAACAATCAACAACGATGCCGCCAGCGCAGGCGCGATTACGTAGCTGAGCTGGAGGCGAGGATTGCGGAGTATGAGTCTAGTTCTGAGCGGAAAGTTGCGACATTGCAGGCGAGTATTGATGAGCTGAGGAGGGAGAATGAAAGGTTGAGGGAGTTGTTAGGTGGTGTCGATGCCCGTGGTCAGGGGAGGGGAGCGGAGGGGATTGCTACTGCTGCGACTGAGATTGGGGCTGGTGCTGGTATGAGATCTGATGCTGGTATTCCCGAAGAGGTATCTCACACTCGGACAATATTCATGAGCGATATACATCCGAGGTCTGGACTTGGGGGTAACGGTGCGGAATTGTCTCCGGGTGCGGCCCTTTCACAACCATCTAAGGTTAGTTCGGCGTGCTTCGATTATTCTGCATTATAGCGTATACTTATCGCTTATAGACTATGCCGCCGGGCTTGATTGGAAATCAATCGTACTGTTCCGGGATATTTGAACCTTTCCAATGGACCGCAAGCATTCCACCTTCGCCGTCTAGTATGCTCTGCGGAATCTCTACGGAGCTTGCAACCCAGAATCTAAATGACTACCTTCCAAACACTCTCGGAGAACCAACCTGCTGCTCTCAGCCAGACTGGCTCCAATGGCTCTCTACTACTCCTACCGGCTTCCAACCCACCAGTGGCATCGCCCAAGAAACAGATACAACCCTCTGCACCGCTGCCTTCGGCCTCGTTATGCGCTGTAACAAGCGAAATGCAAGCATCGGGGAAATTGAGGCAAAGCTGCGTTGTGGGTATCGAAGTGCGATGTTTCAACGGGAAGGGTGTAGGGTTGAGAATCGGGTTTTAATAGCTGTGCTTTCTGAGATAGCATAGTTTTGTCTGTTGGTTTGGATTGAAACACAGTATCTTTGCTATATACATTTGAAAGTGTGTTTGGCATTAAGGCTTGATGGCGTAGATCTGAAAAGAACCTGAACACAATGTTAGCACCCCGTTAGTCTTCGTTCCAGCCATGACTTACCAGCCCACTCGTTAAAATCGATCGTCGAAGAATCAACCTTCGTGCTCGTCGAGCAACCACTCGACCCACAGCACGAGCCCGGCTCCAGCGTCTTATAAACATTCAAATCCGACTTCGCATCCACAATCAACACATCTACCGGCGTCAGCATCCTCCTAGCAGAAACACACATCCAAAGCCACAAGGAAATACCTCTGAACCCAGCCTCAGTCAACCACCGCTCATACTCCCGTACCAAGCTCGCCCCCGCAACACACCCCACATACAACGCCATATCCCCACTAATACTCTCCGGCAACGGCTTTCTCGCTAGAATATCACTAACAGCCACCCGTCCGCCGGATTTCAATAATCGGAAGATCTCCCGGAAGACAGAAGGCTTGTCGGTTGCGGGGACGAGGTTGATCACGCAGTTACTAATTATGCAGTCGATCGTAGAGTCGGGGAGAGGGACGGATGTGATTCTAGATTCGAGGAAGGAGGTATTTGCGAAGTTCGCTTTTTGAGCGTTTGTTGTTGCGAGGTCGATCATGTCCTACTTCTCTTTAGTATTGAGTTGGTTGAAGATGAAAAGAAGAGATGGGGGATACATACTCTAGTCATATCAACACCAATCGCCCTCCCCTTCTCGCCGACCTTCTTCGCAGCAAGGAAGACGTCGATCCCCGCACCACTACCCAGGTCGAGGATCGTTTCGCCTTCTTTAACGTTCGCCAGTCCAACCGGGTTCCCGCAGCTTAATCCTAGATTCGTTTTATCGGGGAGAAAGGCGAGGTCGTCTGCGGTGTAGCCGAAGGATTTGGCGACCTTTTCTTCTTTGGTTTGTTGGTCTGTTGAAGTGGTGGTGTTGCGTTTGGCGATTTCGCCATAGTGCGATTGTACGAGGTTGTAGGTGTCTGTCATGGTAGTGGTGGTTGTGGAATTGTAGGTGTCTGTCATGGTAGGGGTTTCTGGATCAACAAAGTATTGTTACTTTAGAGGATAGAGGGAAGGCGATATTCTATATTATATCCCAGTTGTACTGGAAGGTCCTGATACATTAGAAGCAAGCAACGTGATTGGCAGATACCGATAACTGGCATGTCACCACTTAGGGCATATGGAAAGTGGTATGTCATTGTATACCATACCAAGTAATGCAGTGACATATTCATAATCAGTTGGCATTACGTCTTATCTAAGATGATGAGCTGTTTCAGACGATGTGGTTGGTTTCGTAGCGGTAAACGGTGCTGAGCTGTTCCTGCAGCATGTGTTGTCATGTGACGTTGTCTAGCAACTCGCTGCCAATGACGATAGCTGTCAGGAGAGACTGGTTGAGAGGACAGTCAATATGGACTGGGAAGAGGGGGCTGTAGTACGAATGGCGTGATATGTCACAATTGAGGGACGGTGGGATATGCAATGCTGTGCACACGAGTACAGTGTTCTAATGACGAAAAGCAAAAGGCAAAGGCAAGAAGACACTTTTGATATATACCAAGTAACAGATTAGCATTGAGCATTATATCACAGTAACCAACAGCATCCGGTATTCCGCGGTAATCTAGAATACCAATCCGAGGTCTATAGATCAAAACAAACAAAATAGGCCATTCATCGTAAAGGGGGTAATAACAAGACGGAGCATATCCTCGTCGTGAAATCAGACGTGTAGTAATTAAGGATAAATCATGTAGATATCCAAGATATGTTCTTCCATGAGATTGGCTTGCGATCGTGGTCGTTGAAAAAAAAAACATTCACAGGCTAGTCGTCCGGATATCGTCGTACGTACATTTTAACGGTAGTCGCGGTCGCTCCGGTCGTATTCACTGCCAGGACCACGGCGTGCGTCGTACTCGCTGCCATTGCGGCGGTCGTGGCGCTATTCAATTAGCACTGACGCTTCCAAGGGGTTTTGAAGGGAATTTACCTTTCTCAACGCTTCGAGGCGCTTCTTCTTGGTGTGGGTGTTGACATAGGTACCGATAACAAAGCCGACCAAGTTGAAGAACGGCACCCAGGTGTGCTCGGGAAGGAACTTCTGCGCAAAGGCGAGAGCCAGCGGCGAGGTGATCCAGCTAACCTTCATGACGGGCATGAAACCAGCGCGCACAGTAGCGCGAACCTGGTGGACATTACGCGCACCGGCGATGACACCCATGGACGCGAGGTAGACGACGTTTTGGATGGGAGCAACCTGAGGTCTCATTAGTCTTTGCTCAAAGGGTATGGTATGTATATGTGTGGTATGGAATGTGACGCACGAGAAGATTGCTGAAGATGATCTGCAAGATCTTGGCCTTCAGACTGGTACGACCGGCGAAGACCTTCTGCATAATGCCGACGAGGAAGTGTCCCAACGGAGCAGAGACGAACATGCCGTAAAGGGACATCTTGGGCACCCGATGGCTGAAATAGTGGCCTTTTTTGCTAACATCCTGCGCGATCCAAGACGCGAGGAATTCTTGCAGAGCCGAGAGGACACCGGAGGTAAGCATCTTGGTACGGAGGGGGTTCGATTGGAGTTGGCGCAGGTAGAGCTATTAAAATCAATATTGTTAGCAACAGTAGGCTTCTTGTCTTTTTTCTCAAAGGACATACAGCGAGATAGCCAATCTGTGTCGGACCGCCAGTCAGGCGCTCACCAACCAGATGCGCCAACTCCTTGGTTTCCTGGCGCACCGACTGATCATGGAGTGAGTCCTGGATTTTCTCCTGGACGGCCTCCTGAATCGTATCCTGCAGCTTGACAGACATGGTGCTTGAGGTTCAGAGGTCTGGTGTGGTGGTTGGGAGGTTCGCGTGCGATAACGGAGCTGGTCAGGTCGTCGCGGCGACAACACGAGGGCGGACAAGTCAGAGATAGCAGTATTTGTGAGAAATCAGATGTAATTATGGAGAAACAGTGGGGTTAATAAGTGAAAAAGTAGTATTAAGAGTAGGGAAAGGAAAAGAGAGAGAAGAGAAGGAAAGAGCACGGTTGTTTATTTGTTTCAGCCGACGATGAACGACGGAGGAGGCTGGGAAAAAGGCAATTGGCCTGCCGAGGTCAGCCACTATTTATATACTCCTCCCTCTTCCCCAGACCCACGATGCACGTAAGGAAGTATATAACAGTCCTGCGATTATGCAGAGAAGCAATTGAAAAGGAAGAAAAGAAGATAAAACAGCATCAGTCGGTGAGAGCTGCTGTTTAGGAATCTTCCGTAGTTATACTAGTGTTTGGTCTATCGGCCATGGAATCGGCAGATGTTTCGGGATCTCCGGAGAGTTGGAGCTGTCAGGAACAGTGATTAATGGTTAATGACGGAAGATCTGGAGCTAGATTTGGTTCATAATGGCTTAATGAGGGGATTATGATGCTGAACCGAGGTTCGGTGTTGGAGGCGATTTTGTATATGCTGTCGGGATACGGAGCACTCCGAGATATATCAGTACGGACTAAGACCAGGAGAGAAAAAAGGGAAAAAAAAAATGTCAGCTGTATACAGCTATGTAGAGCTGTCAACATCTTGCTGCTATACTAACTATACTACCACAATACCACTAGCTATGTTGTTGCTTATATTCAATGAATACTTTGTTGTATTATCCTCAAGTTAACAAAGTCTATGAACAAAATGCACTGTGTAAAAAAATGCATACAATGCTTCTCTCTTTCACCATCCCACATTATACAACTTCACTACTTTTCACAGTCGCCAAGAACACACAACCAGGCAGCTTTCAAACTCCCCTTTCTCTTTTATCCAAAATGCACTCTTCCTTGCATATCCATCATATCTCAATTTTAATCCGCATGGCTCAACATCAACATGGCGCAGAGACGCTACTCCAACCCTATTAGGTACTACAGCGTGCCTCCCACCACGATCGCGACAGAACCTAACACCCTAATGACCACTGTCGCGACGTCCAAGCACTCGCCCACTACGCCTACAATAACATCGCCCAGACCGTCTCCCCCAAAGCAGCCCCAGCGGACATTCATCCTCAACCACCCGCCTCTAGGCGAAACGGAACGGCGCTGCCCGCACAACGACTTGACCCCAATCGAGGGCATGTCGGAGATGTTCCGCTGCGATGAGTGCTGGCACAAGCCTGAGCTGGGTTGGCTTTGGACTTGCACGCAGGATGTCGTGGGAGATGATGGTCTGATTGATCCGAAGAAGTGTGCTTTGCTAGAGTCGAAGGCGTACATGTCTGTTTTGAGTGGTGTGCATGAAGAGGACAATGTGAAGATTATGATTAAGCAGAGACTGGCGCTTCTGAGCAGGGAAGAGTTTCATTCGCCCCAGAACGTGGAGCAGGGATATGGAGCCGTGGGCCAGGGTCAAGATCAGAGACCTAAGGATGAAGCTGAGGATGAAGCTAAGGATGAAGTGCCCATGCCAGAAAGACAGAAACATGTTCGACAGAAAAGTCAGCGCGTGCGATTTGCAGAGGAGAACTCGTATAGATCACCGTCCCCCCCGGTATACCACGATGAGGAAGATAAGAGCGTGGAAGTGTATCCAAATACCGTCCCAGAGCAGCAAAGTATGGCGTCGGATGAAGACAACCATGCTGAGTACGCAGCTTGGCTGAATATGATCACGAACATGAGGAATGAGACAAATTTTGGACAGCTTAGGCCAGGAGTCAACATCTCGCAATCGTCTGCGAACGTTGGCAGCAAAGGAGGGGCGCAGTCAATCCAAGGCGTTTACGCACAACAACAGCAAACCCCCAACATCGCTCAGGCACAGGCCAACGGATCTCAATTGCAAGCTATCGACCGCTCGTATATTACGCGTCTTCGTCGTGAGCTGCACAGTTTGGATTACCACGAGGCCATCGCGGACATGCATAAGACGTCTCGGGTCTCCCCGCAGCAACTTAAGGCCCGCCACCAGCCTGAAGTCTCACGCTCCAAGTCTTTCCGTTCGCACTTTCAACGCTCCCACCAGGGATCACACAACCGTGACGAGGGGAATCAGATTGCAGCGCCTGTACCTGTCCGTCCGGCGTCTCACGACTACAGCAGACCGTACCAAAGCCCTGATCATCATACTGGACGCCATGATCATCTCAGCCCTCACTATCGCGGCGTCCAAAGTCCCCCTGAAATATTCCGGGGCAGGGCTCTAAGCCGCTCAAACAGCCATCCCGCGCGGCAACAGCCGGGGCACAACATCCGCAGAGTCCCGTTCGTGCTTAATATCCACGATCCCGAAGAGAACCAGAACTCCACTGTGCAAGTCGCCGCACGCGCCATTGGGTATATTCCGAAAGAGCGTCTTTCTCCTGAATACCATGATCCTCCGCCTGCAGGGCCTGAGCAGCCTTCTTACAGGACTACCAAGCCTCTTCCGCCGCCACCGCCGCCCTCCCGTCGGCCCAGGTTTCTATTTCCTTGCGGTTATAAGATCTGCTCGACATGTCGGGGAGTGAGGATAAATGAGATGCTCCCGGCGACTAGGTACAATCCCGAGGAAGAAAGTGCGCGACCATCAACCGTCCACGAATCGACTCAGCAGTTCGATATCCAGGAACAACCGATATTCTTCCGCCCGGACTTCGAAGGGTCGAGTAGTGATTCGATGGCGAAAGACGGAATTCTCATACGAGATGCGCAATACTTCCTAGCACAAGACAACAATCCCGAGATCCGGGGTCTGATCGCGAGTCACATTGTCAGGCTGGGAGAACCTCGCCCTACACCCGCGGATGAGAATCTCGGGTCTCGAATGGAATGTCTCGCGGTCGAATCATTGAGCGGAGGAAGTGAGAACTCGACGGATGACAGTGTGGATGTGGTTGGACAGAAAGTCATCTAGTTATAGGGGCGGCGGATGTCTTGATGCATGTGAAGATCATCACATCATCACACCACTGGCTTTGGGTTTTGGAGACGATTAACGAGATATGAACCTCTATGACGATACTGACGATGTATGAGTATTGGACATGATTCTGGTCTGTCTTATTATTAGCTTCAGATAGGAAAGACAAAAGATGATTAATGACAATTTCAATGGCCGTAGTTATCCCATTAGCCGTGGGATCAAGGACCTATCATCGCAAAAACCAAAAGCATTACCACTGCGGCGTGATCCGTGAAAGATCAAACGATCCCCTCATATGGGGGGCCATGCCATTTTTTAGTCTTATACTCCATTCTGTCGCAATAAAACCACGACAATGAAGATGATCCCACGCTCTCATTTCACCGTCTATATTAACCTGCGGGTTCCGCCCTTCCGACTTCCGAGCCTCGGTTTCTGACTGAACGGCTATCGATTATCGCCGATAAATAGGTCTTTCTACTCCGTACACCTACCAGACACGCATACACACACAACCACACCATGGCAGACAACGAGAAGCCCCCTGCCGAGCCGACCGAGCAGGCTGAGCAGGCTGAGCAGCAGCCCGACGACAGCGGCAAGGCGAGCCCCGCGCCTTCGCCGTGCCAAGTGCAAGCAACGCTCCAAGCGACGGACCGTCTGGTTGGACGAATTGATCGGTATGTGCGCCTCTACTGTATTTCGTAAACATGATAAGCTAATAAACCAGCTTGATATCCACCGCCGCCGGCGAAGAACGAGCGTTTGCGGCAATCAGTTACTTCTCCCATGCCCTGCACCACTTCCTCGGCTCCGCGCCAGGAATCGCAATCCAAACCCACCTAGGCCTCCTCGCGCGTCTACGAAACCACTCAGAAAAAGCCCTCACCACAACCCCAACAACATCACCACCTTCATCGTCGCCATCCCGCCTCCTCGCGCTCTCCTCCCTCTTCTCTGAAACCCGCTACACCCTGCGCCTCTTCGGCCTCGTTCCGCTGTGGACCTGGGGCTCGCAAACCCTCAAATCACCCCCCTCAGACCGCATCATCTACTCGCTTACGCTCCTGCAAATCGTCGCAAACGTCCTCTACCAAGCCCTCGAGAACATCGGCTACCTCGCGTCCAAGAACATCGTTTCGAAACGCTTCGTAGAGCGCTGGGGCGGGATTGACAAGTTCTATCTGTGGAGCACGCGCGCGTGGTTCGGGCATATTGTGCTGCAGTTCGTGGTGCTGTGGAGACAACATATGCTGAGGAAGGCGAAGGCGGCGCTGATGTCGCAGGAGAAGAAGGACGAGATGTTGGCGGGGGAAGTTAGGGCTTGGAAGAAGAGCTTGGTGAATAGTTTGTTTTGGGCGCCGTTGGCGCTACATTGGAGTTTTGAGAAGGGGATTGGGGTTCCGGGAAGTGTGACGGGAGCTGGGGGTTTCATGGCGGGTGCTTGGGGGTTCTGGGATCTTTGGGCCTCGACTTTAAACTGAGTATATTTACATTGCTGTGCTGTGTTCAGGGTATCTAGATATTGTGTATTGTATCAAATATATAATAGGGGTATGTTTAGAGAAACCACTCGCCGTGATCCTCTTCTATGCGTTCCAGCGTCTCAACCTGCCCTGTATAATACCTCGACCGTCGCTTGCCTGATGACCGATGTGGTAACACTACCTCGACATCCATCCCTTTACACTGAGACCTTGCAATATGCTCATAAAACGAACCTACCAAAAACTCATCTAACGACCACGCCGTCCCCTTAATAGGAACCAACCCCTCCAACGAACCCTCCTCATCCGCCCAACAAAAAGCCCCCGCCTCCACAGCCCGCACACTACATAACTGCTTGCCATCCGCAACACGCTGCTGAATATCCACCTGCACACTAACTAACTTCGTCAGCCCAGCCTCAAACTCATAAATTGCATTCTTTTGCTGCTCGTCCAGCCCGAAGATAAGTAGTCCTTCGACGGCGGCTTGCGGGTCCGGCGATGGCGCGATCACGGGCATTCCGGGGTTGGAGAAGAGGTAGAGTTGGTAGCCGAAGAGCGTGGCTTGTGTCATGTTGCGGGCGATGGGAATTGTTTGTTCCATGTCGGTGAAGTATTTGAGGACTGTGGGGAGCATTAGGGTGTCGTAGACGAAGCGGGGGGAGGTGCCGGGTTGGTTTAGGAAGGTGGTTGTTTCGTCTTCTGTGAATATGTTGTTTAGTGCTTGGGCGTAGTCCGAGGGGTACCATGGTTTGTATTCCATTGCGTGCGACCTGGAATGTTCTGGATATTGAAAATTTCAGGAGAGTCTTGAGTCCTAGTCCTGAAGCGAGTTAAACGAGCTAGAATAGACATCTGTATCTGTGTGTTAAAAGCAACGGTGAGGATGAACCTGCAACAAGGCTCTCTTAAAAAATCAGTAACTAAGGCTTGTTGCCTTATGTCTCTCATAAGCTTTCAGTAAAACAGCCATCCTTTCAGGCATAGACATGGAGGCTCAAAGCAGAGCCATGCCTGTCATAGCAGGCGTTCACAGCACAGGCAGCCTTGACTCGCATAAGCGGATCCTACGCCGCAAAGCGCAGCATAACATAACAGCCACTCGACCTGTGATGCCTGGAGTCCACTTGACATCTTGACAATCGAATAAATCGTAGATCATGTTCTTCATATGATAAAATCAGCATCTCTCACTATAAAGAACAAGATGAATCACATAATACGACCGGCTTCCATGGGCTTCTCCGCCAGCGGGCGGTGGCCAAGAGACCCGCTTATTAAGTCATCCGGGCCCAGCAAGCGTATCGTCACTGACCATCTCTTAATGGACAGCTCCAACTTCCAACCTCACCACCTTCTCTCTCCCACTTACTCATTACTCTCTCCCCCTTCCATCAAGGCTACCTGGTTCTACCGGACCATCTTTAATCTTCATTCTTTGCTTTTCTGCTTGCATTTCTTGTTCGTTATTCTAGCTGGAGTCGCCGGCGTCGTCACAGGTACCTTTTGAGTCTACGTCGCTTTAAAGAGCTTGTCAGAGCACCGCCATCCAAAATGACTTCGGAGCCGGATTACATTCACGACAAGAAGAGAGTCAACTTGACGTATGTTCAAACCACTTTTCTAATAACTCACGGAGAGACAGATTTGCTAACTGTTTGCAGTGACCCTTCGGGCGCCGAGCACAAAGAGGTAACGAAGCGACACCCTACAGAGATCAACCGCGAGATTCTAACACTATGATCACAGGAAGATGTCTCGACAGCGATTCTCAAGAAGAAGAAGAAGCCCAACTCGTTGATGTAAGCTCGTTGATCGATTTCTCACGGTTGGAAATGGCGGAATGGCTAATCAGAACCCCGCTCCCAAAGCGTTACCGATGCCGTCAACGATGATAACTCCGTTATTGCTCTCTCCAACAACACTATGGATACTCTCCAGCTCTTTCGCGGTGACACGGTCTTGGTTAAGGGTAAGATGCGGAAAGACACCGTTCTTATCGTGTTGGCGGACGACGACCTCGACGACGGCAGCGCTCGCATCAACCGTGTTGTCAGACATAACCTCCGTGTTAAGCACGGTGATATGATCACGGTTCACCCGTGCCCCGACATTAAATATGTACGTGTTTTTGCTTGATTTGAAACGTGCACCGAGAAAGTGGATTGCTGACATTTCTGTGGTTAGGCCAAACGTATTGCCGTTCTCCCCATTGCAGACACCGTCGAGGGTCTTACCGGTTCTCTTTTCGATGTCTACCTTGCCCCATACTTCCGTGAGGCCTACCGGCCAGTGCGACAGGGCGATCTCTTCACAGTACGTGGTGGTATGAGACAAGTCGAGTTTAAGGTCGTCGAGGTGGATCCCCCAGAGTATGGCATTGTCGCTCAAGATACCGTCATCCACTGCGAGGGTGAGCCGATCCAGCGTGAAGATGAAGAGGGCAACCTCAATGAAGTCGGTTACGACGACATTGGTGGCTGCCGGAAACAGATGGCTCAGATCCGCGAGTTGGTCGAGCTGCCGCTTCGCCACCCTCTCCTGTTCAAGTCTATCGGTATTAAGCCTCCGCGTGGTATCCTCATGTACGGTCCCCCTGGTACCGGTAAGACTTTGATGGCTCGTGCCGTTGCCAACGAGACCGGTGCTTTCTTCTTCCTGATCAATGGTCCCGAGATCATGTCCAAGATGGCTGGTGAATCGGAGTCGAATCTGCGCAAGGCCTTCGAAGAGGCCGAGAAGAACTCACCCGCTATCATCTTCATTGATGAAATTGACTCTATCGCGCCCAAGCGTGAGAAGACCAACGGAGAGGTTGAGCGCCGTGTCGTCTCTCAGCTTCTGACCCTGATGGACGGTATGAAGGCTCGCTCCAACGTGGTCGTTATGGCCGCCACCAACCGCCCCAACTCCATTGACCCTGCTCTTCGTCGTTTCGGCCGTTTCGACCGTGAGGTCGACATTGGTATCCCGGACCCCACTGGTCGTTTGGAGATCATGTCGATCCACACCAAGAACATGAAGCTTGGCGAGGATGTCGACCTGGAGACCATTGCCGCCGAGACCCACGGTTACGTCGGTTCCGACTTGGCTTCGCTATGCTCTGAGGCCGCCATGCAGCAGATTCGTGAGAAGATGGATTTGATCGATCTCGACGAGGACACAATCGACGCCGAAGTCCTCGACTCCCTTGGTGTCACTATGGAGAACTTCCGCTACGCTCTTGGTGTCTCCAACCCCTCGGCTCTCCGCGAGGTTGCCGTGGTCGAGGTCCCCAACGTCCGCTGGGAGGACATTGGTGGTCTCGAGGAAGTCAAGCGCGAACTCATCGAAAGCGTCCAGTACCCTGTGGACCACCCCGAAAAGTTCCACAAGTTCGGTCTTTCGCCTTCTCGTGGTGTACTGTTCTATGGTCCCCCCGGTACTGGTAAGACCATGCTTGCCAAGGCCGTTGCCAACGAGTGTGCTGCCAACTTCATCTCCGTTAAGGGTCCTGAACTGCTGAGTATGTGGTTCGGTGAGTCCGAGAGCAACATCCGTGATATCTTCGACAAGGCTCGTGCCGCTGCACCTTGCGTTGTCTTCCTGGATGAGTTGGATTCGATTGCCAAGTCCCGTGGTGGTTCCGTCGGTGATGCTGGTGGTGCTTCTGACCGTGTTGTCAACCAGCTTTTGACTGAGATGGATGGTATGACATCGAAGAAGAATGTCTTCGTTATTGGTGCCACCAACCGTCCCGAGCAGCTTGATGCTGCCCTGGTCCGTCCCGGTCGCCTGGACACTCTTGTCTACGTTCCCCTTCCCGACCAGGCCTCTCGTGAGAGCATCATCCGGGCTCAGCTTCGGAAGACTCCTGTCGCACCGGATGTCGACATTGACTTCATTGCCAGCAAGACCCACGGATTCTCTGGTGCTGACATTGGCTTCGTCACCCAGCGTGCGGTCAAGCTTGCTATCAAGGAGTCGATCGCTATTGATATTGAGCGCACGAAGCAACGCGAGGCTGCTGGCGAGGACGTCAACATGGATGAAGATGTTGAAGAGGAGGATCCCGTGCCAGAGCTTACCAGGGCCCATTTCGAGGAGGCTATGAAGTCTGCACGTAAATCCGTCAGCGACGTGGAGATCCGCCGGTACGAGGCGTTCGCCCAGAGCATGAAGAACTCTGGTGGCAGCAGCTTCTTCCGCTTCCCATCTGCGGGTGAAGTTGGGGAGAATGATACATTTGGGGAAGCCGGCAATGACGACAGCCTCTACGATTAATTGGGTCTCGGTAGTTTGATTTAGTTATTTTCATGTTTCTTACGTTAGTTAGATCTACGTACTATGAATTGTGGACGTTAAATGTTTTATGTGACCGAGAAGCTCTCCGTTCTAATAGCAATGTGACAACAAGATATCAGTTCAATGTTTTTGACATGGGTGGCAGTAGTAGTATGGCTGCCAGTAACAGCGGATGATGGTATCTATCAAGAAATGAAAATGAACAGTCGAATGCACCAAAGTCCTCCCAACTCCAAAATGAATACAACCCAGCCTCGCCCCGACCTAGCCAAAAACGCCTGGTGACGGTTTCACCCCATGCTTCATAGACAAGAACTCCCTCAATGTAATGCATGTACAGCCCCTTTCCTCAACCGCAATCACTTGACATTTTTCCCGGGATTCGGTTTCTTCCCGGTCTTCTTAACCGGACTGGCATCGCCGTTTTTGCCCTTGCCCGACGAATCGCCCGAGTCTTCCCTGTCCAGCCTCTTCCCAGACGCCCCAGCATGACCCCCCTTCCCAGTATCAGACGTATCATCCAGCGCCGTTCCATCCTCAAACACGACAACATCCTTCAACACCTCCTTAACCATGCGCACACCATGCTCAACAACAACCGCGGGAATGCGCACATCCACGTTCTCCAAATACGCCTCTGCATCGGCACTAAGCACCATCCCATTCCCCCCATTACTAGTATTCCCGTTCGAATTCCCCCTCCCACTTTGACTGCCGCCATTCCGACCCGCCCCATTCGAACCCGAAAGATCAAACGCCGGATGCGCCCGACACTCCGCAGACGCAATCACCGCATCCACGACCTCATCGAAGCGCTCGCATCGTCCGGCGCGGAGAAGTTCGAGTGAGAGTGTGCGGATTTTCTCGGTCCAGCCCATGCGCTGCAGGTAGCAGAGGAGGTTGGTGTGAATGTCGTCGAGGGCGGAGGTGGAGGCGAGGTGGGCGAGGAGTTCGGTTTCGAGGGAGTCGGAGGATGTGGGTTGTGTTGAACTGGAGGGGTTTGGGTTTGGGGGGGCTGGGGAGGAGGACGGCATTTTTGTTGGTGGTGTTTGGAGGGAGTATTGTGTGCAAGTACAGTAAACGGGTTTCGGGAGTTGGTGTGGTTGTACTTTGTACGTACTGGGCCGGAGGTAAGGAGGAGTGGTGAGTGAGGTTGGAGGTTTGCGGAGATCTGATCGGTTCGTTGCGGGTGCGAAAGGCCGGAATTGGGGTTGGGGGTTTGACAGGGAGGTTTATGAGGGCGAGGGCTATTGAAATTGTTATTACTGTTATTGCAATTCTATTGATTTGAAAATGATTCTCTGTTAGTTGCAGTTGTGGTGGAATACGCCTTGTACGTAGTATACGAAATGACGCAGTGGATGGCTATAACGATCACAATTATACTTCAGCAGTGCTATTCATAGATCCGATTGTCCTTCTGATATTGTCTAATCAATATTTAATCTCTCCGTGGAGCACATCCTGTTTATCAAGCTGTACATCAGCCGATTCAGGGGGGAAAAGCCCACTGACAAGTATCCGCCACAGCAAATGGTCTGGCACTATTGAATTCTGACAGCAAGCTAGGACTCGTTCTCCAGTGTGTTTGTATTGCTGATTGACGTATTGTCTGTCAAGCAGCGCCAAACTAGTACTTAATATTTCCTTTAGTCCCGAGACGTGCCCGAGTCTATACAGTTCCATATGCCGGAATAGGAATATGGAGTACGCATTTGCCAGATATGCATAACAAATACTGTGCACTGAATGATCTCCTGAACGGAAAACGAACCTAATATGAACATCTCGGCGAGGACAAATGGAATGGAGTAGAATCACTGATGTTTGGCAAAGCATTGGGGGGAAAGTGTAGGCTAGGACTCGGCGGCTATGCTGTTTCTTTTTTTATTTTCAGTTTTTCTCTCAGTTTTTCTATAAAGTAATATTAATCCATATTTGATATTTGAATATCTTCCGTTCTTTCTCATTTATCATTGCCTCTCAAGTCACGTGCAGCGATCTCGAACTTCCCAACTGGGACAGTCGCAACCTCAACCTCACCACCTCCACTTCTCGCTCTCTCCCTCACTCTCCTTTTGCTCGCCAACCTCGTCCATTCGTTCTGGCACTTTCTCTGCATCATCTGCGTCTGTCGTCATTCTCTCCTTTGGGTCTTCGCTCCGTCCTGCTCTGTCAGCGCAGTATTAGATACATCATCTCGCGCCTCTCGCCAGTTCCCCCGCCTTCTGTTCTCTCTCTCCTCCGCGTCCCTCGCAGACCAGCCTCGATTTCTTGAGATCCTCTAGGTTTCGCTATAAACTCCTTTTTGGACTTCCTTCCTGGCAATACTCCTCCCCGTACTCCGTGCTACCTTACGACTCCGGCAAAGAACCATTACCCCTCCGTGACTCCGTCCATGTGGCCGTGTCCTGACCTTTATTGCGAACCGACCTGAATACTGCGTCTCCGCCGTATACCTGGGTCCCTTTGTTTGCCCGTCCACGACATCTTATTCTCGACCGAGTCGTTCTCCGTGGTCAGCCTCTGCTGGTCCCGGCCATAGCGCCAACTTCCTCATTTCTTTTTCTGCGTCCGCTCTGGCCACCTACCTCCACGAACCGTCCTCCTGATAAGCAAATCGCTATGAATCCTGCCACAATGTCGCTCCAAGCCACCGTCTACCATGACTCCGATGCGGATGATGAATTCACTCATCCCGCAACAGACTCCGAAGCCGATCACTCAGACTCCGAAGCGCTCTCCGAAGAACATACCCCGACATCCTTTGCCAACAAGCTCTCAGATGATGTTTGTGCGCCAGATACAATCATTACAGAATGGAGTGCAGAGGAATGCGCCAGGTTTCTGGCTGCTCTGGGCCTTCGTCAATACTGCGATACGTTCTTAGGTGAGTTTGTTGCGTTATGACTGGCAGTGGAGATGTCGCTAATGTGTCATTCTCGCTAGAAAATGAAATCGTCGGCGAGGCGCTGATTGCTCTTAGACATGATGAATTAAAAGAAATGGGGATTGCTAGTGTGGGACACCGGCTGACAATACTTAAAAGTGTATATGAGACCAAGGTCAAGCAAGAAGTTCCGCTCGATCCTGATCACTACATTCCTCTTTGTATGTGGCTTACTCCTCGACCGAGTGAGATTTCAGAGTACTAACAGCAGGATCCAATAGCGGCCGACCAAAGCCTCAATGAAAATGCTACCCAAGAAGATATCGCCCGTCTAATTCAATCCATCCGGTTACGCGACGAGAAGATTGTTTCGGTAGAATCGGATTTGCGCCGCGTGGCCGAGGAATACCGTCGACTACGGGAAGACCTGTTGCCGGTATTCAAAATGGCCAAGGATCGATCGCAACCGCTCCCGCCTGGCGGGATGGATAACCACCATGAAAGCCAACCTCTGGCTTCGCCCGGATTCTCGTTCGAACGACCAGGAACAGGCATATCGCGAACCTTCTCCAAGAGGGTGTACACGGGAGGGACCACACCGAAGAATAATTCTCCAACGCATATTCCACCCTCCATCCTCGAAGGACGAGCCTACGACAGTTCTGCCTTGGATCCATCCAGCGCAGCCGCAACCCATATGTCGACGATGAATGGCCAATTGTCTCCCGGTATTCCATCTCCAACCTCCCCGGGGGCCCATTACAGCACTCTTGCATCGCGAACATACAAATCCAATGGTCGTAGCGGCCACGATCATCCTGAAGATACACCAGTCCCACCACCATCCCGGTCTGACCGACTGAATCCAACCCCGGTTTCCTCCCGTGATACTCCGTCGCGATCGGAGTCGCGAGCAGGCCACGATCCACCCAGTGTCGAAATATTCAAATCGTTCCGCGTTTCCATGGATGACCCTTGCCACAAGGTCTTACCAGCGGCCCTCAGAAAGTATAACATTCAAGCCGATTGGAGGCAATATGCGCTTTATATCGTGTACGGTGATCAGGAACGCTGTTTAGGACTGGAAGAACGGCCTCTTATCCTCTTTAAACAACTTGAAAAGGAAGGACGAAAGCCGATGTTCATGCTGCGGAAACAATTAAATCCTATTGACAACGGTGTCTTTCCTGGAGGGTCAGCGCCTAATAGCGCTGGATTCGAGGGCAAACAAGCCCAAATTAATCTCCCTGGTGGTGTTTTGTGAACTATCCTTTCTAACCCAAGATACCCTTCTCGCCTCGTTTCCTTTTCACATTGTTCTCTTTTCTCTCCGTTTTCTCTCTTACGGGTTATTTGGAATATTTATTTCTAATGGCCGAACATTATATATACGCGGTGTTGGGCGTTGCATTAAATCTATCTATTGGTTTTGGACAGGGACCCAAAAAGAATCTAGCGGTACATGATTGGTTTTAGCTTTTCTTCTTTCCCCTTTTTTATTTGGTCATTGTCTTCTTTTTACTCTTCATTTCTATCTATTCCGTATATTTACTTGGGGATCTATTGTTCATTTTATTTTTATTTCACCCATAATGGATGATGTCTATGGATTTGTCTTTCTGGCCTCATTCTTGTCTATACTAATCGCCTTTTGGTTTTGATATAATGCGAAATCGTGACTATAGCTCGGTCAGTGCTTGAGGGCAGATCGGGCGTCTCTTTCTGATGTTTTGTTCAATCCTTTTCAGTAGTTTTGAAATAGCAGTCCTCTCTGAACCAGCCTCTTCTCCAGTTGGTTTTGGCAGTCCTCGAGCATGTCCCCGTCGATCCTTGGGAAGTATTGTCCAGGCACCGTCTTGCAGGTTATTTGACAGCAAGACCCATGGGATATCTTTCAGTCAGTTTTACTGCCTTGAAGCCTCGATGGTTTGTTCCAGGAGATATCCTGGGTCTTAGAGAAAGTCGTCGTTATCTTTCTCATGGTTCTTGAAAGTGTAGCTGATCTTTGTCATTGCATCTAAATCATTGTTGGCGAAACATCATTCATTGATGATGTCTGTGACCTAAGTGCTTATCCAAGCAAATATGCACGTCTTAACGAGCTGGGACCACTCAGAAAACGGTGACTTCGTTAGCGATGCGCAGGAAATGAGGAAATGTAGATATGTTTATCCGACTACTCACATAATTGCGAGGTGGAGTGTCTTCGTACGGTTGCTTGGTAATACCGGATGACTGTGTGTCTGAAGACAGTCCTGTAGTATCGTACAAGATGGGAATGGTTTTGGTTGGGGCTTGTGCAGGCAATTGCTTTTTATATCGCTGAGCCCACCGGGTGAGGAGTCTTCTCAAGGGATTCCGTTCAGACCCATTTCACAAGAGAGAAACGAAGCACAGTGGCCATTGCAATGATACTAGAAGATCAAGAGGTAGGGACAATGATATGTATTACAGGCGTCACAAATGAAATTTGGATCAGTGAAGGCAAGACAAACTGTTACGGTTTGATGTCTGAGGTTCATAAGAAAGAATGTTATTGTAGTCATGTTTGCTTGTAGGTAAAAATAATGTAATAGTAAGGGGCAACCACCTGTATACTATAGAATGTAACCAAGATAGAGGCTTTGAAATTCTGACAATACTGGTAGGACCACCAAGAAAGGAAGAGCCTATTGTCAATTCTAACGAGGTTCTATCAAGGATTGGTGGTGGCATAGATAATCTACTAGGGGGGCGAATGTAATATACAACCATCAGAGTACAAACCTAGGTTCGTGGCAGTCAACTACCACTTCTCAGGCTGGCTCTAGGTGTGTAGTTGTATTCGAATGCAAAAAGTCGTATAATGTAGTTGACTACCCTTAATATACTGAAAAGACTAAGCCTGATAAGATAGCAGTGCTCTAACTACCTAGAAATCCCCTCGATAAGTCTCCCAACCGAATGAACCCAAATTCCCCCTTTACAAAGCCCAGCAAACTCAGCCTCAGAATTCCATTGAGATGTCCATTGTTCCCCTTTTTGCCAGTCCCATCGACTTCAACTATCAAAGTACATGAGGACTGGAGAGTGGCATAGCCATCGACCGCATCAAATCTAGTATTTTCAGACCAAGAACGTGGGCAACACATAGATCTCTCTCGCACAAACCCATCAGGTCCTCCCTTAGTGGTTTGTGGTCTCTGACACCCCACACCAATCTCTTCCAAGTCTCGCTGGAGGCTCCTTCACTGAGCAGGGTGCTCTTAGATAGTGGGAACTAAAGCCATCTTGATATGGTAGAGAAAAAGGCAGAACGGCCAAGGATCTCTAGGCAGCTAAATCCCTGTACTACAGTGAAGCTCTACTAACTACTGGTACAACGGAAAGCGCCAGTTACCAGGAAAATGCACCTATATTGATCACTAGCCTATTCTCTGTCCACGCTTCATCTCTCTACGGAGATCTCGACTATAACCCCCCAAAGTCTTATACGCGGTACTAAAACCTCAAGAATCCAATACTCATAGTCAGCAGTCTGGTCGATATCCTCGAACTCTGGATCCAAAATCCTCCCAGCCAAATCATCACCAACCCCGAGCGCTTTCATGATCAATCACTCATCATCTGTAGCTCGTTCTGGACTACCCCTGTCGCGGTTGAGATAGCGTGTCCAGATTTGAATGGCTGTTTCGCGGTTGAAACCGAGGTGTTCGTATGTCTCTGCGCTGTGTAAGTATTCGGGGGCTTCGATCTATCTCTGTGGTATGGATGCGTAGGTTGCTGAGAAACTTGTCGAGTTGATGCTCCCGGGTAGTGGAGGTTCAAGGGAAACTGAGCTTGGTAGGGCTGCAACGGAGATTTTTCTTTTCTTGTTCAATGATGGTTTCAACAGGCCGGCATTTTCGAAGAAAGCTGCGATGTTGTCGATGACTTTCCTTTCTTGACTTTCGTCATCAGAATTGAAGTGGGGTGAAGACATGAT
>JBDODA010000112.1:0-24687 GCA_039880815.1 Aspergillus intermedius | reverse complement strand
GGAGATAGAGATAGAGATGGAGATAGAGATAGAGATGGAGATAGAGATAGAGATGGAGATAGAGATAGAGATGGAGATAGAGATAGAGATGGAGATAGAGATAGAGATGGAGATAGAGATAGAGATGGAGATAGAGATAGAGATGCAGATAGAAATAGAGAGGAAGGTGCAGATGAAGGTGAAGACATAGTGGACAGCTAAGTGAAATGACTCAATGTCCTGTCGCAGAAACATGGACATCCTAGATGCATTCAGAACTTAACTATACAGACAAGATAAGTGGTGTAATGAAGCCCCATACAACTGAAAGGATGCAGCTCAACTCGTGACAAAATGGATGAAGCCCAGGCCCATTCATTCATGACGAGGGATCCTTGGAACTAACTATACAGGTCACTCAACCTCCATCTCCGAGCTCTTCCCCCTCTTCGCCTGCACATAATTCACAAAATCATCAATTGCTCCCGGCCACGCTCCATCAGCACTCCACCATGAGAATTCCTCGTCTTCCTTCGTTTTGCGCATAAACACCTCCAGCTGCTCCCACAGATCCTTGTTGATCGGCCGCTTCCCGCGCTCCTCCAGAAACTCGATCCACCAGTCCAGCCAGGGAGTTGTTTTCGTGTTCCATGTCGTGCCACCGTTGTCGGGAGTAAAGAAGAGACGCCATTGTTCGGAGGCAATCTCGAACTGCAGGTTGCGCTGACCTTGAAGACGGCAGAGAGGGAAGGTGTAGCGGTATACGCGGCGGAAGAGATCAGGGTCTGTTGGGATGCAGTCGCGAATTTCTTGGGCGTGGTTGATCATCTTAATAACATTGTCGCAGCTGGCTTCATTAGTCGCTGCGACGGGAAGCGCACGGCGAATATCTTACCCCGTAGATCTCCATCCAGCCACAAAACCCTCACGAGTGAATTCACCCATCGATGGGGATTTGAGCAGTTCTGCGATACCAAGACAGGCGACCTCATCCAATTGCACCTGAATATCTCCAAAGAATTTCATGGCTCCTTCGATGCCGATGCCGTCGGGGTTCTCTTGGGGGTCATCTATCATTGTCAGCTTATTCTCAGATCGGACCCTTTTGCCAACTTACCTCGATAGCTGTCAAAGATCTTGCTGATGGCGGCGCTAGCACCTGTACTTCCTGCTTGAGGGTCGTCCAAATAGCTATTCTCGTAAGTGACCATAGATCAACAAAACCTGACTGCCCCGGTCGACGATCAACCGCCTCTGGTGTTTGCACTTGAAACCATCTTGATATTTCCAAAAGTAGAGCACGCGATGCGTCTTAGTTGTTAAGTCACATTCTGACCATTGAGGGCTGCTGTGTTGTCTGTACCATGCCCCCATATAACCACTTCGACGAGAGACCAGTCACAACGCCAACCAGAGCAGTCCAAGCCAACATCTTAAGCAACACAAGTAACTCACGCATCAATAGCCTCCTGAACATTCCATCTCGACGCTTTAAGGAACTATACCCAAACCCCCGTCAGCCAAATGCACGTGACCATAGACCAAAGTCGCACCATAACAGCCACAATCAACCATCAAGAAAAGATGCAAATACCTTTGCAGCAACAGGATCCTTGGCCTGAGTGAACGTCACAAACTGGGCGATTAGTTGTCTCTGGACACCCGAATAAGGCGGCATGGTGAGGGGTGTATGTTGATGTTGGTGTTGATGGTGCCAGCGCCAGGTCAGGAAACCGACGAGAACCAGGGGAAGGAAGAGGAGGAGTATATTGAAGGGTATCTGAATAGGGTATTTAGAGAAATAAGCACGAGAAATGGCTGTGGTAGTTGAACCAAAAGTGGTTGGCGGAGTTGAAATGATCGCTTTGCGGCGCCGATTTGAGGCGGCGGGCACGTGCCCCGCAGGTAGAGAAAGAACGACTTATACATACTTCAGCTACAGAGAATATCTTTGCGCTTTACCATACTGCTACTCTTGAAATATTTATTCTGAACGCTATGTTTGGCATTGGTATAGAATTACAAGACAGGGACATTGGATCATGCACAACCATGGTATATTGAAGACTTTTCTGCATAAGACAAATACGACGCCCGAACTCCGTATTGACCAGATGTCGAGTATAACGATCCGTATATGCAAAAGACTTTTAAGTCGTGAAGAGGGTATCTTCCTGCTAGGAGTCAGCCAGCTTGCCAGGATCCATAAAGCGAAGAAGGAGCTTACCTCTCTCAAATATTCTCCAATATCCGCCTGTCTAAACACCGTGATGGCCGTTGGGTCCAGTTTCCGAGTCTCAGCAGTCGATCGAGCCGTGACGCCAAAGCCCTGTTCTGTCAGCCTCTGTCTCAAATACCACTAGCATATCTCGACATACCAAAGGCGTATCATCCATATTAAACACCACAACCCCCTGATGTTCCGGACAATCCTCACTCCACCGTCCAATATGCGCCTTGACAACATTTCCCCCATACATGAATGGCATCTCCCCATTCTGCTTAATCCACACCTTATACCTCGCATGCGGCGCAATTACCTCCAGCGCGGTAACATGGATCCTGAACTTCCCGGTCTTGGTGAACTTGCCGACACAGATGCCCAATGAAAGCAGATTCGCGCGCGGAATCGAGGTCGCCAGGTTCGCTAAGGACAGTCGCATGTAGTAGACTCGGCTGCCGTGAAGACGGAAGACATAGCGGTCGTTGGAGGAGGGATCATCGACGGAGGTGACCAGGGCGTTGAGAGAGCGGCCGGTGTAGTTGGCGAGTTTGGAGAAGAGGGTTTTGGTTTCGTCTTCTGTGAGTTGGCGCATTTTGAATATTATCTCTAATATTGGATTAGAGAAGAATTAGAAGTAGAAGTGAGATAGAAGAAGAGATCCTCCGAGCAAAAAAATCTAGACGCGGAATTAGCGGTCTTTACCGTTGGGTCTTGGCGCCGCCGGCAGAAAAAAAAAAGTTTCGGACGTACAGCTACCACCTCAACTCAACAACAACCTATTGCACGGACTTAAACAAAATGGCCGTCGCACACTCCTCGAAAAGACGACGATTAAGCCCCCCCGACGATGACATCGTAAATCCCTCTCGTTCCTACCACGACGAAGAATGGGATGCCGAGCAAGACTACGAGCTCCGGCCGCGCAAACTGGGCAAGAAAGAAAAGGAGCAAACCAGACTGCCAATTAAGACTGATGAAGGTCTGCAGAGGGTAGAGGAACCGGAGCAGAAGCCTGAAGATTCGGACAGTTTTCTCGGAACTGACGATGACGAGGATGAGGAGGGAGAAGATCAGTGGGACGGCATGAGCGAGGACGAGGGGGAGAAAGAGGAGGCTCCGAAAATCCCATTGAAGGTACAAATCGTGCAGGCTAAGGAGGAACTTGCGAAACTTGCGACTTTGATCAATGAAGACCCCGAAGAACACATCGGTTCATTCAAAACAATGGCCGAGATGGTGGAGAAGGGATCGCACATTACGATTAAGAAGCTCGCACTCGCGGCGCAGGTCGCGGTCTACAAGGACGTGATTCCTGGCTACCGAATTCGCGCGCTCGGTGACGAGGACAACTCCACCAAGCTGTCGAAGGAAGTGCGCAAAATTCGAAAGTTCGAACAGACCCTTCTGAACGGATACAAGAATTTCGTGCAAACGTTGCAAGAACTTACGAGGCCTACGAAGAAGGACCAGGAAGCAGTAGATCCTACGTTGAAGAGTGTTGCGATTACCTGCGCATGCAATCTGTTGCTTGCGGTGCCGCATTTTAACTTCCGTAACGAGTTGTTGAAGATTATTGTCAACCGTCTTGCGAAGAGACAGATTGACGCGGATTTCGACAAGTGTCGCGAGACTTTGGAGGATGTTTTCCACAAGGACGAAGACGGTGTTGTCTCTCTCGAGGCCGTCCGCCTGCTGTCGAAGATGATGAAGGCCAAAGAATACCGCATTCATGACGTCGTTTTGGACACCTTCCTGCACCTGCGTCTCCTCTCCGAATTCTCCTCCAAGGCATCGAGAGACCGAGTCGACAAGCCCGAAGATGATGCCCCACAAGGAAAGAAGAAGCATAAGAAGGAATTCCGCACGAAGCGGGAGCGAAAGGTCGAAAAGGAGCGCAAGGTCGTGGAGAAAGACATGAAGGAAGCCGATGCCCTGGTCTCGCACGAAGCCAGAGAAAAGAACCAAGCAGAGACACTCAAGCTGGTCTTTGGCAACTACTTCCGCATCCTCAAACTCCGCATCCCCTCCCTCATGGGCCCTGTGTTGGAAGGTCTCGCAAAATACGCCCACCTGATCAACCAAGACTTCTTCGGCGACCTCCTCGAAGCCCTCAAAGACCTAATCGGACACGCAGACCGCTCCGAAGACGAGGACCCCGAAAATGAAGAACAAGAGAACCCAGACGAACCCCCTACTAAAACCCGCGACTCCTACCGCGAAGCCCTCCTCTGCACCGTCACAGCCTTCGCCCTTCTCTCAGGCCAAGACGCCAGCAAAGCCGCCACCACCCTGCACCTTGACCTAAGCTTCTTCATCAAACACCTCTACCGCTCCCTCTACACCTACTCCACAAACCCCGACATCGAATACAACCCCACCAAATCCCTCCGCCTCCCTGACCCAGACTCCCACGAAGCAAACACCGGAAACGATTCCCACCGCCGCTCAAAAAACAAAGTCAACTTCCAAACCCCCACCGTCCTCCTCCTCCGCTGTCTCCAGTCGACCCTCATCTCCCGCGCCCACGGCAATCCCCCGCCCATCCGCCTGGCCAGTTTCACGAAACGCCTCATGACGACTTCGCTGCAGGTCCCTGAGAAGTCTGCGATTGCGACGCTCGCGCTGCTGAATCAGGTGACCAAGCATAATGCACGGAGAGTGTCAGCACTGTGGCATAGTGAGGAGAGGAAGGGGGATGGGGTGTTTAATCCGTTTGCAGCGGATATTGAGGCGACGAATGTTTTTGCGGGGAATGTTTGGGAGGGAGAGTTGTTGCGGTTGCATTATTGTCCGCAGGTTAGGGATGCGGCGGTGGGGATTGAGAAAATGGTTATGCAGAAGTAGTTGTATATGTTCATTTTGAATTCATGTTAATATTTGTTTCTCTTATGTTGCATTCCATTATCCATAAACATGGCGCGTTTATCATCAATACCACAGTTCCCAGTCAATATCCCATCCCACATCACAGAATACATCGTTCGTCATCATACTAAATGCCCGTGCCCATGCGTTCAGCCGAGCCTCGCCTAGAACCCGGACCACCCCTCCCCGTCCGCGCCACAACTGAAGACGAACTAACCTGCCGAGATCCCAACGGCCTACCATGACCTTGTCCATGTCTATGACCATGGCCATCGTCGTGAAGACCCCGACCCCCAAACCGCGGCGGATCAGGCAAATAAGTCCCCAGAGCAGAGATGTATCTAGCAGTAGACGCATACCCAGGAACCACTTGATACCCCATATCCGGATCGATCCTCACAGATAACGAAGAAGGCGATCTTCGCGCACCAATAGGCCCCGGATTGAATAACGAGGCCGAAGACGGCACATTCGATCTGAAAGCCTGATGAGATCGAGAACCTCGCAGGCTGCGTTGGGGGATCAAGGCTGTCGATGAAGATGGCGGGAGTTGGTTCGCGCGGTAGTTGCGATTTAGTTGCTCCAGCCTGGCTTGTTTGTGGTGAAGACGTTGTTCGCGTTCGCGCATGATTTGTTGTTGGCGGGGGTTGCGGAGGGCTGGGTGGATGGCGCTGGGGCTCATGCTTTCATCGTTTGTTGGTGGTTGCAGGTGCGGTCCTGGTTGGGGTTGGGGGTGTGCCTGGGCTAGATTCGCTGGGACTTTGGGGACTGGTGGTGTTGAGGGTGGTACGATTGTAGAATCAGAAGCGATTTCATCCTTTTTGAGACCTTCAGATGAAGGTTTCTTGCTGAGATTGTCCTTGTCATTGTTTTTGCCCTTGTTTCGGCGTGGCGTACGCAGGAATCTGCTGGATGAAAACGATGACGAGGACTGGTTATCGCCTGTATCACGTCGCCTGCGAAAGCCAAACATGCCTTTTCTATGAGGCGTTTTTGTTCCTTCTTCACTTGGAACAGAGCCGCCTGTCTTTTGCTTCTGTAGTGGTTGCGAGGTTGACTGGCTGTTTTCAGAGACAGCGTCGAGGGAGAATGTGCGGTCGAACGTAGGTCTGGGCTCGGGGCTGCCGGAGGATTCTCGAGTTTGGTTCTTTCGAGCTGATGAGCCACTGTGTTGTGAATTGGCAGTTTCTTTCTTTTGAACGGGTGTAGAGGGTAAAGGTGTATCTGATTTCACCTGCACCATTCCATCCTTCTCAGTGAAACTTTTGATTCCTTTGTTGTGCCCCCCTCTAGACACGTTCTGCTCCTTTGGACGCAACTGCCTCGCGCCTGTCATCTCTGGGACATCAAGCACACTCGAAGACTTAGGGAAAACACCCAAGTCTATCTCCCCCCTCAGTCTGCCCACTTCGTCTCTAAATACACCCACCAACCTCTCCTCAACCCCCCTAACCTCTCCCCTCAACGCATCGACCCTCTCTCCAAGCTCCCTGACCCCCCTCTCCACCCCAGTAACTTTCTCACTCAACCCCACAGACCTCGCATTCATAACCCGCGCCGTATCAGACAGAACCTCGACATTCCGCAGAATCTGGTCCATCGTCCAGTCATTCGATGTTTCAAAGGTTTTTGTTAATCTGTTGACCACGCTGTTGAGGTGATGGTGCAGGGCTTGGACGTGTGAGTGGAGTTGTTGGTTGAGGGTTATGGTGTTGTTGTAGGTTGGGTCTGGGGGGGAGGGGGCGGGGCCGCCGTGGGTTGTTGTGTTTGAGAGGGTGTTGCCTCGAGGTTGGGAGGAAGTGGGTTGGTAGAGAGATGGTGATGGGACAGGGCTCGAAATTTCGGGTTGAGACAAATTGCCGTCGTGAATCCCCAGAAACAGCTCGGGCGTGGACTCAAGTCTCTCAACCCTCAAGCTCTGAGCGCTAGCCTGAGTTTTGATAATCTCGGCCTCTCCGCTGTTCAGATATTGTCCCTTGCGAGCAGCAGGGGCTTGAGCTGCCTCGAGTATCATAGCGTCGATCTGCTCAGTCGCATCATCTTCTGTGGAACTCTCCTGCTTCGTCTTTTGCTTCCTGGTCCTCTCGAGACTCTCATCATCCTGGGTAGACAGCTGAGCAGCCAGATCAAGGGACTCATCCAACGGCATTTGAGAGCCAGGCGCAGACTGCAAATAAGCAGCTGGAACCGGCTTCTCAGATACAAGAACGTCCTCCTCAAAGCTATTCTGAAGCGTCGTGGTACCACTGTAGGGCCCCTCATCTCTGGACAAATCGGAAACCCCCTGCGCCACCCGAACCTCCCCAATATCCCTAAGACTGAACTTCGTGCGCAGAGCCGCGACGCGGGATTGCTTGATCTCATTCTCAATGCGTTGGTTTACTTTGTCCTTGAGACTATCCGCTTCGGCGGTCGTGCTGACGAAGGATGAGGAGACTTGGTCCTGATTCTGAGTATGGTGACTGGCCAGGACCTGGTCGAGCTTTGCGTCGTGGGATGAGCTGAAGGATGATTCGCGAGATGTGATGGAGCTAGGGTAGTTCAGGACGGGGGATTTGTGGGAGGTGGAGGTGGATGCTGGAGAGAGGAGGTCGAGGTTAACTACTTTTTCTTTTGACACGAGGTCTCTAGAGACAGAAAGATATCCACAATAGAATACAGGATGTACGTACCTGTTTCAGAGTCCGTTGGCTGCTGCTGCTGCTGCTGCTGTCGCTCTTTTTGCTGTTTTTCCTTCTCGCGAACTTTCATGACAGCCCACGCGTTGCCGCTGCGAGGCGACATATTGGAACCGATAGCGAACGAGGTATAGACCTGGCTATTTGAGTTGAGATAAAGAATATCTTGAGCCTGGAAGAGAGATGGAAAGGAGATAAAATGTCTTGTCTTTGGGTGGTTGTTGTGGTTGACATTTTCGTGTCTGTCAGTGAATGGACAAGCTATGCTAGGGTTGGTGGGAACGCCTCAGAATATAGCCTACAATACTCCGGCTCTTACGAATCCAGTGAAGGTCATCCAGTAAATTCATTATCATCACATATCATCATCTGGAACCATCATTATCATCAATCATGACAACCTCAAACACAGCAATAGCATAGCAAGCAACACGGCAAGACAAGACTTCAAACAACGCAATCTGGATTGAGAGGAGAAATTGAAAATAGACAATAGAACTGATAGAGGGGAATCGAGCGGTATCGAAATAAAAAGAGCGGTGCCTCTTTTTATCTTTCTTTTTATAATTTTCCGGCAAATCAAGCTTTTCGGGTATAAGCACGCCAGCTCAGGCCGAGGCCTATGGCTAGCAAAGGAGCACCAATAACGGTCATCAAGAGCAGTTTCCTGAATCACGTCAGTTGCGAATTAAACAAAAACGCAAACGAAATGACGGAACAAAACAAAAACGACACGTATCTACTGCTCGGTCTTTCCACTGCTGCGGAAAGGCGAGAACAGAGCACCAAACAGGTTGGAAAACACGGATCGGACAATGGATTTCAACCAGCTGTCGCCATTGTTCAAGGAAACTGCAGTAGCAGTAGTCACTGACCGATTTGTATTCCCAGTAGAAACTTCACCGGCCTTGTTGGCTGCTTCGGTGGTTGTGGACTCGGCGGGTGCTTCGACTTCGGGCTTCGACGACGGTTCCGGTTCTGCGGCACGAGCACTTGGCTCGGGCTCTTGTGCTCTGGGAGCGTCCTGCTTACTGTCTGCGGGCTTAGGCTCGCTGTCCTTGGTCTCAGGAGCAGCGGCTTCGGACTCCTTGTGAGTCACGGCCACACCAGCAGCAATAGCAGCACCGGCGGTGGCTGCAGCGGCTGCACCAACGCCAAGAGTCTCGGGGGTCAAGATGCTGCTGTCCTTGTTAGCGCCCTCTTCAGCCGGAGTACTCTCCTGGGCGGGTTCCGAGGAACCAGCCTCCTGGGCTTCAGGGACGGCGTCGCGCTGCTCGAGGGGTTGGCCATTGCCCTCCTGCAGAGAATCCTTCGAGACGGTCTCTGGTGTCGCCTCAACCACTGTCTCTGGTTCCGGAACAACCTCTTCTGTCCTGACGGCCTCAACAGCAGGAGCCTCAGCGGGAGCGGACTCCACAACTGGTTCTTCAGGGGCCGGCGTGTCGACAGCAGGTTCGGCGGTCTCAGTCGCAGGCTCAGCAACAACAGGCTCTTCCTTGGCCGGCTCTTCGACGGCCTTCTCCTCTGCGACTGGGTTCTCAGCGATCGGCTGCTCTGGCTCGGCAGTGGATTCTACGGGGGCCTCAGTTGTTGCCTCGACAGGGGCCGCGACAGGGACCTCGACAGGCTGTTCAGGCTCCTGCTTCTCAGCAGCAGGTTCAGGGACGGCTTCGACGGTCTCAGCGGCGGGGGCAGAGATTTCCTCCTTAGGAGCTTCCTCCTGGGTGGTAGTCTCTACGGCAGATTCCTCGGCGACAGCAGCTCCAGTAGTCGTTTCGGCAGCGGGTGCTTCAACGGTGGGCTCTTCGACAGCCGGTTCTTCCGCAACAATCTCCTTGGGCTCATTAGCAGCGGGTTCCTCCGCGGCGGGTCCATCCACCGCAGGCTGCTTCACGGCTTCAAGAGCAGGAGTCTCAGTCACAGGCTCCTCAGCAGCGGGTGCCTCCGCGACGGGCTCTTTGACAGCGGGCTCCTTAGCAGGCTCCTCAACGGGCACGGGCTCCTCAGCGTTAGGATCTTCAGTCGAAGTTTCCTCAACAGTTGGTTCCTGGACGGTCTCGGGCTCCTTGGTAGGCTCCTCCACAGTCCTCTCAGCAGGCTCCTTGACAGGGGCATCAAAAGTGGATTCAGGCTCCTCCTTGACGGCGTCAACAGCCGGGGTCTCATCAACAGGCTCCTCAGCGGCCTCGACCTTTTCGGCGGGAGTCTCTTCCGTAGCAACAGCTTCGACAGTCGGGGCTTCTGTTACGGGTTCCGCAGTCGGTTCGGGGTTCTCCTCGACAGGCGCAGCGGGGGTAGGTTCCTTTGCGGCTTCAGTGGCTGGCTCTTCCTTCACTGCCTCGACAGCAGGCTCGGCGGCTGGCTCCTGCTTCTCTTCCACGGGGGCTTCCGCGGCGGGCTCATCAACAGCTTCCTGCTTCTCCTCAGCGGGGGCCTCAGCAATAACCTCAGCAACCGGCTCAGCAGTCTCGTGCTTTTCCTCAACAGAAGCTTCAGCAGCGGGCTCTTCCGTAGCAGGCTCAACAGCAGGTTCGGCGACCGGCTCCTGCTTCTCTTCTACAGGGGCTTCGGCAACGGGTTCCTCCTTCACTGCTTCGGCAGCTTCTTCGGCAGCAGGGGCAGATCCCTCGGCCACGGGTTCTTCCGGCTTCTGCTCCTGAACAGATTCTTCAGCAACCGGTGCCTCTGCAACGGGCTCAGTCGATCCCTCCTTGATAGGCTCAGCCTTGACAGGCTCCTCTGCAACAGGCTTCTCCTCAGGAGCAGGAGTGAGTTCCTGCTCCTTGGTCTCTTCGACAGCTGGTGCTGGCTCGGCAGGGGCCTTTGCCTCAGTCGTGAGTTCTTCGGCAGCGGGCTCTTCGACCTTGATGGTGGGCTCTTCGGCGGGGGTCTCTTCTACAGGAGCTTCCTTCACGGGCTCCTCAGCAACAGGCGCTTGCAAAGGCTCCTCCTTGGCCTCTGTGGATGGCTCCTCGATGGTTTCAACCTTGACCTCGTCAGCCTCCTTCACGGGCTCCTGGACCTCAGCGGCAGCCGGTGTCTCAACGGCCGGCCGCTCCAAGGCAGGGGTCTCTGTAACGGGCTCTGCGGGCTCCTCAACTGCGGGGGTCTCTTCCTTGGTCGGAGCTTCGACAGGTGCAGTCGACTCAGCGGGCTCCCGTGCAGGTTCCTGAGTCACCGGCTCTGCAGCGGAAACCTCCTCAGCTGGCTCTTCAGCAGCAGGTTCCTTGGCGGTGGGAGCTTCGGTCGTCCCGTTGGTAGTAGGTTCTTGGACCGGTTCAGTAGCGGGTTCCTGGGCGGGCTGCTCAGCAACCGGTGCTTCCGTTCCATTGGTAGTAGGCTCGACAGTTTCCGTGGCAGGCTCTTCCGAAGCGGCCTCTTCCGTGTGAACACCGTTTGTACCGTTTGTTGTTGGCACCTCTTCGGCCGGAACCTCCGGAACTTCAGAAGTTTCCTCAGAGTGTCCATTCTCCACCAGTTTTGTCTTTTCCACTGGTTCCGCCTCTGTGCCGTTGGTACCGTTGGAGCCGTTTGTTTGGGCCTCGGGTTCGGAAACAGATTTTTCACCATTTGTCACGGGCTCTTCTTCAGCAGCCAGGTCCCCGACATTCAACACGTTCACAATGCCATTGTCACCGGATACTACAGTAGAGAGAATCAATTAGCTTCTGTGCCCATTTTCCTCCGAAGACTTGATTTTTTTTTTCTCTGGGAAAATCTTACCCTGCTTCGCCCCCTCGTCATGAAACCAAACAGCATCCTCCCCCTCCCCTTCACAGAACCGATACTGATACTGGCCCGGAGACAGCTTCATCTTGCGCGAGTAAATCCAGTCCTCGCTCTGTGGGGGCCGCTTGACGGTCAACTTGACGGGCTGCCATTGCGGGTTGGTAAAGGTACCAGCGAGGTAAAGAGGAATGGAATCGGAGGAGCGATGGAGGGCAATAGTGACGTTTTCTTTTTTGGCGGCCATGATAGATGATTGAGTCGTGGGTTATTCGTAACGGTCGTAAATCTCTATCAGGTGAATTTCGGAGGTGGGTGGGTAAGGTGAAAAAAATTAAAACAAAACAGCAGATACGGACAAGATGAGTACTGTACAAAATACGAAGAATAGAGCAGTAGGATCCTCTCAGATAATTGAGAGGATGAATTGAGATGAGAGGAAGAGGGAGTCAAAAGACAAGAGGTGAAGGTGAGGAGAGAAAGAATTGTTGTTGTTGGAGGGGTCCGGCGAAGATCTTCTCAGGTGACTTTGCAGCCCTCAGGCGTCAATCCCGTGACTCAGGCAGAAAATACAGCAGTTGCCCCAGAAATCATGCAAAATGTGCAGTTCTAGCCTAAAATGCGGTGAAGCGAGAACGGGCATACATACATGAGGCGAGGCGAAAGTCGGTCAATAAAGCCTGTCGAGTCACGGCTTGTGTGCAGCTGCATCTCATTCGCTGTCCGATGCAGATTTTTATGCCTGCGCAAAGGTCTAGTAGCAATGTTTCAGCACTACTCGTATACAGGGCACAGAGTGCTTGTATGAAGTAGAGATATCTGACTCCAATTTTGCTGATTTTTCACTTTTCACATGCACTTTCATCGGATGATCAACACATTACCCGATTGGGCAAGATTGGTGAGGCTGTCCACTCGCCCGGCTGAAGCAAAGGCAATTCTGAGTCTACTGCTTGTCATTGGGTTAAGATGAGGGGTCCAGCTGATTTGCCTTTCATACTATTATCTTATCATAGCTGTGGCCCAAAGAACATGCGGAATCCCCGGATGTCGTGCTCCGTACAGAGTATGAAGTGTCTAGATTCGTGAAACCGGTCAACACGATCGAGATACGCCCCTGCTTAATAGTAGCACGGTTAAGTAGCATGAAGCATAGCATAAGCCAATCAACAACCAATTCATCTACTCTCTCTCTCCCATTCGTTGCCGGTATTATCTCGCATCCTGCATGCGAGTTAAACGCCAGTGTCAAACAACGCATCCCGGAAAGCTTTATCAGTCTTTGATTTGACTTTTTCTTTTCTTTATCGGGCCTGATATACATCTCTAGATCAAATATTGACTACTCGTTAGTGTTAGAATTTCACCCACAATGCCCAATTCCGACAGAACCCCCTCGCAACAATAAACGCCACAGTCGCTGCCAAATACATCACACCCCCGAAAATAATCAATCCCTGGTAGCCCCCATGATCCCGTTCCTGAATCGCACCTGCGATCGGAATCCCAGTGAGTGTCCCAATACTCGAAATCGCGAACGTCGTGCCATTTCGCTTGCCTAGATCCTCCGTCTTGCATACTTGCGAGATACACACTGGTGTCAGGCTGATCGCTGCACCGCTCCAGAAGCCGAAGAGTACTGCGTAGCAGATGATTGCTGCTGTGTTGTCGGCTGCTTTGAACCAGAGTGCTAGTGTTAGGATGGAGCAGACGAAGGTCGTGCAGATCATCACGTTGAATCGGCCAAGCTTGTCTGCTAGTAAACCTGGGAGGAAACGCCCGGGTACAGCACCCAGGTTCAGGAATGCGATTAAAGCATAAGCCAGTGTGTCGTTCATGCCAATGTAGACGGCATACGACGCGATGTAAGTAATGGGAATGAAGACGGCAAACTCCACAAGGAACACGGCCACGGTGGTAGATGCATAATGCACGTCCTTGAGGGCTTTCAAATCGACTGCACCGCCGGCCTTTTTGTTTAAGGGAAGACGAATTTTGATCAGGAAACAGGCTGCCAGACACAGCACGGCACTGACTAGCGCAATAATCCGCATAGCCCAGGGGAAGCCAATCTTAGGCGCTGCGAAGAGGATAATTATCGGAAATATCACACCTCCAAGTCCACCTGCCGTACAGGCGATACCAGTTGCGAGTCCACGGCGGATGTTGAACCAGTGACCGACAGCAGCTATGGCGGGTGTGAACAGTAGGCATGCAGAGAGGCCACCGAGTACGCTAAACGAGAGGAAGACCTGGTAGTATTCTACTGCAGTTAGCCATGAACATGTGTAGGTAGAGATACAGCTACGTACCCTTGCTGAAGCTAAGGCAGATCATTGCAACAACGATGCCAACCGACCCGAGAATAATAACATAGTTCGGTCCGTATGCATCGAAAATCGGTCCTAGCGCCATTCATGTCAGTAACAGCATTCTAAAGACTCCAGGCTGTTGAGTACTCACCAACTTGAGCTGAACCGATATACAGAAAGAAGCCATACGCCCCGTAAATCCAACCAATGCTGGACTCGGAATAGTCTTTCAGTTGATGGCCAGCAGTCCAGGCATGCAAAATCCCCAGACTGTTCAATAGCCCCATGGACGGAATCATTGCACACCACGACCCCAAGACGACAAGCCATGCTCGCAAACCTCCTTCAGGATATTTATCATCTTCAATCATCGATCCTGGAGCCTCCCCGGGGGTCGCCTCGCATTCTTTTGTGGTCATTGTTGCGATGCCGTGGAGTATAAAATCAGTCAGAAGCGAACTTCGAGAGAATATATACATTCAACTCATTCTGACTGACGGCACCATGGCGTGATCATTGATTAGAAATCCATCGTCCTGATTATCAAGGATATTGCAGTTGGATGCAGCTTTTTGCAGCTTCCAACCCTGAGTAGAAAAGATTTCCGTCCTAGGATGTCATTTGCTTGGCGTCGGATCACCGATTTGCTGACGATACCGAGACCACTTCGGCGATGAGTTCGGCGAAGAGGTTAATGGCCTGGATGTTGATATCTGATAGTCTACACTATTCTTACTCCGGAGTGGGTGAGCCCTTATAGTAAATTAAACCGCATTAGCAGTCATAATGCGCGTTGAAACTTTTTTTTTATGTCATGTGACCTTGGCCAATCAGAATTCGTAGAAAAAAAAAGCATAATAGGGCTGCTGATAAGGTTATCAATAAAAGATAAGATACGCTGAATCCTGCCTTGATCTCAAACCTTCTCCATTCAACAGCTCTCAAAGGGTATCATTACTCTACTATCACCAGTATATTTGTGCCTCTCTTCAAGAATAGAATCTACAAGGATTATTTCTATATCAATCGAACGCACCATCTCGGAGTCTATTGCCAAACCAGATTACTCGAGACCCCGGCTCTACCAACCCAAAGCCAAACATGCTCTACGATTACTATTTCTGGGGATGCCCCAAAGGAGATTCCAATATTCCGATATGGTTGTTTGGTGGTCCGCCACACATTGGGATTACGCCGAAGACATGCCCCTGGGTATGTAGACCTAGCTGATTCCGGGTGCTTATCCCCGAATATCTGGTGGCCATGGATCGGATTTTACCATTTCACCTATTTCGATTGGCGGTTCTAGAATTTCGAAGTAGCGGTTGAATATCTCGGTCCCTTTTGATACCGATGATGCCATGTTTGGCAGCGTACTGTGTATAAGGTGAGCTCCACCCTGCGCCCTCCGACGACACAGACGGCGACTTCGCCGAACCTCACAACTTTAATACACGGTTTCGCCGTTTGTTCGGCGGCAGTTCACCATGGACTATTCACGCCCTTATCGCTCAAAGCGTCATCCCCCATGCGATCAATGCCGTCACAAGAAATTGCGATGCGATAAGAATGCACGAAGTACTTGTCAGCGATGCGAGCAGCGCAACTTGCCCTGTTCATTCAATCAGTATCAAAACGAGCCATCTCCATCGACTGTGCTTCCGGGTTCTGTTCCTCTGCCAGTGCCAGAGCCAGATCCGACACCTGCTCCCGCTCCTGAATCAGTTCCACCTGTTTTCAGCGACTCTCCTCTATTCCCCATCGGAACTCCAATTGATCTTCCGTTCATCACTGAATCCACGCCAGGGCGATTTGGACAGACTATACAAACTCTTGATCAACTTCCGGGTTTGTCAACTCAGGTAATCGGTGCGTCAGGTGAATCTGATCCATGGCTACTGCGACATTGCCGGTTCGATGATCGTGGTTTCCTCCGGTTTCATCAGGTCCATTTTCGCAATGCTGGAGGCGTGCCGCTTGACGAAAAGATCCCGGTGCATTTCCTGGTGACGGCGGAAGGATTGTATCATGCATCCAAAGAAGCCACAAGGTTTCCCAGGAGAGATCTCATCCGGGAGGAATTGGACTCATTGGTTCCGTTAGAATGCGGGCAACGACTTGTGGCGCTGTGTGTATCCACCCCATACATACAAAATGATCAGATACTCATATCATCCAAAGCTTCGCCAAGTTCGTCTATCCAACACTCCCGGTTATTTCAAGATCGCAGTTTGGCATATCACCCTCGCAGCCCATCCCCGATCAGCAAGTCCTTCGCAACACCCCTGTCCACCTCTTAGCAGCGATCTATGCGTCCGCTCAACGGTTCGCCAAATTCGACGAATACCTGTGTTTTGTAAATGCTTACACCCAATCACCCACGGATCGACTGTGGCGCATAGTTCTAGAGCTTCTGCTTGAAGAGATTCATACTCCTCATTTGTCCGTGATGCAAGCTGGTCTTCTCTACCTGCACAAACCATTGAAAGACAACGAAAATGCTCTCGCAGATAGCCCCTTTATTTGGTCATTTGTCGGGCTGTTTATCGGCCTGGCAACCTCATTGGGACTGACGCTGGAATGCCGTCCGATGGGCTTACCGGCATGGGAGAAACGGCTACGTCGTAGGCTTTGGTGGGCGATCTATAGCGAAGATAAATGGCGTAGTCTGCTAATGGGCAGGCCGCCGTATATTCGACATGATGAATGGGATGTGACAGATCTAGATGATCAGGATTTTAGTTTGGACCGATTGTCTGATGATCAAGCACGGCAGGCCGGTCTTCCATTTCAGCACTTTAGCCGGTTATCGTGTATTGCAGATGAGGTGCAGCGTGCATTATTGTAAGTCTCTCATCCAGACCAAAATCGTAAATCTAACGCAGACAGCTCCTTGAGATCCGCACAACGTTTGTCATCAAACTTCTCTGAATCCCTCCATGTCGCTCACACTCTCCTCCAAAAGCTCAAAGATTGGTATTCAGCTTTGCCAGTACAACTCAAATCACACACAAGCCACTGCACCATCGACGACCCGACATCACAATCCATCTCCACCAGCCTACACTTCGCCTACATCTTACTCGAAATCTTCATATTTCGCGCTCTACTCCGACCCCTAGTCCGTTCCGCAACACCACCACCGCTCTTCGAAGAAGGAACAGAATCACTGCCATCTATAGAAATGCACGACCCGGAAAGCTTCAACCTTGTCGATGATTATATCTCAGAGATTATTGAGGCGGAAGAAATCGAACCTGTCCCGGCTATTGAAATGACTCGTGAAACGGGTATCGGGACGGTCAAGGCCGCGGAAAACTGTGCTGCTATTATGCTCCGGTTGGTTCTGCGGATGGTGTGCAGCGACCTGGCTGGGTTTTGGTATTCCTGTACGCCCTTCTTTTGTATCTACTCTCTCATACGATTTATACTAATACAGTCAGGGAGCCGAATCGGCTTCGCCACCGCCTCGAGCTTCATGCTACTCTTGGTCGTGCAAGCTCCCTCCAGAGACCATGCAATCCGTGCAAGACGGCTGGTGTACATGTGGCGACAGGCACTACGCAGTCAGAGCAATGGCTGTGACCTGATGGACTTGGCTCTTGTCCGGCTAGACGGGATACATTGGACGGGGTTGAGTCGGAATTTCTATCTGCCTAGACATGTTGAGGAGGCACTCAATATGGATTGAATTTGTGCTGCATTAATAGCAGAAGTATTGGTTCATTGGCGGAGTTATTCCGTCCGATTGTGAGGAACACCCACGGCAAGACATGTGAGCATGCATGCAAGTATGCATATACAAAAGACTATGTAACCATACGAGTTGGGTACTTGCTAGAGTTGGCATCCAATATGCCCATTGGATGGCGCGCCGAGTCAAGCACGCATTCAAATCCACAAGATCTTATCAATGAATGAATCAGTCTTTTAGCCATGCAGATCCGTGTTCGCATTGGAGATTGACCCTACAGCGACACGGCCCACTATATGAACAAATCCCATTTCTTCTGGCTCTTTTCTTGTGGCTTTGCCAAAGATTTTTCGGTCATTAGTATATGTGTTGATATTTTATGTAGCCAGAAAACATTATTTAAACTTGATCGACGTGGTTTCCAGGCCTATAGCCGGAGATTTGTCTCTACAATATTGCGCGCGGCTATCATGCATGAGATCGCCACTGAATCTAGAGACGAGCTGTGGGGCTTGTGTCTATCCCTTTATGGGGGAGGAAATGGCCATATATACCTTTCTGTTGTGATGAACTACATTGCCCTGTGAGATATATATTCTACATATGCCTGCATCTTGCATGTCATCACACCAACACTCCGAAATTCTGACTTCTTCCAGTCCCGTCAATCAACGGGGCCTTTTCAATCGCCCCTCCGAACCTCAAGGAAGCCACATCGGTACCTCCAATGGCGCCCCTTCATGAACATGCATCGTATCCGCATACCCCAGCACATGCCCCTCTACTTTCGGCTTCCTCGTAAAAATTACCAACATATCCTTAATCGCAACCCTCTTCTCATCAACCGCATAAACCGATGTAACACTATGTTTGAAATCATTATCTACAAACATTAACGTATCCAGGAAACCCCGATGCTGCACGCGCGCCCTGATCAGCGCGGGGTTCGTCTCACCCAATGCCACGCCCGTCGTTTCCCGATTATCGTGCATGAATGTTACGGCGCTGTCGGGGCGCTTGTTATCACTGCCTAGGAAGACGGTCATTGTGTGGTCGGAGCCATCGGAGTGGATGCCTTTCAAGGCGGGTTCGCCTTGGAGGCCGGTTCGTGTGTCTGTGTGCGTGCACGAGTTGAATAGCGTACATATCCAGCTAGTGGCGGAGTACTCCAGGTAATTGCGCGGGATGATGGGGATATCTTGGAAAACTAGGGCTTTGGCAAGAGCAGTGTCTGTGCGACCATATTTTCCTGCATTTCTGGGGGAGCCTCGTCGAACGTCCTCGGAATTCCAGATTCATGGCGACGGTAGCCCTCCTGCATGGCGAGCGTGTAGGGCTGTTGCTCGAGACGCTGAATGCTGCGTGAGGCGAAGTCAAGGCTGTAACGGCCGTGGGTGATGGTGCGGTAGTCCAGAGTTGGATCTGGTCAGTTAAATCGCTAATGGATTTCAGGTAGCTGAAGTCTTCGTCTGTGGCGCCGAGACCCTTCAGGATGGGAACCATGTCTTCTCCAGAACTTGGCATTGTAGCGTTGGTCGAGGACGTTTAAGATGTGGGGATTTGGATAGGAGGGGGCCTTGTGGCCGTTGGTAGTATTGGTAGTAGCCATGGTGGTCAGGTTGAATGGACTTAGGCTGATGGTTTATGGTTGGGAAGAAGGTTTCCTTTCCGTATTCAGTGTTTGCGTGTTCATGTGCCATGTGCCTGTCTTCACACTTGTATAAGGCAATATGCGACTTATCCAACTTTTATTTTATGCGCTATTTTCCACCTCTGATCCGCGCAAAGCCTCAACTTGCAGAATCAGTGTCTTACTACGCTCTCATTCGCTATATGCAGGCGATATTGTGCACTGATAGTGACCGGGAGAAAAGTATAAGTATGCGTATCTGTTATTAGCTCTCGAATTCTCGACTTAATTTTCCCAGACGAAGAACCGAAAGCATTTTGAATATAAGCCTTTGTCCTCTGCGTAGGGTTAAGGAATCATAGCTCGTCTAGGATTACATTCTGTCATCTTCTATCTCCATTGAGCACTGCAAGAAACCATTTTGAACAGTTGTTCCCCGCGAAGACCCTAACTGTCCATCGTGAACACTTGGTCCTTTCTGATAGCCCATCCTATCTTCCTGCAGGCATACACGCAACAGAATACCCCACCACAGTGCTGGGAATGTGACTGGCTATAATGCAGATACAGGCCCTAGGCCAGGTCTGCGATGTTGCACTTGCTCTGCCTCCTTTCCAGAAGGGAGAGCACTGTGGTCATTTGTGTCGTGACTTTCAAAGCACAATATCCTCTCATGCAATATTTCCTAGTGGTCTCCTGGCTCGGTCTCAGACACAACATATAAGCCTCTGCCGATGTCCGGAATAGCGGAACCAGGGGGCCGGGCTCCATCTATAGGAAACCGGTGTCGGGTGGGATGCTGTTGTATGACCGCCTTGACGAACTCATCTATCCAAAGACCCTATGTTAAGAAATGCTGACAAGTGTATTCAGACAGGCACCTACAGAGAATATGAAAAATATTTTCTGTACTCGTCATACACAATACTCTCCAGAGTAATATTCATACTCCATGAACGGTTCGGTACACAAATGCAACCCCTCGATTCGCCCTCGACAGTGACAGCGGGTCTTTGCCGATAAACAGTGGAGATTCGCTGAGTCTATTTGGAACTGCAGAAAGCTGTTACCCGATTCGGAACAGTGGGCGAACATACTGCCAAGGCCAGGATGCAGCTTGGTACTCTTCCCTGGAATACGGAGTAGGAAACGACCAAGGACTAGCTTCGGCTACTTCCAGAACAGTAGCCAATGGAATAACGGCTTGGGACGCATGGCATATCAGAGTAGCCCTGGGACCGATGGGCTGTCGGTAGGGGCTTTTGTGGCAGTCCTCCGACTCTCTCCCACCATGAACTCCGACGTGGGTGACGTATAAGTCGGACCGGGCCCCAGTAGAGCTCACCTCTTTCAATTACCATCCAGTGACAATGGCAATGGCATCCGCATCGCTTCTACTAGGTCTTCTGGCCCAGCGGGCGTTTGGACAGCTTCTTGTCCCTCAGTCTCCACCTGTAGGTGCTAGTGAGCCCATACCGAAGGGTGTTTCGTCATTTTCAATTGAATTCTCGTCAGTTGTCGACTACTTCGGTAACACGACTCATCCGAATGAGTTTTCGCAGAACCTGCTATCCAATCTGAAGAATGCCACCGGTGCATTCCCGAAGATCCGGATTGGGGGAACTACCCAGTAAGTCCATTGCATCCGTATCTCATACATGAATCTAAAAGAAAACAGAGACCGCGCATTTTACAACCCTAACCAAAATGCAGCTATCAACCTAACCTACGAAACCCCCACCGACGACCAACCCATCAGAGTAACCTATGGTCCCGACTTCTTCTCCTCCTACCATGCCATCCCCGACCTCGAGTTCTCTCATGCCTTGAATCTCGCATACAACGGCTCCGACCAATCCACCCAACTATCCTCCGCCGCAGCAGCTGCCTGCAAGAAAATGGGCTCGACCCTTCGTCTTTCGGAGCTGGGCAACGAGCCGGACTTCTACCCGGGATATCCAAGTTACACTCGTCCGCCGAACTGGACAATGGCGGAGTATGTCCGGGAGTGGAATTGGAAGTCTGGGGTTGTGGCCAAAGCTATGGAGGAGGAGTGTCCGGGAGTTAATGTGGGATTTGCTGCACCGAGCTTGATTTGGAGTAATTGGTCTGGTAGGACGCCGTGGGATCCACAGGATGTGCTTAGGATGGGGTTGGATAGGAGGTTTATTCGGGAGATTGCTATGCATAAGTGAGTTCCTGTTCCTTCAAAAGAAATGAAAGGATGCTAATGGCTGCAGTTATATGGATACAGACTGCGAAGAGCGTTACGGACTCACAGACCTGTCTATGCAAAGTCTCCTTATAAACCACACTGGTGTCGTTGGTTCCGTATCTGTCCACCTAGACGCTGCCAAGAACCTCTCCTACCTTGGACTCCCATACACCCTAAACGAAGTCAACGGCATGGCCCTCCAAGGAGGCGCCTGGACATGGAGCATGGGCAGCGCACTTTGGGTAGTCGACTTTGCTCTCTGGTCTGCGACAAACGTAAGACATCGCCGCCACCACGCTTCGGGAAACAACATTAACAGAATGAAATAGAACATTAAACGCATCAACTTCCACCAAGGCACCGGCTACCGTTACGTGGCCTGGCAACCCATCCCCGTCGACGGCGCAAAACCGAGCACCCGACCACCATACTACGGCCAGATCATGGTTGCGCATGCCCTCGGCAACAGCAACTCCACCCGCCTCGTTAACATTCCTCTCCCCGATGACACGGAGTCCGCATACGCAGTCTACCACAGCAACGCTCTTTCGCGTCTCGTAACCCTCAACCTGCAAGCATCGTATGCCAACTCTACCACTCCTCGCCCGAGCAAGAAATATACGTTCCGCGTTCCGGGTCGCTACACCACAGCTAATGTCCTGCGGTTCATGGGACCTGGGGCAGATGCGCGCTCAAACCTGACATTCGGAGGTGTGTCGTATGATTATGAGCTTGGTGGTGGAAAGCCGGTAGTTGTTGATGAGATCGGGATGAAGGAGAGGATTAGTATCAAGGATGGGCTGATTGGGGTTGATGTGCCGGCTTCTTCGGGGGTTGTTCTGATTCTGGGGTAGTTTGTTTGTCAAAGGATATGTCTATAGATTCTTGTGTATTTATCTGTCTGGGTTGATTGACTATGGGATGCAGCAATGCATATGATCCGTTCATCTGATTGGTCAATTCAGAGAACAGCAAACGAGACTGTAACTCTGCTCCTGAAATGCTGTCCCATATATATTCGCAACTTTGCCATCCAAGTTCTATACATTTCTTCACTATTGAGAGAGACAAGTCAGGAAAATGTACATTTCAGCAAATAAAATTATCCCAACCCGATGCATGGACTACGACTACACCCTCTGGGACCAAAGCAGCTCGATCTTCGAGCCCTGGAAGGACAAGATCTTCGAACACGCGACTCTCCAAGAAATCGGGAAATTCATCGACGAGCATAGAGGAGGTGTTCCCGATGAGCTCTTCTCGCCAAAACGAGGCACTTTTAATCTCATATTCAAGATGCGCTTCAAAGATGGAGGCTCGGCGGTAATTCGGTTCCCGTGTCCTGGCGCTTCTATGTTTCCAGAGGAAAAGGTGCAGCGTGAAGTTGCGGTTATGCAGTTCCTGGAGTTTTATACCAGTTTGCGGATACCGCATGTTCTGCATTATGGGGATGAGGAAGAGAGTCCGTGTGGTCTGGGGCCGTTCATTATTATGGAGCATATCAACAATGAGGGTGATTTTATTGATTCTCTCAATATACCCGGCCGTTCAAGTCAGGAGAGGCCAATTCTGGACCCGTACATCTCGCAGGATTTGCTCGAGTTTGTGTATGGTTACATGGCTGATATCATGCTACAAGTCTCGAGGCATTCATTTACGGAGATCGGGTGTATCGCAAAGGCCAATGAGGAGGATGAATTCGATGATACATGGGTGGTAAAGCACCGTCCACTGACGTTTAACATGAACGAGCTCGTCCAACTCGGCGGTGTTTCGCCGGATCAGCTTCCCAGGGGAGCATACAAAACAGCCTCGTCTTACTACCAAGCACTAGCCGACATACACATGATACATCTATCCTCTCAGGGCAACGACTCTAGTGAGTCTGCGGACGATTGTCGTCAGAAGTTTGTCGCAAGATGCCTCTTCCGGAAGATCACGCGTGAATATCTGCTTTGCAAGGATGACGACGGTCCATTCAAGCTGTTCTGTGATGACCTCGGACCAGGGAATGTCCTCTCAGGTGTTAACCATCAGCCGACTGGCGTTATTGATTGGGAATTCACATACGCAGCTCCCACTGCATTTGCGTACAGTCCTCCATGCTGGTTGCTCCTTGAACTACCAGAACTATGGGAGGATGGTCTAGATGACTGGATCCAGAAATATGAGAGGGTCTTACCGACATTCTTGACAGTCCTAAAGGATAAGGAACAGGCAGCCATTGACCGGGGCGCTCTGAAAGAAAGTGACCGGTTATCGCGGCATATGTCGGAGAATTGGGAGAGCGGGGACTTCTGGGTGAACTATGCCGCGAGGAAGAGCTGGGCATTTGATATAATATACTGGGCTAAAATCGATAGGAGGTTTTTTGGGAATGGGGATCTTCAGGATCGAGTGAATCTTTTGACGCCGGAGGAAAGGGAAGAAATGGAGACGTTTGTTCAGATGAAGATGGATGCAAAAGAAGGCGGCTTAGCTGGCTGGGACTATGTGAAGAATGCATTGCCGCGGACTAGTAAGAACAATGTAGAGGCTAGTAACAGTGACAATTAGGTTGTCCTTGTGGGAGGTGTCTAATGGTCATGCTACTGTTAGAGATAGAAGCAGAGTATGGCCAAACGAGCATAGATACATGTATAGAAACCCGATTTTCTAGAAATACCATGTCTGCTCTATTCAGCCAAGCTCGTGTCCCATCCTGAGATATCCTGTTGTTGATCACTCGTTAATTCAATGCCCAAATAGTCGCTCAAGGCCTGTGTCACAACCTGGCTTCTCTCGTATCGTACCTAGGGCTCTAGTTAGTTGTATTTCGAGACTGAACACTTACCCTAAGTGTTCCAATGTATCCGTATGCTTCGATGGCCATCCAGGTCCAAGTCGTAGTGCGTCGATGGGTATATCGCCCCCTCCAGGCTCCGTAAGATAATAACAAGTAGAATCGATAAAGGTAACGAGTAGAGAAACAAGGCCAACCGAGTACGTATACTGGGTTGTTGGTTAAGTGCGGACGAGTCAGAAACTAGAAGGTAACCAATGCTGATTGACTTGAATTGATCGCGAAGAACTAAACTAAGTACATGAATGAGTGTCCTTATGTATCCTTCTCTTGTATACCATTCAGACTACCATCCTGATGGTAGTTATCATGGTAGTCGTATACCATCTACCAATGCCAAGAGATGGTATATGGTAGTTAGTCACGTGATGTGTTAGTTAACTACCCCCTTAAGATCAGATTACAGTTGAGGCCACCCGACCGCAGACCTCAGCCCACCCTCAAAGTGGGGCTCTTGGCACATGTGACCTCAAATATAAAGGCTCAGCCCACCCTGGTCTTACCGCACTTTGTAACATACCA
>JBDODA010000111.1:0-67096 GCA_039880815.1 Aspergillus intermedius | reverse complement strand
TCAAACGTAGGTGCGTATACGTAGCTGATTGAGTGCTTAATCTACAATATGTGTGTGCACGTCGACTATAAGAATCTCCTGACCTCGCTACTCGGGCCAACTATTTATCCGATCGATCCTTATCATCATCGGATCGCCCAAAGTGGAAAAGGCCGACGCGATCTCGCCGCGGCTTGAAAGTGAGAGAGCTTTGGCTGCTTCCGTCGACGATCCTCGTCCACCGGCCACCATGAAATTCTTTATTGAGTGAGTATCTACGCTGAGGAACTACTGCGAGAGCACTTCAGCACCCGCTAACTGTCTTATCTTCCTTCAGTGACCTTCCCGTGCTGTTCCCTTATCCTCGTATATACCCCGAACAATATGCCTACATGTGTGATCTCAAGAAGACCCTCGATGCCGGGGGTCACTGTGTGTTGGAGATGCCTTCGGGAACAGGGAAGACCGTTTCCTTGCTTTCGTTGATTATCGCCTATCAGCAACATTACCCGGAGCATCGAAAACTGATCTACTGCTCCCGCACCATGTCCGAGATCGAGAAGGCCTTGAGCGAGCTGAAAGCGTTGATGAAATTTCGTGCCCAGCAACTAGGATATACAGAAGACTTTCGAGCTTTGGGGTTGACAAGTCGAAAGAATTTATGTCTACATCCGTCTGTCAAAAGGGAGAAAAGTGGTACAGTTGTCGATGCGAGATGCAGGAGCTTGACGGCGGGGTTCGTAAAGGAAAAGAGAGAGAAGGGAGAAGACGTTGAACTTTGCACATATCATGAAGTGCGTACATGGCGATGCTCCTTTTCTTATTTTCTTACTAATATTGCTTGCTTGCTTTCAGAACCTAGATCTTCTCGAGCCGCACAACCTCGTCCCACCTGGCGTCTTCACCTTGGACGGACTTCTTAGATACGGAGAGGAGCACAAGCAATGCCCCTACTTTTCGGCACGGCGCATGGTATAATATCCCAGGACGTCTATGTTTGTTCCTTTATGTTCCTGACACGATCTTTCACTAGATGCCGTACTGTAACGTTATCATCTATTCCTACCACTACCTTCTCGACCCCAAGATCGCCGAACGAGTATCCAGAGAACTCTCCAAAGACTGCATTGTAGTCTTTGACGAAGCCCACAATATCGACAACGTCTGTATCGAATCGCTCAGTATTGACATAACGGAGGACTCGCTGCGCAAAGCTACAAGAGGTGCCAACAACCTGGAACGGAAGATACAGGACATGAAGAGCTCAGATGCAGAAAAACTTCAAAATGAATATTCAAAGCTTGTGGAAGGCCTAAGGGAAGCAGAGCAAGCAAGGGAAGAAGAACAGTTCATTTCCAACCCTGTTCTTCCGGATGATCTGCTCACAGAAGCCGTACCGGGAAATATACGACGAGCAGAACATTTTGTCGCCTTCCTCAAACGATTCATCGAATACCTCAAAACGCGAATGAAAGTCACTCACACAATATCTGAAACGCCACCTTCATTTTTGACTCATGTCAAGGACTTGACCTTCATCGAGCGGAAGCCTTTGCGGTTTTGCGCAGAACGACTTACTTCGCTCGTACGAACGCTGGAGCTCATCAATATAGAAGACTACCAACCTCTACAAGAAGTCGCGACATTTGCAACCTTGGTCGCGACCTACGACAAAGGCTTCCTTTTGATCCTTGAACCCTTCGAATCAGAGGCAGCCACGGTACCAAACCCAATATTACATTTCACTTGTTTAGACGCCGCCATTGCAATCAAGCCAGTGTTTGATCGCTTCAGCTCCGTCATTATCACTTCTGGAACTCTGTCGCCCCTTGAAATGTACCCCAAAATGTTAGGGTTCACCACCGTTATGCAAGAATCATACAGCATGACCCTTGCACGGCGGTCTTTTCTCCCCATGGTTGTCACCCGTGGATCTGATCAAGCACAGATTTCATCGTCATTCCAAATACGCAATGATCCAGGTGTTGTGCGCAACTACGGAAATCTTCTACTCGAGTTCTCTCGCATCACTCCTGATGGAATTGTCGTCTTCTTCCCGTCTTACCTCTACATGGAGTCGATCATCAGCATGTGGCAAGGAATGGGTATTCTGGACTCGATATGGAATTATAAGCTGATTCTCGTCGAAACTCCTGATGCCCAGGAGTCCTCTCTCGCTTTGGAGACCTACCGAACGGCCTGTTGCAACGGTCGTGGCGCTATCCTTCTCTGTGTCGCCCGAGGAAAGGTCTCGGAAGGAATTGATTTTGACCACCATTATGGACGCGCAGTCCTATGCATCGGTGTTCCATTCCAATACACCGAGTCTCGTATCCTGAAAGCACGTCTAGAGTTCCTCCGCGAAAATTACCGTATCAGAGAAAATGACTTCCTGTCTTTCGACGCCATGAGACACGCTGCACAGTGTTTGGGTCGTGTCCTACGTGGCAAAGACGACTACGGAGTCATGGTTCTGGCAGACCGTCGATTCCAGAAAAAGCGCACACAGCTCCCCAAGTGGATCAGTCAGGCCATGCTGGAGAGCGAGACGAATCTCAGTACAGATATGTCCGTCGCGACTGCAAAGAATTTCCTGCGCACGATGGCCCAGCCCTTCAAGGCCAGGGATCAAGAAGGGATTTCCACCTGGAGTTTGGCTGACCTGGAGCGTCATAAGGAGAAGCAAAGGGTGGAAGAGGATAGAGCACGGAGGGAAGAAGAGCTTGCCAATGCGCACCAGATGGATGGTCGCCAGAATGGTGGTGTTGTTCGCGAGGATTTTGACGATGATATTGATGAAGATCTCATGATGATGGACGCGAGTGATCCTGGTCCTATCTGACAATATAATAATCCTTTTTATTACATTTTGAGCGACGGTTATTAGGCGTTTTAGATTTTGTACCATACTGCAATCAGTGATACCACAGTCGTTTAATATTAAAATTGAACATGGGCATTTATTCTGTAAAATCATGAATGACTTTTTTCTAATTTCCGCTAAGAAAACTCCGTATCATATAACACAGGTCAAATAAACGATCGAAATCTGCAAACATATACACAATAATAACAGTAATAGCGTATAGCACATTCAAAATATCATCCACCAACCTATGCCACAGGGGCGAGAACATCAAATCCGCCAGTACCAACAGTACCAGAACGACCAGCAACAATTCTACTGCTAGGAGAGGCGAGGTTATCGAAATCCCTCTCAAGTACAGCATCCTTAAGGAAGCCAACCGTAGTCTCGAAACTCATCTTCGCCAACGGCGACGAGCTATCCTTGACAAGACCATTCCGGTTGAATGCCCGGAAGTCACCAGACTGCGTCATCACATCACCAATCAGGTTCAGGTGGCGATTGTCGACCGAGATACTGTGACCCTCGAAAACCTCGGACATTTCACGGACGATAGACGCACGCGCGGCCTCGACACCGTACAGCTTAAGCATGTGGTGAATCGAGTTGGTGTAGAGCGAGTGCGGCTTGATGATGTCCTGGTAGTCGCGCATGGCGAGCAGGTTGACACCGTCTGTGATGACGTGTGCCGGCTCGCCCTTCACTGGGTCGGCTTCGACGAAGGTGCAGTCGCCGAGGCCGGGGATGGACTGGATGACGGCGTTGCGAGCGGCGTCTTCAACCAAGGGGAGGAGGAGAAGCTTGGGGGTGGAGATGTCGTATTGGAGCTGAACAGTGCAGGAAATGCCTTTGTTGGGGTTGAACTTGAACTGGGTGACTTCGGCGTATTTACCCTTGATGTCGTCCTCGCGCTTGATCTGTTCATCTGTGTCGTCGTCATCCGTGGCGTCAGTCATCTCCACGTCTTGCTTCTTGGTAGGAGCAGTGCCGGCGTTCTCTTCGTCGTCTTCGTCGTCTTCCGAGGCGTCTTGCTGGCGAACCATGTTTACTTCTTCCTCTTCGGGGCCTTCGTAAGAGACCTGGTTCGACCGGTTCTGACCACCCCTAGCGCGCTTGGCGTCGTCCTCGTCATCTTCGACGTCGTCGTCGGCGGGTTCATCTTCGTGGTCAGGGCCCTGAGCCTGTTCGACGGTGCCAACAGACACGCCAATCTCAGGCTGGGCAGCGGAGTAGCTCTTGATAGATTTCTCATCGATACGCTTCTTGAGCTCGGCCCGGGTAAGCTTGACAAGCTTCGGGATGAACTTCTTCTGCAAAGTGTTCTGCATGTCCTTGGTGTTGATGGCATATTCCGCGGTGTACTCCTCAGGCGGGAAGAATGTAACTTCGACATCGTAGACCTTCGCCTTGGCGTAGCCCTGGCCAGCGGCGATTCTCTCCCTGACCTGAACTTTGTCAACGACCTCAGCGATGCTGAGTTTGCTGATGGCCTTGGCGAATCGCGAAGCCTGGTCCTTGGGAATCTCCTCGTTAAGGATCAGCGTCATAGTGGGTGTCATGATGTTTGCGCTAGCTGTCATGACGATTTCACGTAAACGGGGAATACCCAGGGTGACGTTCTTTGCCGAATGACCAGCCAAGTGGAAGGTGTTCAGGGTCATTTGAGTCGAAGGTTCACCAATAGACTGACCGGCAACGATACCGACGGCCTCGCCAGGGTCCACAACGGACTTGAGGTACTTCATGTTCATCAAGGTTTCGAAGGCCTTCTTGCCGATCACACCGTCAACATGGCTCTTCCTGTCACGCAAAAGCTTATCAGGGTTGTTGTCCTCGTACTTATTTATGTTAGCTATGCATAAAATCACGTTTTTAAGGGTATATCCTTACATTCTTGAGAGCCAGCGAAAACGACTCGGATGTACTTCCGAAGTTGCCTCCGGGGTGATAGTGGGCCAGCACCGGATCCTTAGCATCATCAACCTTTCCCTTGCGTACCTTCTTCATCACCTCCTTGTGCCATTCGGTAGCTTTTGATTTCTCGAAATTATGGAAGTCACTCGTAAGATTGACCGAAGACAAGACAGAGCGATGGTTCGAGGCCAAGAAATCGAAGTCCTTAAGGTGAACCTGCTTCGTGATATCTAGACCGTCTTCTCCGTACAGGAACTGAACAATAGACCCGTCTGAGACTTCGCGGACCGAAGTGTCGTATTCTGCCTTCAAACCTTCCATACCCTTAATCAGGCAACGCTGCAGATAACCGGACCGAGAGGTCTTAACGGCTGTATCAATAAGACCCTCACGACCAGCCATGGCGTGGAAGTAGTATTCTTGAGGCTTGATACCAGTCAAGAAACGACCACAGACGTAACCACCAGCCATAGGATTCGTGTCGAATGCTCTGAACGATGGCAGAGTCTTTCCACTGATCATAACAGGTACACGTCGACCTTCCAAAACTTGTTGACCGAGGTTACAAGAAATCAGGTTGGCGTTGACACCGGAACCCTTGGCTCCGGAAATTGTCATAGACTGCATTTGGTTCCGCGGGAACTGCTTGACTAGACCCTTGGGAAGACATGCCGCCGTAATCTCGGAGGAGAGCTTAGCTGTCCTGGCGTTCGAAACACTATCCAGGCCGCCTTGCTTGTCATCATCACGAAGAACCTCTTCCAACCGCCGCTGCAGCTCAGCATCCTCGTCGGGCACCTTGGTCTGATCCAAAGTTACGTATTTCAATGCAACCTCACGCCCAATACTTGAGGCCTGGCTGATCTTCTCCTTGCGGACACGATCACCTTCCTTGGTCAACCGAAGATCGTCGATACCACAGGTGAATGCACGCATATTCAAGAACCTGGTCAAGAGTCGTCCAAGAATACCGATTAATCTGCCCGCAATTTCATGTCCGTAGATCTCATGAATGGAATCAATCAAACCGCCAGCAGTAGGTCCAACTTGCTTCTTATCGAGGATACCGCACAGCATCTCACCATCCTTGAAAATAACGGTTCCTTCTTCGTTGCCCTCGCCCCATCGGTCTCCCGGGGTTGAAGACTTGCTCTTCAGATTGAGACCAGCTCGGCCTGGGGGCGTAATGTTCTTAAGGATCGTGGTGATGACTTGCTTTCCGGTCCACAGGCGCTTCGGACGAATCACAGTTGGACTCACGAGTTGAATGCGCTCCGTGATCGTATGAGAGTTTTCTGGTCTCAGACAACTATACAATAACTGGTGATAATCTTCCTCATCAAAGAAGGAATCCCGGCATGTGAACCAAGTTCCCATCGAGATATGGTCCTGGATAAGACCTCTCAGCGGTTTACCCGACGTTGCAACGAGGTATTGGTGATTTGCGTCGGCGAGCATCATAGCCTCGGATCGTGCAAGCTCGTTCTGCGGGAAGTGCATATTCATTTCATCACCGTCAAAGTCTGCGTTGTAGGTATTACAGTTGGCGTAGTGCATTCGAATGGTCCTTTCATTAGGGAGTACCCGAGCCTTGTGACCCATGATGGAGGGCTTGTGAAGCGTAGGCTGACGGTTCATCAGAACAACATCACCAGTGGTAAGATGGCGGTAGACCTTCTTGTTTCGAGACCCCTTCATCCGCCAGTTCGAAGGAGCAAGAAGCTGGTTCGCAAGAGCTGTCCGCTCATCCAAACTCTTGAATTTGAGGTTGGTGACCTGTCCCAGTTCGTTCTCAATCGCAGCGGCACCAGGGTACTTGTCCGGTCCATTGATGACTGCTTGCTTCATTTCCCAAAAGTTATGGTTGGTGACAGGCTCGGGATAAGTCAATTTCTTGGCGAACACAAGCGGAACACCGATTTCGTTGGTTTCAATGTTGGGATCCGGTGAAATGACACTACGGGCAGCAAAGTTGACACGCTTACCCATCATGTTCTTTCTGAACAGACCCTCTTTCTTTTCCAGGATCTGCTTGATACCGTTGGGAGCACTAGCTGCTGCCGGACCCGAAAGGCCGCTACGATCGCGGTCAATGAGACCGTTGACAGTGTCCTGGAGCTGCACGATAGCATGAAGCAAATCACGGTAATCCCGCATCCGCGTCACAGAGTCGGAATCAGCACTCTGTCTTTCCTTGCTAATTTGGTTGATAATGTCGCAGTTCTTCAGGATCTGTGTGAAAGCTGTGTTTTGCTGCGCCTCCATGATCAAACCGGGTCCCTGAGCGGCAGCTGGACGGTACTTGTTCGGTGGTACCAGAATGTTCTTGACGAAGAACATATCCGCGCTGACCTTGGACTCACCCCTCAAGATAGGCCTGGAGCTGTACACAAGGTTTAAGATCTCTCCTTCCTTCTCAAAGAGCAGGGTCATCGCAGCATGGACCTCGGGCGAAGGCATGAACTGCTGGGTCTCGCCAGCGGCTTGCTTCTGCTCGTCGATCTGGGTAACGACGGCGTTACCACGAGCCACCTCTTCTTCCGCGCCATGGAGCTCGTCGTTGTCAAGCGCTTGTTTCTCCTTGAGGTTGAGGCTCTTGGCCTGCTGGAGAAGGATCAGAGAATTAGGAGCCTGAAAACCGGCTTGCAGCATCGCGAGTCGAGCTTTCTCGGGCAGAGGCTTTCGGAAGATCTTCGAGTAACGGTCTCTCCGGTATCCTGGCGAAATACTTGTCCAAAGTCAGCGGCTAGCCTTCATGTTGAAGTTGTTAGAGGTTGGAGTTGTCAACGTACCCGCTGCAGTTGGTGCACTTTTTGAAGCCGACAATGTCTTTGAAGAATTCCTTGACAACTGTCCGTCTCTGCTCCGTCGCAATCGGATTCTTTGCGCCGGCCATCAAGCCCTTTAACCTGCCGGACGCCTGAGCTTCCCGAATGCACTTCTTCACATAGGTATTTCTGCGTTCAATCAGATCCTCCTCGTCCTCGTCCTCGCTGTCCGAGCCTTCATCTTTCGACTTCTTCTTGTCCGTTTTTCCGGTACCCATTGAGTCGATAACACCGGCTTCGTCGACCAATCCATACTGTAAAAGACGCAGCTTACACACGTAGGCATTGATTTGGACGCGGGACATTTGAAAACGATGGCAGTAGATACATTGCGCCCGGATTAAGCGGAAGAGCTGGTCGAAGAACGTAACATTGTAGACGTGAAGGGGTAGTTCGAGATGTCCAGGGTGTCCAGTACACGACCAAGAATTCAAGCGACATGTTGTGCAACTAGATACAATTAGTCTCTCATCACGTACACTGCAATAGCAGTAGGTCCGAACGGCGCCGGCAAGACCACCAAAAGCAGGAAAATACGATTGAATCGCAAGGAAGTACACTTACACATGGTCACCCCATGCGCCCAGAGCAGGATCATAAAGACCACCCGGAACAGGGTTGTTGAAGGTATCCAATGTCGGAGTATTATGAATTCGCTTGACAGAGATCGCTTTGACGTCGTCGTTGGAATAGACGCCAAAGTCGATTCCCCCAATTGAGGAGGCCACAGGACGTGCGAAAGTCGCCATGGCTCCCAGAAACTGCCTGGCACGACAGGAAAAGACTTCTTTTTTTCTTGAACAGGCCTGGAGGACGAAAAAGCCGATCTCCAAGACCCGGCGAAAAATTAACCCAAGAACTTTTTTCTGCCGTGCGCCACCGCCTTTAGTCCACTTCGGGAATCGGCCCGTGATCTCAACCTTGAAGTTCTCCTGCATTGCACGTATCCCACTAAGTCCCTCACAGTGCGCTTATATATTCCTTCCGATCTCGTTCTCTATTTTCCGCACATCACTGGATACGGACTGGGATCTGTGGGTGAGTGATTTAGACACGAGCCATGGACGTGTCAGGCAACATGCTGAAGCGGCCTCACCCCGAGGACGAAGAAAACAATACGCAGAAAAAGACCCGCTCCAACGATGGCTCTCCAGCACCGGCCCAGGGGGGGCCTTCCGGCGGCGGTGTTGATCTGTCAAAGATGCTGGCTGAGGCGAAAGCAAGAGCAGATGCTATACGCGCACGGCTTGGGCCTGTGAAAGGCGCATCTCCCACCACACCATCAGCAGAGCCAACCCCCAGTTCTACTCCTCCCCCGAACCCCGCCATGTCCAGATTGGAACAGATGAAAGCTAGAGTAGCAGCAGCTACCGAAAAGGCCAATGCAGCGGCTCAGCAACGGCCAAGGGCGCCCCCTCCTCCGTCTTACCCCCCTCCGGAAATGGAAGAAGATAGCACATCGAGGGCTAGAGGAGGATTGGATGTTGGTCTACACCCAGCTTTGCTTGGGGATATTTCGACGGATTTCCGAGGCGCCAAAGGACGACAATCCCAAGCGAAAGCCAATCGACGTACTGAGTCCCCGATGTCTACGAAACAAGGACTTGATCTCTCGGGTCCGTCTCTGGAAGAAATCAAGGATAACCCGTACTTTGATCCGAGTCTTGGGCCGAAGAGCACGGTTGCGAAGCCGCGGCAGTCGAGACAGCTTGTTTTCAATCAGAAAGGGAAATATATGCAACAAGCGGCCGCTCTACGTCGACAGGCTCAGCTGGAGGCTATGAAGAAGCGTATTGCGGAACGGACGCGACAGGCAGGTATCGATGAAGATTTGGACGTCGAGAAAGCGTTCCTTGTTCCTTCTCCGCCCGCGGTTGAGTGGTGGGATGAAGGTCTGGTGAACGGAGGTGACTACGCTGCCATTGAGGACGAAAAGAATGTCAAGATCGACACACCCGATACAATTGTGACATCATATATCCAACATCCTGTCCTTCTTGATCCCCCACAAGAGAAACATATGCCCCAACAGAAGCCCATGTTCCTTACTCCTAAGGAACAAGCCAAGATTCGTCGACAGCGGAGAATGGCAGATCTTAAAGAGCAACAGGCGAAGATCAGATTGGGTCTTGAACCAGCACCGCCGCCAAAGGTTAAGAAATCCAACCTGATGCGGGTATTGGGTGAACAAGCCGTTAAGGATCCTACTGCCGTCGAAGCCCGTGTGACTCGTGAAATTGCCGAACGTCGCGAGAAACACGAAACCATGAACGAGGAGCGTAAACTGAGCAAAGAGGAACGGAGGGAGAAACTTGCAACACAGCAAGAAAAAGATGCTGACAAGGGAATCCACGTGTCTGTATATCGCATCGATAGCCTTGCAAACGGACGGAACCGCTTCAAGATTAGCAAGAACGCTGAACAGCAGGCTCTCACCGGCGTCTGCGTCATGCATCCTCGATTGAACTTGGTGATTGTCGAGGGTGGCGCCCACTCAATTAATGCCTACAAGAAACTCATGCTGAACCGGATCGACTGGGGCGAGAACCCTGGTTCCAATGGTGCCCGAGAGAACAACAATCGTGAACCTCTTGCGTCGTGGCTAGAGGCTGAGGATGATAAAGGGAATCTGAAGGATCTCAGTACTAATTCTTGCGATCTTCTTTGGGAAGGTCAAGCCAAGGGGCGTGCTTTTAGGAAGTGGCTGGGAGCGCGTGTCTGCGAAAGTGATTCTCAAGCTAAGGATGTCCTGGCTAGAGGAAAGATGGAAAACTTCTGGGTCCTGGCTAAAAGCGCAAAGACTAATGAGTTCTGAGGGATCAAACTTGGTGATCCTTGTATGTATAATAACCGTAATCTATTCATTCATGCACGCTCAAACAATTGAGCAAATGCTGGTCTATGATGTCTGTACAAAGTAGGAAAACTTTTATTCATCCCAAACCAAAACCACATAACATAACCCTGCTTGCTCCTTAGAATGCAAACGTATTAGGTCTAACATGGGCATATCATCAATGTATTGTTACTGCGGAGGACGAGGAGGCCCTTGATTCCCATTACCCCATTGCTGTAAGAGATTCAATTGCGCCTTAACCTGGTCGAAATTTATCGTTGAAGATTGGCCCAGGGGTCCCGGCACCTGTTGGGGCAGAGGCTGTTGTTGAGCTTGTGCCTGCTGATACTGTTGTTGATATTGTTGTTGCTGTGCTTGTTGTTGCTGCAAGGCAGCTAGGACCAATTGCGGATTGAATTGCGGATTCGAAGGCATTTGCTGCATTTGCGGCATCTGTGTCGTCTGCTGATAGGGGTTGGCTTGCTGCTGGAAACCCTGCATGTACTGCATCTGGAGCTGGAATGGTGTTGGCGATTGGGCCTGGGGGTAGGGCTGTTGTTGCTGCGGGAAGGTGAAAGGAGGGTATTGTTGGGGCATTCCGAATGCGGGCTGCTGGTTTGATTGGAAGGGGGGTTGGGTGTAGGGTTGTTGAGGTTGAGGTCGCTGCTGAGGCTGGGGCTGGGAGTCATGGGAGTGAGGCCGACGATCATGATACTGGTCGCGCGGTCCACCCCTGCCGCGACCACCGCGGCCACGATCAGAACCTCTGCCTCGACCTCTGCCGCCGCGGAAGCCTGACCCTCTTGCAGATGGTCCGTCGCCCTCGACTGGCGCCTCTCCTTGACCCATTATCTCATGTAGGTTCTTGGGGCGGGCAAGCGGGGTGTAGCCATCTTCGCCGACATCATCGTCGTAGTTAAGCTCGGTCTGGTTGAGTTTCGAAGGGCCTGGCGGGCCTCTTCTACCTCTTGCCGGTCCGCCATCACCATGCCGGGCTTCTTTTTTCTCCTGCCGTTTCTGCTTTAGTTTCCGCTTGTATTCGGCCTCTGCTTCATCGTCCGAAAATTCGACTTCGTCCTCCGCAATTTCTTCGTCGTGGAAGTTGGAGGCGTCGCTTCCCTTCATGCCCTTGAGAGGCTGGGTAAAGACGAATGAAGAGTGTGGCTCGACGTAGTAGATGTTTTGCCCTTTAGAAATGCCGCGCTCCTCCATGGCGGCAACACTCTCATAGCGGACTGTATACAAAGGATTCTCAACCCTACCCAGAGTTTCGCAAACAACGCCAACGACCTTCCGTTGTTCGTCGCACAATAATGAGCCGCCCTCGAGTACCTGGTATTCACCCGAGACGTTGGCCTCGATAAGAGCATTGTTCTCGACGATGGTCTGGATATGACCCAAATGCACAACCTTCATCTCAGGTGTTACTGTAACATCGGGAATCGGTGGTGCCTCCTCTAATATTTCGTTTGCCGTCTTGATATGGCCTCCTGATTTGCCTTTCCCTTCCGCTTCATCGTCAGAGCCGAGTTCTGCCTGCATCAGGATCCGTGCTTGTTCTTCGGGGCTAAGGATAGGGTAGTCATCGTCTTCGTCGCTGTCGTAATCGGAGGAATCTGTCGTATCGCCCGAAGATGACTCGTACGGAGACGAGTCTACCTCCCATTCGGGGTGTTCATCATCTTCGTTTTGAGCGATTTCGGTAGCGGGCGCAGCCTCTGCGGTATTTGCACGGCTTTCGCTAGAAGGGTTTGTATTTGATTGTTCGTTCGTAACGCCCTCTTGCTTCTGCTGTACGTTCTTCTCTTCCACCTCCATCGCTTCCCCGGCTTGAGGTGCTGGTTCCGTTCGGCTCACTTGTGTCGGCTCTGTCACATCTTGCGTAGCTGCATGCTGAGTCTCAGGCTTTAAATCCGCGATTTCGTTTCCTTCCGTCATCTTGGTGTCCTCAGTGCTCGGCGCTGGAATCGGTTCGCTATTCGACTGTACATCGTGAAGGCTGTCATTGACGAGATTTAATCCTGGAATTAGTGGAGCTGGTTGAGAGACATCTGACTCGGTAATAGTAGAATCTTTTGTTGCAATTTCTTTGTTTTCATCTTTATTCAAAGGCGTCGCTGCGTTGAAGGGCGTGTTGTAAAAATCGCTGCCATCTTCGCCCGGCGTCACTGCGACAGGTGGCGTTTCGTTCATAGCGCCTGGAACAACTGGAAGACCAGGCTGTTGCTGGTCACACATTCTTCTAGGATCTAGAAGGAGGTGAGCTATTGAGAATAACTCGAGAAGATAGGGAAAAAAAAAAATCACTAAAATAGACTGGATGAGAAGGGAAGGGTTACCGTAGAGAAGAAAAAAAAAAGAGAGAGATAAGATATAGAATTGCGGTAGTTGCCGAACCGGCCACCGGACAAGCTCCATCGCAGTATCAGGACTCCAGACGGGCCTTCTTCACGGCAATCTGGTGATATTGAATAAACCAATTGAAATGTCGTCTGCAGGCTCACCTGCGCAGGCCGTGCCGCGCATGAAGAAGCAACGGTATGGCTGTGACTGCCCCTATCACATGCGTTGTCTGGCCAGCTAACCTAGAGCAGCGCCGGACCTGCACCGTTCTACTTGCCATTGAATATAACGCTCTACGTGTGCCTCATTTCGAATTCAATTGCCGCTTTCCTCGCTCCGATTCAAGACTGCGACGAGGTCTTCAACTTTTGGGAACCTACGCATTATGTCGGCTACGGATATGGGCTCCAAACATGGGAATATTCGCCGGTTTATTCGATCCGAAGCTGGCTGTACATCTCTCTCCATGCGCTCGTGGGAAAGGCCGGTTCGTTGGTTTTCCGTGACAAGGTCTCCGCATTCTACGTCGTTCGCTTTGCTTTGGCCGTCATTTGCGCCTCTTGTGAGACAAGGCTGTACTCAGCCATTTGTCGAACCCTGAGCCCGAGAATCGGGCTTCTGTTCCTCATGGTTGTCGCGTTCAGCCCGGGCATGTTTCATGCCTCTACTGCGTTCCTGCCGTCGAGCTTTACTATGTACATGTCTATGTTGGGATTGACTGCTTTCTTGGACTGGAGGGGCGGACAGAAGACAGCGCAGGGCATTATGTGGTTCGGACTGGGTGCGATTGCCGGCTGGCCGTTCGCTGGAGCTCTGCTTATTCCGCTTCTGACTGAGGAGTTTGTTATTGGATTCCTAGCGGGCTCTCTTAAGAAAGTGGTTTTCAGCGTCGTTGATGGCGCTTTGCGGTGTCTAGCCATTTTGGTATGCTCTCTTTCTTTCTTGGGGATAATTATCTTACTCTCGTACTGACCACTTCCAGGCCGCCGAAGTCGCTGTTGACTATGTTTTTTTTCAAAGGTTTACTATTGTTCCGTGGAATATTGTCGCTTACAACATCTTTGGGGGCGAAGGAAGAGGCCCTGAGATCTTTGGCACAGAGCCATGGACGTTCTATATCCGGAACTTGCTGCTTAACTTCAATATCTGGTTCATTCTTGCTATGTTGGCTGCACCGCTGCTTGCCTTCCAGGCAATATTCCGGTTTCAGGCCACCAATAAGCAGACAATTCTGCGAACGGTCACCCTTCTCACTCCGTTCTACATGTGGCTTAGTATTTTCATTGTCCAGCCTCACAAGGAAGAGCGATTTATATATCCCGCATACCCCTTCCTTGCTGTCAATGCCGCTATTGGCTTCCACATGCTCCTCTCATTTATCGGATCCAGTAACCCGAAAGAGCTAATGGGGCGAGTGCCAGCTCAGTTAAAGCTTGCTGTGGTCTTGTCGATGGTTCTTCTGTCTATAAATGCAGGTTTACTGCGAACCATCGGTATGATCACCGCCTACAATGCTCCTTTAAAGGTGTTTGAGCCGTTGGAGAAGACGGAAGCCCAGGCTGGCGAGTCTATCTGTTTTGGTAAGGAGTGGTACAGATTCCCATCGTCATACTTCCTCCCCAACCACATGCGAGCGAAGTTCATCAAGAGTGAATTCAAGGGACTTCTTCCCGGTGAGTTCCCTGAAGCCGCTGATTACCCCGCTCTTTTCGATGGTGCATCGCAGATTCCCGCTGGAATGAACGATCGTAACGAGGAAGACACTGGCAAATATGTAAGTACAGCCATCCATGTTATATCGCCATTGAACTTGAGCTAATCAACATGAACAGGTCGACATCTCTCAATGCTCTTATCTCGTCGATTCGTATTTCCCGGGACGTGAAGCAACCGAGCTGGAGCCATATTACATCGAAGACGAGTCGCAGTGGGACAAACTCTCCTGCAAGGAATTCCTTGATACCTCCCGGACCGGTCTTTTGGGCCGTCTGATCTGGATTCCTGATCTTCCGGTTATCCCAGATCGCTTCCGTCGGCACTGGGGACAATACTGTCTTCTCAAGCGGCGTGGCGACAAGGAGAAGGTGTAAATATTCGAGTAACATCAAGCCTCACAGCATATCAATATCATCAAAAGTTCGTATACCTAGAGTGATACTCAATTCATAACCCTTTTCTTAATAATAAGACTCAACGCAAACCCCAACCCTCCAATTTTCGTCAACAGAGCCATAACCGCTTGGAATCCCAGAGCAAAATCATCCTGGATCTTCTGCCTCATAACCGGATTCTGCCCGGTATCCTGCATAATCCTCAACTTCTGCGCATACGCCGTCGCATCCGTTGCAATCCACGCCGGAAATCCATCATCACCCAGTTTATCCTTCAACACATTTTGAAACATTATACCCCCCGTAGCAACACCAAGACACATCCCAAAACTGCGCAAAAAGCTATACACCGACGTGGCAACAGCAACATCATTCTGACTACAAGTAGTCTGCGCAGCAAACAACCCCGGCCCCAAAAGAAACCCATGCCCTACACCCGCGATAATCAACATAATCACCCAGACTGCAGTCTTAATATCTGAGTCGAGGAGAATGAGGAGGTGAGGGTTGTAAGTGGCCAGCGGTCCAGAGACACCTAGCGGTATCTGCCCGTGTGGGTCATGAGGATTCCGGCGATGACGGAGATTGGGAGCATGCCGGCTGTCATTGGGAAACCGCTTAGGCCTGCTTTGAGGGGGTCAAAGAGTTTGACGCCTTCGAGGTAGATGGCGATGTAGTAGGCTTCGGCGAAGGGCTAGGGGTAGGGCTTGTCAGTGTTTTTCTGCTTTCCTTGATATTCCTTTTACGAGACGGTTGATGGATGCTGTACGTACAATCAATCCTTGAATCATTCCGCAGAGATACGCTGCTGTCGTTCAAAAATCGTCAAAGATGCAAATTCACAGGAAAGGGTTCTCGGTTCCCCACTTCTCCCACACAATTGTCGATTAATGCCCGCTAATCCTAAGAAGATAGGAACAAGAACTTGCACGGAATTCCAGTCATACTGGACGCCTCCCCAAGTAACTCTAATCAAGAAACTGGTCGTACTACCCAGGAACAATCCGCAGCCGACAAAGTCAAGCCGACGCCACTTGGAAAGAAATGGACTGCTCGTGGTTGTGGTTGCCGCCGTCCCTTGATACAGCAATGGAACAGCTACCAAAGAAACAGCGCAAATAGGAAAATTAATATAAAAGATCCACTGCCACGTCTTAGGATGCGCACATGCACCCCCAATAACTGGTCCCATTACCGTTCCAACAGCCCAGGTGACTTGTATCGCAGATCCAATACCGTGGCCGCAGACAGAGGGACGATATCCGTGATGGCCAGCACCATAGAAAAGATACCTCCTGCGCCGATGCCTTGCACAGAGCGGCCGGCTAGAAGTTGCAGGAAAGCGTGCGCAAAGCATGCTATGGCCGTCCAATAAAGAACACCAAGATCATGATGATAAATCCCGGCGTCCGAAGATCTCGGAGATGGCTGCGTCGACCGGAGGCAGACGGCATTTGCGAGGAACGAAGTGCCAGCCCAGAACGCATCGGTGGCAGTTTCGTTGAGATTTTGTGCTAGTATCTGATATGAAGATGCTTGTTAATGATCTTACATGAGAAATAAAGCGGCTTCACATCATACCGGTAGTGTTGGGATTAGAATGGTAGCATCAAATGCCGCCATCAACGATAATAACGTCAAGCTTCCAATCAGGAATAACTCTGACCTAGATGCATTCCAGTCATTGTGATCCTGGACTGCTATCATTATGCAGCTCAGCACACCTGCTTCTTATAAAGTTGATGTTGGTCTTTAGCATGGATCTAGAAAGCCATATTTTGTCGCACAATACTCGATACACGACCACGCTGTACTTCATACGGAGTATAGCTTTCCCGTTTTACAGACCAGCTCACCCCTATCCAATGGCTTGATTTATCCATAGGTGAAGATCTCGGGCTCGAACCAAAAAGCAGATCTTCAGCCACAGCTGGATATTTGGCCTGAACGGTGAAGCTGAGCGATGGAGGTTGAAGGAACGCTCTATTGAATCTAATAATGTGACATATGGAATAGGTTGACTGTTGTGTCTGCAATGCTATTGCCCAGGGACATTGGATGATTGACAAAAAGTCATATTCATTTGTTTCCCCTGGGACAGCCCTACTACCCTCAATCAATTGCCGGTGTACATAGTACGGAGTATCTTAACGCAACACAAATCACTCTTATATATTACTATTATATTATATTTTCTCTATTAAAGTACGCATTGACTCGTTCCCGACCGCAGATTATTTGACCGACTTGCGTCGAGACAGAAGAAGCCTGACCATCAACCGTGTCCCAACCGACCCAACCATATCGACCAACGACCGTTTCGTGGCCTTTGAACACCCAATGGAAAGCCAGAAAGATCGTCATGATCCTTGCCAATCTTTCAAGCATCTCCTCTCCATTGTAAAATATCGCATCCCGAAAACGCTGCTGGAATGCCGACATCCGATTCCCTGTCGGAAAAGGCTGCGATGGAACTGGTTGCCCAGGGAACTTGCACAAGGGTTCCCAGTTCTCGCTGACTTTCTATACCAGCAAATTCTCGGGAGGTACCATCTCTTTTACGGAGGCATAGTGGGCCTCGAAAGCTTTGCGTCCGTTCGCCTCGAAATTGTCGTTGAAGTAGTGTGTCCAAATTTTGGCCCAAGTAGGTCGCAGCCAGCGAGTGTGCATGACGAACACATTTTCCAGGAGTTGCATTATTGGGAATAGGAGTGGAAAAGAAGTGGTTGGAAGGTTCTCTTCACAGAGCTATTGCATGGTTAGCACTTTGTTCTGTCTTTATGAGGGAATGGGCTCACCTATGCCATTCATTCATCAACGTCCCTGTCCGTGAGCATAACCTTGGATTCAGGGTATTCTTCTATGAGTTCCTTCGAGAAGGCCGCAGCCGGAAAGTACAGACAGCTTGACAATTACCCAACAGCTGGTCAAAGTCCTCCCGGCCAAATGGTTTCCCAATGCCTTCGTACTTGGCTCGAAGCGCTTCGTACCACAACTCGCAATCTCGTGGGTTTTCTAACACAGCCATACAGCCATGATAGGTGTCATTATAGCCAAGTGCCCTTAGAGCCTGTCTCAGTGCTGCATATGTCTGTCAATTTGGGTACTCCGGAAACCCATGCACAAGGGAACTCACAGTCTGTTCCGGTGAGACAGAGTCCAAGCGCCAGGACTTTCATGGGCATTTGGCGTTTACCATGTCGCCGATCGATTCTGGTAACTGTCTTGATGACATCATAGAATTGGTAAATTGCCATGGTTGCTTCCAAAGAAAGCGAGATCCGGAGATATTGACCAAGTTATGCTGTCTGGCGATTCCGGGGAATATTTATTCTCAATTCTATACTCCGTAGATGGCTGGTATTAGATCTGTTTTTACATTTCTTCCAGATGGCAAGGCACTTGAGAAAATTTACACCGACGTGGCAGACCAAAACCCCGAACAGGAACTTCAGCACATCCTGAAAACCGGTGATCACCCCAACACCGCCCAGTATACATGGCCGTATGCGCATTCGAAACACCTCATGGAGCACCTCCTGCACCACCGACACAGCAAACTCCCAATCCTGGTTATCCGGCCAACCATCATCGGCCCAGCGATTCGTCACCCATTCCCTCACTACGGCCCTCCCGGCTCGGCATCCACATTTGCTCGATTCTTCCTGTCCAGTGGCTCAGATTCCATGGTCTTCCACGTGCCTCAGGGTCAAACAAGCAGGACGAACATTCTCGACGATGTCCCCGTCGATTGGGTCGCTAATGTTGCCCCGCTTCATATCGCAGCGGGATCAGTTGGAATCGTGCACGCAGGAGCGCAGCTATATGGCCCTCGTACGCTGGATGCTCTCCTACGGGTCATGCAAGATAATGCGGGAGACATTGCTCGACGGCAGCAGCTGCCGGAAATTATCTTTACGTCAGATCATTCCATCGAGGAGTGCTTTTTGGCGGAACTGTTTCGGATATGTGCCAGGAATTGGGATTTCGATTGTCAGCGCTCGCTCGGCTTTACGAACCTGACGGGTCTGCTGAGTCTGAGGATGGATGGCTATGATATGATCAAGTTTACTGAAAGCCAGGCACGCATGATTGCTAGCGAGATCTTGGCTGCTTCACGCTCAGCTAAACCGTAATAATATTGGAGAATTTCTGGATAACACTTGGCGCTAGGCTCACTAAGTCGGGCTTATTATTCGTGTATTTTAATGTAAATAATATCATGTACATCGAGATACAATGCTGCACTGGAACGACAGTATATCCTTCCAAATTAGGAAACTTGATCCCTCCTCGATATTTAAAGATAAGCATCTCCGCACGACAACGTCCAAAGCACACCTACACACTGTCAGCCATTGGTTTTTGACGTATGACACTTGTAACGGACGCACGAGCGCATTTGATTAACATGACAGGAAAAGCCTCTTATCGATATGATCATGTTACACGCTAAATTTCCTGTACTTTGCTGGATGAAATGTTCATCCTTGGTCTTCTCCCCTTCATAGCCAACTTCACCGTTTTGATCTCGCAGAATGGTATCACAAATTCTCAATATCAGCCAGTATCGCCTCAAAGACATCGCCTTGATAGGTCTGATAGTCGCCGTCTGTATCTGGGCCGTGAACAACATTCTCAAGAAATGGAAGACTAAACAGGAAGCTATTAGACCCTCGACACCGGACCTTGAGAAGAAGCCGTTAGGATCGAAGTTCAAGAAGTCGGATAGGAAGCCGGGAGGTATGCTTTGTTCTCGGTCAAGAGTACATGACTACATAACTGACCATCGTCAATTAACGCAGAATGGACACCATCCGTCTTCAAAAGACCAACAGCATCACCCTATCCGAATTGGGATGTTCATACGACCAAGCCTATACCGTATCGGCCGTTTCGATATGGACCGTAAGTGCCCTGCTGTCAGTTTCTAGAATCGGGTGGCTCACTATGTGCAGAAAATACTTTATCACCATGGGACTGAGAAGTATGAAGTGGGATGAATGGATAGGTGAGACGAGCATGCGAGTACCTAAGGACATTTGCTCACAATAACAGAACTCGATAACCATTATTTTCGATACCACGCCGACAAATCCCGTCGGATCAAAGAACGAGGCTCTAAGAGTTGCATGACTGCCCCAGAAGCCATGGACGGAGCAATTGAGCTACTAGAGGAGCTGTAAGCCGCCACGGTCATAATCCCAGAGCTGGATAGCAAATCTAACACACGCAACACCAGCTGTACCTACCTCCCCGAACGCTACCCCTCCATGTTCCTCAAAACACCCACTGGTATAACCAACCTCGTAACCAACGAGTCCTTCGACATAGTCCAACGCCCCCTCCCCGAAGACCCCATGACCACGTCCGCCCGCCTAATCCAAGACGACATAGCCCTAATGATCGAGCGCCCAGACGGCGACTATTACCTCCTCGCCGGCACAATCCTCCTCGCTGGCTTCTGGCGCTTACAGGATAAATTCGGCATGCGGCTTTCGGAGATACATACCTCTGGTGATGTTCCGCAGTACAGAGAGAAGTTGGAAAAGGGGATGATGAATTTCTTCCGCCGGTTACGACCTGAGGACCCTGTTTTGAGGAATAATTATTTCATCCAGGTGGATGATAATCTCGCGTGGTCGGATAGTATTGGGCCTGAGGACTCGGAAGATGTCTCGTGGAACACGGCGCAGAAGGACAAGGCTATCGAGCATCACTTTTTCCGCTCAGAGCGGCAGTCTCTTCGTCGGCTTCCAAGGTCGGGGGCCGTGGTGTTTACGATAAGGACATATTTCGAACCTATTACGGAGGTTGTTAAGGAGCCGTATGTGCCCGGCCGGCTGGCATCTGCTATTCGCAGCTGGGGGGAGGATGTATCGCGGTATAAGGGGAAGGAGAAGTATGAGGGGGTTTTGCTGGAGTACTTGGATCGGAAGCATGAGGAGCAGCTTGCTGCGGGTCTGGACTTGGACAAGGAAGATGATTTTAGGAGTTATCCTTTTTAGTTACCTCTGCATTTTGTAAATTCGTCTACATGAATCATATTCGGTGCAAACAATTATTAAATTCTCTCCTTTCAACTGGTCACAGCTTGAACATCTCTATCCAACTATTGACTCAACATAAAAGTCGCAAATCTGTGGCACCAGCTCAACTCACCCCTAACATCCTAAACAATATCCGCAATTGTCGAAGACCATTAAGTGACTAGGGAGGAAAAAGGCATGGTCGTTAAAAAGGAAAGTCCCAGATACTTACGCCGTAGTTTGTCTTGTAGGCTGTAGACTGAATCAGACATACAAAAAAAGGATCCTGCCAACAATATGCCTGCCATACCATGTAATACATAAACCAAACAATGCCTTAATAACGCCAGCCCAAATGCCAAAGTGCCATATCTCTATTTAATCCCCAAGAACAAGGATCAAAAATCAAGCAGCCGCCCTCTTCCTCCCCCGATTCCGATTCGCCAACACCCAAGCTTTCTCCTGCCTCCAAGAGCACTCATCCCGAAACTCGCAAATCCGACACTTCCACGCCTCCATCACCTCCACACCACGCGGATCCCGCTGCCCCTTCCACCAACTCATCTGGTCCGATAGATACGATGTCATACTAACAGGGTCGTACAAGAACGATCGACTGCCCAGGGAGCGAGACTCGGAGGCGGAGAGGTAGTGTGCTGTTAGGAGCGGGGAGATGACTGTTGGGTAAGATTCGAGGATGGAGGGCTGGATTTCTGAGGGAATGGAGGGGGCCATGGGGATTTCGGATTCTTGGGAAGGAAGGAAGGTGAGGCGGAGGTGGTCTTTCATTAGGTGCCATAGGTTGGTGAGGTTGTTGTTTTCGAAGAGGACAGTTGTTGAGTCTTGGCTGCCAGAGGGGGGGGTTATAGATGATGAGGGAGGTGGTGAAGATGACTTCTTTAAGGCGTCTTCGGGGGTAGGGATGAAGTCGGGGTTGAACTCCTGCGACGACATAGCGTCGAAGAATTGGTCGTTCAGGCCACCTACTTCGGCGACGAAGGCGTCGGTGAACGGACGGTTGGGATCGAGGTTGTAGCGTGCTGCGAGTAATTCGATAGTGATATCGTCGGTTGTCACGAGCCGGTTGAGCATGTGGTAATACATCTGCAGCTGCAGCGACGTTGGTCGAAAAGACGTGCTCTTAACAGTGGGAATCGACCCACTACCCTTAGTCTTGATATCCGTCAAATATACCCGGGGTATCTCAAACGCCTCTGGGGGCGGCTGCGGTGGTGACGCAGACCAATCCACCTCCTCATTCTGATCCCAGGACAATTCATCCAATCGCTTCCCACGCTGCGAAGACGACAGCAGATAATCCGTCAGTGACATCTGATACTCCGGCAGCGCAGCCCGTGTAGCCTCAACATCCGCATAATATGACGCAGCAGACGCCTCAAGCTCCGGATCCGGACACTCATATGAAAGCTGATCGATCACCCCGTTCACCAGCTCACCATCTACCAACCCCCACACCTCTAATTCCCTTGTCATCCCGAACTCCCGTAACGTCCGCAGTCCCTGAATAATATTCCAAATCCGTAGCGCCAGCGCATCTTCCCTAGTCGTAACCTCCACCGACATAGTCGTGTGCACCTCATCCTCCAACGTCTTATGAATCGTAGTCCCCTGCTTCATAGCCGCTGTTCTCCTCTTCCTCCCGTACTTGGTCAACGTATACCAATACTGCAACTCGCACCACGCAGGTGATACCAAATCCGACACGGAAAACGCTTTGTTCGGCGGCCGTCGAAACCTCTCTATCGGTGACCGCGTAGTATCTGCCACCGGATTGTCCCCAACAGTCCCAGTCTCAGCCGCAGCAGGATTCATGGCAGCAACCCATTCCTGCTCCCTCTGAATATCACGCTCTCGATTCCGTTCACGACCCTCCGTCGAATTCGGATGCTCGACTAAACGCTTCCCAGTCAGATGTCAATACAAGTCACGTAGGCGAATAACGGGTGGCTAATTACTAACCAAGCTCCGCACTACCGTTGCTCGAGTTCTGCGCTGGTGATATCCCGGGCCCTGCACCGGTACCTGCGCCAGGGACCTTTGTCCAAGGACCACCTGCTGTCTTGTATAATTGCCATGTAGTAGTTGGTTTTTCGCGACCCAGGACCCTAGGAACGCGCGGGCTCGATTGCGGTGCATAGTAATCTTCGATGTCCTGTGTGCCAATGGTATCCTGCGTAGCGATAGGAATAGTAGCAGCTACTTCCGTCGCAGTATTTCGTGGTAATTGTGACGGTGGTTGTGGGGGAGGTGGTAGTGTAGAGGGCGTGACCGACGCGCTGTCCGTGGCGATTTTGGCGAGCAATACGTCCACGAGCGCTTCTTGTTCCGGGGTGAAGTCGGAGCCGTAGTCGCTGTCATCCGGCGTTAATTGGTGAGGAGTATTTGCTGGGTAGGGCATGCCTATGATTATGAGGGAAGGAAGGCATGTCAAGGTTCTTTGGTTGATGACGGGAGTTTGGAGTTGCCTGAATAGGTAAACGTCATCCGCGCGGCGGGCATTTGTCTAGTATGCGGATGCAGAACAGTGGCATAGATGATATACACTCTATTGATCTATCTACACTATATACAAGTTCTATAATCTATATGCCAAATAATCATAATCATGCCGCCACCACAACCGAAGCCGAAGCAGAAGCAGCAGCCATCTCAGCAACCTCGACCTCCCTCGCAGCCTTCTGATTCAACCAAGACAAATACGTCTGCCACCCCACCGCAATAATCCCCGAAAACACATTCCGGAACTGCGGTGGCACATACATAAAGCTAAATGCGGTAACAGCGGGCCACAGCTTCACACTGTTCGTGACACTCACGGGGAGCGCCTTCTTCAATCGCTCCCAGGTATCTTCGAGCGAGGCGCCGCTGAGCAGCGAGTGGACGGAGAAGAAGTAGGTGTTGAAAACGGGGGTGAAGACGGCTTGTTGGACGCAGACTTTGGTGAGGATGGAGAGGAATTTGGAGGGGAAGTTGAAGTTGTTGTGGAGGAACATGAACCTACACACATATTATTATTAGTATGGATACTCATCTCTCAAAGGGTTGAAATAAAGATACATACCAATTGTATGAAGGAATACTCGACCCAACCCCAACCGTCAAATGCCTCATCGTCCTCCACGGATCATACCCTCCTCCCTTCGCATCGGCATCTTCACCCTCCTTTTTAACCGGCTCCGACGGAAACAACACCTGCGCACTCAAATCCCCACACAGATAAACCACCACCGAACTACACAACTGCGTCGCATACGGCCTCCGCTCCTGGACCCGCGCATATGCCCGTCCAAGTCTCCCCAGGGGTCCTGCATATATGACCGCGCGTAGAGACCGCGCGCGCAACGGCGCTGGTGATGCGCCGGCGGAGGAGGCGACTGTGCCTGAGGGTTGGGGGTGTGGTGCGGAGGAGGAGAAGGAGGGGTTTCGCGGTTGCGGTTGCGACTGTGATTGCGGCTGGGGATCATGGGGTTTTTTGTTCGGTTCCGGGGTGGATTGGGTTGTGTTGTGTCTTCGCTGTTGGCGGATTGGGCGGCATGGTTGTCTTGGTTGTCTTGGTCTGATTGGGATGGAGGATGGTAAGGGTTTTTTTGCGAGAGGGCGCATCTTTAGCGATTAATCTATAGGGGTATCGAGGTTGGATCGGAGCTGCGGTGGCGGTCCGGCGTGGTTTTTGGTCAGGGTCAATTCGAACATTGGACGCTAAATAAGAGAGTGAAAGGCGTAATAATCAGGCTCAGCCTTTGTATGACTGAGCAAGATGATTGACAAAAGGTGAGAATAATCTGAACAAAGTCGCCATTGAACTCGGTTCTCGGAGTCTGTTGCCGAGCACCGCAAACTCCCGATCGGGAATACGGGGGACAAAGAATGGAGATTGAACGATTTTATAGATAAGATTTTTATTTCAATATAAATGTCTATATGCATATTATTTTGCTCGTCACCTCATGCTCCATCCACATTGCGTTATCGACAAAAAGAAACATAAACAAAAAACAGGGTATATAGCAACAGCAAGAACGCCCAATCAACCAAAAACTTTTCTTTTTTTCCTCTCGTTCCATCATGTATATCACGTCCGATGAGATGAGAAATAGACACTAGAGATTAGGTTGTATGCAGGATTATGTATGTGGGAGAATTTGAAAAGAGCGTCCCTCTAGGGCAACGCACGCGGAGCGAGTCGATCATTTGAACGATTCACGAGTGTTGACACGATCAATGTCATACGGGTTCCCGTCGTACGTCACCTTTCGAGACCCCGCCGTCCTTGAAGAAGCATGGCTGCGGATCTGCTGCATAGACGGCATAGACGGTAACCGACCCAAGCGTCCAACGTTGGATTCCTCGCTGCTGCTGTCATCCGAGACATGGGGCTCAGGGGCGGGTGCTTCGGTGCGGTCGAATGCTTCCTCTTCCTTCTCATCCTGGCCAGACTTGGGTTGTTGAGCCTGCTCCTGCAGCTTGCGCATGAAGGCGTCGGACTGCGCGGCGTACTTGCAGCTCTTGCGAATATTCGGGCCATACTTGTAGAATAGGAAGGGGAACGGGACGCATGCGACGGCCAAGAAGGCTGGGATAGAGGAGGCCCAGTGGATGCCCAGGTCTTGATACATGTAGGTGGTGAAGAGAGGGAAGGCGGCACCGAAGCAGGAACGCAGGACGGAGTTGGCGGCAAGGACTGAAGCGGCGAAGATGGTATATGCGTCAATCAGGTAGTTCATGATACCCAGGAAGACAAGGACCATTCCAAAACCAAAGGGAACACCAGCAGCAATAGCGGCCATCCAGTGGATAGAGGGGTAGTTGGTCCATGCGAACCAGAACAAGCCAACCGGAATGGCGATGGATGCGATCAAGCAAGGTGCCAAACGTGCCTCTGGAGGTGCAAAACCGTTATTCTCATCCTGGACCCGGATGTATCGCTTGTTGTCCCAGATCGAATAGGCGACGGCCATCAGCATGCCCACCATGATTCCCAGAAACGGAAGACTTCCAACACCCTGGTTCCAGCCGCGAACTCCTTCAAACACGATAGGGTATGCGGCGAACAGCATGTACAGGGTACCATAGACGATAGCCATGTACAAGGACAGCAGGAACACAATAGGCTCACGGAAGAGTAGAATCCAAGGGCGGGACAGGGCAACCTTGAATGATTCCTTGAGATCGACTTTGCCCTGGTCGATTTCGAGCTTGCTGCGGTAGATCTTGCCGGAGCGCTTGGTCAGCTTCTCCGCGCGGCGACGCAGGAGCACGGGGGCGTAGGTCTCCGGGATAAGCAGCGAGCCGATGATCCAGACGACACCGGAGAAGGCGCCTAGGAAGCCCATGACCCATCTCCAGCCAGCGTTCATTCCCAAGAACCCACCGATAATGGGGCCAAGGACGGGACCTGCGAATGTTAGCTTGAGGGAACTAGAAAGATTAAACCAATTGGTTATAAACTTACCCAAGAACGGCGCAGCAGCAAACAAACTCATAGCAATACCACGCTCCTTTGCCGGGAACATATCGGCAATAACACCTCCAGCGTTGGTCAACGGCGACGAACCGAAGGAACCAGCGAAGAAACGAAGGATAATGAGAGTCCAGATGTTCTGCGAGCCAGCGGCGCCAGAGTTGAACGCCGTGAGAGCGCAGTATGTGATGATGAAGAGAATCTGGCGGCCAAATAGTTCACTGAGCGGTGCCCAAAGAAGAGGGCCTATTCCCGTCAGCTATCAATCCCTCAATAATAAATCCAAGCCAACTTACCAATCGCAAACCCTAAAACGAAAAGAGAAACACCAAGCGTAGCCACCTCACTCCCGATATTAAACTGCTGCTCAATCTGCGCAATACCACCCGTATACGCCGACGACACCAGCGCGACAGCCAGCGTCGCAATAGCAACCAGCATAGTAATCGTCCATTTCTTCCACTGGCTGAACAACATCGGATTGCGTGGATCATTGGGCATCCAAGTCACCACGTAAGGGTCCTCGTCGGTACCGGAGCCGGGGTATGGGTAGTCGATGATCTCCTGTGTGAGGACGCCCTGGTCGACGACTAGCCGCCACCAGGGGATCTTGGTGGGTGTTGGCGACTCGATATTGTCTGTCATGTTTGGTATCTTGTCGGTAGCTGCCATGAGAGGCAGATGAGATGAAGCGAAGACCGAGTATCAACGTTTCGATTGCCGAATGCGGGGAGTGTATGCTGATTATGCTGATCGATAAGGTGAGAGAGATGAGATCAGATCAACAATCCACGGCAGGGTATATAAGAAGGCTGATATGCAAGTAATAAGCACTGAAAACTCGAAACAGACACCAGAAAAAAAGGACAGACCCGTCTTATATATGCCTCGACCGCGTTTTTTCTTTGTCTCGGCGGCACCTCGGCTCATTACCGCATTGAGGAAATGAGAAGCAGGATGAAAAGACGCTAAACCATAATAGGGCCCGGAACAGCCGATAAATTGGCATTAATGGGCTTATGGCCTTATGCACTGCATAAAAAATGCTTGACGGCTTCGGGGCTGGTGGGGCCGCTGTCGGAGCTAGAAGAATCTAGATAGCGTTTGGTCCTGCAATTCTCTGTACAGTACTCCGGAGTAGTATTATACAGTACTCTATGTCTCTATATTTGCCAGTGTCAAGAATTTAAAAAGATTCGTGATAATTGACATCTGACAAATATGAACATATATCACTATCACTCCGTTCTCCGTACGGACAAAAACTGTGACAGGACCCTTATGCATGCATTCGCACTGGCATCATGTGGGGCTTATGCACCGGACCACCCACGTTTTAGGTCTAGCGGGGCCGCTCTCGGCTTCCCGGCACGTCCACCGCCATTGGCCAACGCCAAGCATAACCTGTTACGACGTTCTGCATTATTATGCACAGATCGGAGTTACCTTATCTCCATCGGTGATCGGAACTTGTTCCGCCGACTCTACTATTTTTACCATTATCGACCATCTTTTCTCGATCTCGGAACAGCCTCCTCATAACCCTCCTTACTAACCCAATAATCTTCACTCACGCCAACCTGTTCCTGCCAGAGCTTCACCGCGTTATTCAAGTCCAACCACGGCTGCTCCTGCTCAAAGAAGCCATCCATTTCGAATATCAGTGGACTGCGCAGGACAAGATACTCCCTTTAAGGGTATCGAATATCGTGCCAGAGCGGTTTCTCTTCCATGCATGTCTGTTGAAGAGTTATCTTGAGCTCCTAACCGGTGTAATGACATCAACACCCTCGTATAATAGTAGTTTATAGATATGGAGAGTAGATTCAGGCATATGCTTATAAGCATGCAATACACATTAGCTACAACCTGAAGTAAACAGCAGCTGGAAATTCGGTTTGAGTAGGGTGCAGATAGAATCCCAAACGGTAGCAACAGCGTTCTAACGACAACCAGCCACATCGACCATCTTGCAACCTGGGAAATTCTCCATGTCTTCATTCGGTTTTTCCTCTGTCTCTGGATATCGCCCTGCTTCCTCCTCCGCTTCTCATTTCTCCTCCGGCCGTTGCTCCTCAATATCTCCCAACAAACCAAGCGCCTCGTCTGCAGTAATACGACTGGACGGTAGGAATCGCATCAATCCTCGGATAATTGGAAGGAGGGGATCGAGTGCTGACTCGTGTACGGTTTTGGCAAACCTTTCTTCGAGCCAGGTTGGTTCACCGTCTGCCAGTGAAATAAGAAACGCCTTCCATGCTGGATTGTCGGGCCTACCTTCCTGCCCTTTCCGATCACGCTTAGAGCTCTGTTTTAATTCTTCCCACTTTGACTGTCATTCAGGTGGCAGCCTTTCCGCAAACTTGACCATTTGAGAAACCAGGGCCTCGTCCTCACCAAAATAATAGAACCGGTATCCTATAAAAGGAACGAGTAAATCTGTCTCAGATTTCAGTATGTATCCTTGTTACGGGTCGTATAAATCAACGTACCGTGCAAGCAACACGCCACAGGTCGAGGCGATAATCAAAGCTCTCCGTAAAAATCTCTCTGTTACCCGTAAATTTCCTGGCTGAGCCAGTCTTTCTGGCTCCTCTCCTTGAAAAAAAAGTCTCACCGAAGTCAAGTAAGCGATGTCCTCATAGTCTTCATCCGCCCATCCAATCCAGCTCGCTGCCTCAATCAGTTGTATCAGAAGACCGTTTTCCAAAGGCTTGTCGTCCTCACGAGCCACTTGTTCGACTTGCGGGGCCCCTAGAGTTTCCATGAGCTCTTCCTCGGTTGCTTCCAGCAAATTTGAGCAACTGAATGCTATGTTTTAATCGGCAGCAGTTGAACTAATTGTCTTGCAGACTGATCACAGAAGTAGAATTAACTGTTCGAGAGCAAGGAGATACATCTCCCTGCAATCTATCAAAGCTATCAAAGTCCTTCAAACAGCGATCTACTCCGCACTGGAACTTCTCAACGGCAGATTCTGATTGGTCCTCTCGGCTTATGACATCATACTTTCTATTCTCAGTTTCTGCTCGGACACTAGTCCGCTTTGGGAATTAGGGTAATTTTAGTTCCGGCCAATCAGATATAGCATCACCACATATCTCGAGTTTTGCTTTTCACCTCAGGAGACGATGGATGAGCATGGGGGCTGGAGAGATTTTTTGAGAAGATATCGAGGATGGGTCGTAATTTGTTGACTTGTGGGAAATGGAAGCCTACAAGTGCGGCCGTTACCCGTGTCTCGTGCCACTCTCTCAAACATCAAAGTCACTCTTTTAAGCCAGCAGTCACTCGTTATTCCTCCATACTCTGGAACTTCAGTCCCTCTTTTCTCTTTATATACAGAACAATTTATATACACCCAGCCAAGTCCCAGTACGTCCATCCCTCCCATTCCAACGCCATCCACGTTCAACCAAACTAACCTTCCGACCCAGAACAACAACCACAATAATGGCCCACCTCACCAACGAAGTAATCGTCCTCCTCATAATCGTCAGCTGCATCGTCTCCGTCTTCATCGGCTACGGCCTGTACGCCCTCGCAACGGGCCTCGAGCACGAAAATGACGGATACCGCAACCCGTCGAACGAGCAGGCGCAGTATATGCGGGAGGTGCGGGAGAGGAATCTAGGGGCTTTGGTGTTTGAGTCGAGGAGGAGAGAGAAGGATCCGGAGGCTTGATTTTTATGTTGGGACTGGGCTCATGCGCGGATATGATATGTATAGCATTGCTTTGGGCGTGGAGTTTTGGGTTATTGGTTATGTTTGGCCGTGGGCATCTTTGATGAGAACAGGATCTCAGAGAATCGGTTATTGTTATTGTGAATTTGTTTGCACGACTGTCAAGTTCATCTCATGCTGATCTTTTGTTGGGTTCAATGGAAGGAAATACTCTCTTTCTTCCCATACCCCAGTAATCTGATTTGGTCGGTTTCTCGTAAGATGCAGAAAAGGTCGGCTCTGAGGTATGTTATCGAATGAAAGACTGTCCAACTGAACAATGACATTTTTGCAGATGCGATGTCCCTCAGGGATAGAACACTGCTTGTTGACAGAGAATAACTGGTCGTTTCCGAGATCATCTTCAATGGCAACCAGATCCTGAACGAAGGGAAGTCTAGCAAGTCTCTCGAGTAGTATTTCCTTGAACCCGTTCTCAACACGGACTTTTGATGAATTGCTCAAGAGCGTCATCGAATCCATAGTATTTGCCAAATCCGACACGCGCACCATCAACCCCTCAATCCTGCCCTCCTCCATCCGAATATACTCCTCCGCACTCGCCACCCGAGGCTTACACTCAAATAATCCCTCTTGCGGAACGTGTCGGAGCAGTTCTAGTGCTTCCCTTCGTAATACCGGATCACGGTAGCTGATAGCTGTGAAGAAGAGCGGTTAGCCTACGCCTGATTCGAAGGTGAATGGTGCCTGGGCGTCTGTAGTGCGAGTGGCTAATGTTTAAGAGGCGTGGTCGACGATGGCTCGGAAATGAGACAGGTGATTGTCTAAAGCGGTTTCGTGCTGTGTGAGGCATGTAGATAGGTTATGTATACGGCTGCGAGGAAGGTCCGTAGTGTCGAGATTGCGCTCGCGTATATGGGATCTGGTTTGCTGTTTGCCAGTCCGGCAAACGAACGGCGCCAATCTTCAAGTCGTGACAGAAGGCATTGCTGGCGAACAAAAATCTCTGCAGATACATTGCCGACAGATCCCACTTCAAGAATACGAGCCCCAGCCTCCCATCGAAAAAGCCAGGACTCCCTCGTAAGAGGCGAAGAGCAAATCATCTTTACCAGAGAGGAAAAATGAGACAATGACCAAGATACACAACCCGTTTTACCAAGCCTTGAGATATGCGGTGATCCGGCGCCATTTCGGTCTCTTGTAATACTCATCAAGGAGAAGGACCTCTTCCGCTGTCCAGACACAATGACCGGTCACGCAGTCCGCTGTAGCCAGGCTCTGCCACTTAGTCCTTCCAAGGATCTTATATGTAATAGTTGCGGTAGTGATGAGTAGAATCCTAATCATATACTCGAAGAAGTTCTTTGCTCTCTCTCTCTCTCTCTATTGTCGTATCCTAAGTGTCAGACGGTAGGTCAGTGTCACATTCGCGTTGATAAATTCTGCAAAAAGCCGATTGATCGATACACGTACTTGATCACCAGTAACACCAGGAAATAGGCAGCCGGCGAGATATAAACTTCCAGTAACGAGTAGCCATATAGGAGCTGTAGGCCAGCCGAATAACTTCCACGAGTACTGCTCTTTCCATTGCGTATCTCCCTGGGCTTTCAGGGCACCGCGAAAGCGGAAGGAGATAAAACCGACAATGAGCCAATTGGTGATCTTGGCTGTGGTGGTGATATTGATCAGCCAGTTTAGGGCCACGATCCCACCAGCTGTATATTTATGATGGGGTTAGTTGTCGGAGAATCTGCAAGCTCTAGTCATCCCTTAAGAGAGAACTCACCAGAGTTATAACCTCATTTTTGTTGATACCCAGAGGCACTCCCATTATGACTGACATCTTATATTCAAGAATATAAGCCGTCCACCAGATACTCCGATAGCGTTCAGTTGCCTGGGCCCCTAGCGTCTCGGGGGGTATGTTAGTGTGATAGCCATGGACTAGCAGAATGCGCAATGCCTGCTCTATCTGTTTATCCTTAGCCATTTTCTCTGGTCTCAGGATCAAGTGAAAAGGAAATTTAACATATTGTGTGCGGAAGTTCGCCAGTCAATGCATTGGAAATAAAGTGCCATTGAACACAGCAGCTCAGCAGAAGTGCTCTGGTTTCTCCATAGAAAGCAGTAGTCTGGAAGCATCAGAAATGCCTTTTTGAACAGATTTGTCCCCGGTGGAGCCCTGCCCCTGGTGTTCGTTTCCACAAACCCTTTACCAAGGGCAATAATGACTAGAAAGTGAATAAACCATAAGCCTGACGTGTAGATCTTTTCGGCTGGGTTCTGGTAAAACTCATACAACTGGGGCGTGAATGCTTGCTCGTCAAATAGGTGAAATATCTGGCCTGTGTGAAATTTGGTAGCATTGATCAGAAATAGGGAGTGGTCCAGCGAGGGAAGTCCTGTGATGTCAGGATCGCTGTTGTCCGCAGACCATCCCAGCCTAAATCATAGGTCGTGGAATCTATATACTGTGATGCAGTGGGGAAAGGGCATTTATGAATGGACTGGTGACTGAGATGGAGAAGCCGCATCGTCAGTGACCAATTTGACGTGTGTCCGAGGTAGTCTATGGCTATCCATTAATTGATGACATTCTTTTCCGTGCAATATTAAAACCCACGAGGCCTCCCGACTATGTCTCTGATGTATCTCGGTGATCCGGTTGATAAAGGATTCACCATCCTAGCATCATGGTCACCACCATCATCATGACTAGGCTGTGACAAATCAGAACTCGGAACGGGTAATAAGAGGACAGTATTGTAGGAATTCATGTCAATCACCGGAAGGCGCTTCTGGCTAACATGGTCAATCGATGGCTCCGTGCATCTATTATATACTGATAGCTGCTCCCGCAAGGCATTGGTCTCTTTCTCCAGCTCAATAATGTGCCATTTCAGCTCCGACAGGTGCCTTTTCATGACTAGGATCTTGGTGTCCTCGCCCTCAAATGTGCACGTTGCCTTACGACGCTTGCAATTGTCGCAGGGACAGCCGCCAGTGCACTTGATCTTTTGTCGACGACATCGCAGGCATCTTGTTCCAATTGTCCTTAGCAAGCGCCGTCTAGGACTCTGGGGAAACATGGTGACAGAAAACCTACGCATATACCACCCGCCTTTTCGCGGGATCACTTGTTTTTCCACCCATACGGGCTTACTCTACCATAAAATGATCGGGTTCTTGAGTTTTCGTGGGATTAAGGATGTCCGTCAGTCGTCCGCGTGAGATGGTATAAGGGGAGTGGATATTGCATTGGCAGATCGAGTAGATAAATAAGAATCCTATCGTTATCAGACCTGCAGTATTCTTGGTTAGTTCAACCCTGCAATTCGGCCGCTATAGATTTCCCTGCATCTCGGTTATCGTTATCCTCCAATCGGGATTCGGCCAAGGAGGTGCTCCACGAAATCCACAATGTGATGGCTGAAAAGTCCTGGGCGAGCATAGATAATAGCAACAAAAAGCGAGAAGATAACGGCAATAAGGATTTCTTGCTTGTAGTTTGATACGTTGACTTCATTGATTGACAGTAAAAGGGTAATATCCTTATCAGATACATCATCTAGATCTTTGCATATAATGCTGGAGTATCCTGCCATAATCCAACTAGACCATCTGGCGCATCGCCAAGTACTGGGTCTTTCTCCGGCTTCGCAACATTCCATACACCTTTGAACCTTCCGACATCCTTCTCACCAATTATGAAATCCCACTCTCCACGATTCTCCGGATACGCGCCCATCATAGTAAATCCCGTAAGGTCGACCTTCGCCAGCGCCTCTTCCACATTCTCCGCCTGGATCCCTCGTCCCCTCCCCGGTGTGAGCAAAGCGAACGGCGCAGCGGGAGTAGCATCGTACGTCTTATGCGCCACACCAGCTGGAATAACAAAGACGTCGCCGGATCGTGCATTGATTTCAACACCACCGTCTTCTCTGGCGTCGGCCCAAGTATTCTTACTGAGATCCGGGTCCGTGTCAGCGACTCCGAAACGGATTGTCGCTGTGCCGGTTAAGACGGTCATGCACTCGTGAACTGCGGAGTGGTAGTGGGACTGCTGGGTTGGGCCGTAGCGGAAGATCCATTGTGTTTTCCAGCCATTTTGGTGGAATCTGGTGTGTATATTTTCGGGGCGAAGGTCGGATTCGGAGAAGAGGCCTTTGTAGTGGAGGAGAGGTTGCGGGGAGTTGGGGATGAGCTTTGTGGGAGGAAGATAGTATCGATTCACTTGGACCATGCTGGCGACTAACTGTCTTATGGCCTTTGGCGATATGTTTGAATATGTGTATTAGGCCCTGCGGTTTTATTTGTAGTTTGATATGAAAGTAGAAGCGTCACAGCATCGGACGTTTACCCGGTTGACCTTTGGCTGTCAGCTTCGGAAAGAGATCCGAGATGCAGATTACATGTTAGAGCTTGGCCAACAGTCTCTGCACCTACCGTTCGTAGCGAAATAGAGAAGGCTTGTGCTGTTGAAAGACATATACAGCGATTCTGACTCGTTTCGAAGTCCTAGTGTATTGTACGGAGTACGAGCATTGAGTCGACGGCCAGGGATTGCAGAGAATCAATTGATTTGCTGTATGTGGATATTCAATGACTTCAATAGACCATTGATAATTGACAGGTGACAGGGAACATATCGCCTCAAGGTTGATTGACAAATCTATAACTGGGGGTGATGGTGGCATATATGCCTCAGGCATAAAATGTCTTGGTGAAAGGTGCACTAGAGGTCTCTATGGGCAGCATGAGGGCATAGTGGATTTATGCATTCATATTCATATCATCCATGTATATAATTCTCCAGACCGTCAGCCACATCAAGCCACAATATCTTTGCGTCACTTGTGGCGCTCCCTAATTCCGCTCCAGATGTACTGACCAGCTCTTAAGATACTGCGATAATCCAAATAATAAGGAGATGATGCAGGATACATACGGTTTTTTATCCCTCGCCTCATAGTCGCTCATCCGTCCGTGTCCCCGTCATCATGGGATAAAGAACCCGAAGCGATCTGGTCGCGGACCTCCATTCGAGTTGAACCCCTACGGGAGCGCACCTGTATCGGAGGACTTGTCGTTTTGAGATATTCCGTGCACGAACACGGTTTGAACTTACAAGCATCAAGGTTAAGTAAATAGGGAGAAATTATTTCTATGAATAGTACCTTAACCTCTTGTCGTGATCAATCATCCATCACGAACGCGGTTGCGGATACGGATGCAACGGTCCAGCCGCGGACCCCCTTCGAATTGAACTCCCAAGTACCACCGGAGAAACTACGCCGGCATCGACTTTGGATCATATGGCAAAACTGCTGGGGAGGGCAATGGTTCCGCTTCGTGTGGTAAAGAATAGTCTACTCCGTACTCTCGTGTCTCTTGTAGCATTCATCCATCGTGGAGGATCGAGGCCAAAAGCCTAATCGACCTGCGCGCAGGCGCGCCAGCTGGCCGTGGATCCTCCTCGAGTTGAACTCCAACGTCAACGCATCCAGCGAAAAGCTACGCCGACAGGATTGTTTTGGATCATACAACGACGGCGCTGGGCAAGGAGTCGTGGCTCTGGTGTGCATCTACCCATATCTCATGCCATGATATGTCTATCGAAAAGGATCAAAAGTCGGATCAACCTGCGTGCAAACGCGATCTCCCCGCGAACCCTTTTCCAGTTGAACTCCTACGTCAGCGTGCCCATGTCGGAGAGCTCAGCTCACGGAGAGACTACGCCTCGATACGACCGATTAGCCATGGACAATAGTGCGGAGTGACTTTGCTGCGTGTCTGGACATGTCTTTTGTCGTGATGCTTCATTTATCACGAAGGATCAAGAGCCGAATCCATCTGTGCAGACACGACGCGAGCTGCCCGCGGACCCTTCTCGAGTTGAACCCCTTGTTTAGCGCACCCGTGTCGGAGTCTCATCGTATCGGGAATTCTTGGAATGATACAGCCATCTGACCAGTGAGATATAGTTCTGTAGGGTGCAGGATAGTAACGCTGTATCTCTCGTCGTAATCGATCGCACATCATGGGATATGATCGAAACGAATCAGTCTCTACTCTGTAGCAAAGTACGACCTGGCCGCGAACTCTACGTGAGCGTACAGTCCTCCAGTCAAGAAGGCGTAGCTTTGTAAGATGCAGAATAGTGCATCTCTCGTCATAATCAACCATCTATTGTGGGCGAGGATCGAAACAAACTCGCTTCTGGCAGAGTGCGATCTGGCCGCGGACCCCATTCGGGTTGAACCCCTACGTCAGCGTACCCGAGTCGGACACATCGCACCAAAACTACATGGAGTGATCGCGGTTTAAACTAACTGAACCTGAAGGAACCGTAGCTTTGTAGAATGAGAGAACAATGCACCGCTGCGCCTCTCGTTGTAATCAATCAATCAATAAACCACCACGAAATATCAAGAGGGAAGCCGACTCGAGTACGGAGAGTACAAAACGACCTGGATGCGGACCCAACTCGAGTAGACTTCAATCTCATCGCAGAAAAAGCCATGATCATGATATCACAGTTTAGAACACAGTAATTCAAAAGGAAAAAAAAAATGTAAATCTATAGAATACGAAACGATAAGCCACCATCTCTCACCATAATCAGCCGTTCGTCATACACGATCAAACCCAACCGTGAAAGCAAAGTCGAACCCCCCTCAATCTGAACCCCCAGGCCAGCGCACCCAGCGTGAACCCTCAACCCACCAAGAAAAAAACGTAGCGAGATCAATAATATTTTTTCTGTGGGCTCAGCTTCTCATCCAATGCACGCATGCGCGTGGACCCGGTTCTGATCTGGGTGCGCTGTGGTGTCAATGCGGGCGTTGTGAACCCCCAGGAGTTGAACCCCCGAAAGGGGTAGTTGAACTCTTGGTTTGATGTGCTGATTCTGGGTTGATTCGGGGGGGTCTTGCAGGTAATAAAGGATATATAGTAATCCTGTGTTATTTCTGAGTAGTAATATATGCTAGATCAGTGAAGAATATAGAAAGAAAGGGTCGTCATATCGTCATGGTAGCTTGTCGTTCTCCGCTGCGGTTACGTCGATGGACGGGATGTTAATTATGCAGAGCGTGATCGCGCGCTTGAATGGAGTCTTCTGGTAGCTTTCTAGTATTATTCGAGTAAAGTAGCGCCTGGATATTTGATTGATGCCTCTTTTGCTTGGTTTTTTGGTGGTTTTGTGGATATATCATCGGTATGGTAGTTCTTCTACTGAACGTCACTCAGATATATATCGAGTAGGTACTGGTCACTACCAGTCGATACTACTACACTACTAAGAAATGACTATTTTCCTATACTTCGAGTGCACAGAATAATGCAGGCTACTCGTATATTAAGGTCTTCTTTCAAAATAATCACCAAGATGTAGATATCGTGTATACAAGATAGATGAGCTACTCTGCTATCGGACGTCATAATTCCGCACCCACGAAGGTGATAAACGCAACCGGTAGCTATAGTCAGGGAAGGAGAGTACGGAAGAGCATCGAATTCATTAGATGACCTATGAAACGCATGGAGCTACAAGATATTGTATTGAACTAACTATGCACGACTACCGAGATAGAGTACACAGAACCAGTACATATGAGAATACAGACGCGACTGTTAACAAGGGATAATTCAGAATACATACAGGAATACCAATTCCATACAAAACACGCATAGACACAGGACCCGCGCAGACCAAAACATAACAGGCGCGTGAAGTACATCGCACACTACGATCGTTACTACGTGCAATGTAAGAAAAATCGTTTCTGACTGTTTATTCAGATGGATCGTGACGCTCGCACGATGGCCTTATATGGCACCAGCCGAAGCGAAATGGCCGCTATGATACAGAAAATGAAAAGCCCACGAACACTAGCAGACCAATAGTGGACGCGCAATAGGAAATAAAATACGATAAAGAACCAAACCCAGACCCATGATTTGTAAAAGACACGAAAACAGATCAGAACACCTCAACGTCCCAGTCATACCGTGAAACCAACCCGAGAAAAGCAAACCGTCGCGTATCCACTACGCGTCGAATCGCGCAGGATGGTGGCGTGTTGTTGTTGCTGTAGCGCAAAAAGGAGGATATAAGAGGAAGATGACATAAAGCGGTAAAGAAGAATAAGGAGAAAAAGGTCGTTTAACCACCGAAACCGTAGAGGGTACGGCCCTGGCGCTTGAGGGCGTAGACAACGTCGAGCGAGGTGACGGTCTTTCTCTTGGCGTGCTCAGTGTATGTGACGGCATCACGAATAACACCCTCGAGGAAGGTCTTGAGGACACCACGGGTCTCTTCGTAGATCATGGCAGAGATACGCTTGACACCACCACGGCGTGCGAGACGACGGATAGCGGGCTTGGTGATACCCTGGATGTTGTCACGTAAGATCTTGCGGTGACGCTTGGCACCACCCTTTCCAAGACCCTTTCCACCTTTGCCGCCTGTAGAGAAGTTCGTTAGACAGATGCTCTCAGAAGATCCTCAGGGATGATGATAAGACTTACGGCCAGACATGATGTGAGATTAGGTTGAGTAGTAAGAAAAAACGTAAAGGAGTTTAAGATAAATGTGGAGAGACGTAGATAGCTTTGGAGGAAAGGAAGAAGGAGAGAGTCTGGAGCAGGAGATATTTGTATCGTCAGTCGCAGGACGCGGGGCCGCTACTGGAATCACCACGCTAATATTCGGATCGGCCAATCAGAAGACAGGATCCGACGGACGGATTGATCTTCTTCGGAATAGCGATTTACCGGAACAGTATTGATCTTACGCAATACACACCCAACCACTAGTAAAAGAAAAGATCAAACAGATCAGAATGATATCAGGAATGGTAATTAATTACCTGATACCAGTTATGGCGGGTATGATTCTCCCTTGTGGTTGGGATCAAGCGTTGACGGGCTGGTATGGTTGATGCTAGTGATCCTGCGCTGTGATTGGCTCATGGGGAATGGAGGTCTCGCTTAGCGGCACCTGACTGTTCCATTCTAACCCGACCAATCAGACCCTCGCGTATCACTGATGCAATACTGTCATTTTCGCTGGTTCTTTTTTTCTCTCGTCTAACGCTGACCCAATCGGGAATAGGGCGGTTCCAGATCAACCTTCCCTCCCTTCGCTTACTACAAATACTTCCTTCCCCCACCCGCTGTCTCCGTCTTTCTTCCATCTCCCTCATCCATCTATCTCTACTTATCACTTCTTCATCAAAGTCTATCAACCACAATGGCCAGAACCAAGCAGACAGCCCGTGAGTTATCCTCCATCAATACTTCATATTTATTTTCATCGTTTTGATACTAACTACTTCCAGGTAAGTCCACTGGTGGCAAGGCCCCCCGTAAGCAGCTCGCCTCCAAGGCTGCCCGCAAGGCCGCCCCTTCGACCGGTGGTGTCAAGAAGCCTCACCGCTACAAGCCTGGTAAGCTCTATCGATGACTTATTGATGGAATACCACGATACTAACAGCAAAAAAAGGTACCGTCGCTCTCCGTGAGATCCGTCGCTACCAGAAGTCCACCGAGCTCCTGATCCGCAAGCTCCCCTTCCAGCGTCTTGTCCGTGAAATCGCTCAGGACTTCAAGTCGGACCTCCGCTTCCAGTCTTCCGCCATTGGTGCTCTTCAGGAGTCCGTCGAGGCCTACCTCGTCTCCCTCTTCGAAGACACCAACCTGTGCGCCATCCACGCCAAGCGTGTCACCATCCAGTCCAAGGACATCCAGCTCGCCCGCCGTCTCCGTGGTGAGCGCTCTTAGATGCGCCTAATACTTCTCTTTACTCGTTTCTATTTGGGAAGGCGATAATGGGGTTTTGCTTTTTCTAATTTCCTTTTTCATGACTGGCGATACATGATGGGTTTCTGCTTCAAATATCACTGGGTTCCGGCACTGGGTTTGTGTTTTGTTTTGCTTTGACTACCATAAATACTGAAGAGTCGTTGAGATGCGGCTTGGTGGATATGGTCATGGCTCGTCCTCCTGTACATTAAAGCTATCCACCGTGGTGTCTGTAACAAGCACCACTTCATGATGAAATGCACTTTGAAAGCACTTCTTTTTCTTCCGTAGCTTTGTTTGCTTTATCCACGGTCGGGTCCTTGGATCCCGCGACGCGACCGTGTCGTTGTAGATCAATGTATCACGTGTCCCGGTTCTTCTACTACGAGTATGCTTTGGATATGGCCTCTGGTGACTCCAAATGACTTCACTTCGTGGAAGCCTACTTTCCCGATGTGGCAAACGCGAGTCATACACGTTTGGTATCCCAACCGGTTGCATAGGATGGCTACAAACAGGAGCAGATAATAGGAGTAGAGGCCCATATACCACGTCATACTATTTGCAAAGCAATACCATGGATTAGATAGAGAAATGTATCAGTCATGGTTGAACTGACTGCTCGCGGAGGACCATGACGGATATATATCCTGGACTCTGCAAAGCTCCCTTGTAGCCCAACTCGTATCTCAACAACCAAGTCTTATACCACCATGCTCGATCGTATATAACATAGAGGATGATTTATGGCAAGTGATCGTATATTCATTGACCTAGGCCCAGTCGCGTCGTTATCACGTGTAACCAACGGATTTAGACGCGACTCACAAAAATAGCCACGGATATCCTTTTCGAGAACGACTGATTACCCAAGAACCATGTCTACCAGAGGGAAGAGACGACGTGGGCAAATCGGACTCTTTTGCTTAGAAGAATGCGTCAATCCACTTCACCCGACTCGAGAATCGACCTGATAAAGTCCCGTAACGGTTGTGCTACTTGCAAGTACGTATTCCCATCTTTGTACATGAAAATATCACTCATTGATCAAGCAGATCTCGAAAAATAAAATGTGACGAGAGACGACCGCGTTGTCATCGCTGTGCCAGTACTGGACGAAAGTGCGAACACCCAGTGTCCACTATATCGAAATACGGCACACCATCGCCACTATGGTCTCTTCCCTCGGGAATGTATTCATCGAGGGTAAATCCTGCTCAGAGGGAGCGACGTGAATTTGAGTACTACTTCTATCGTGGTGCATCATCTATCGCGGGGCGGGGGCACTTGATCTCAGGTTCTGGAAAGGCAACCATGCTGCAATTGTCCCGTTCGGAACCGGCGGTATGGGATGCGGTCATTGCCATTAGTGCTCTTTATGAGATCCCGACCCCTTCACTAGACCCTATTCCAAGGAGCAGTGAGAAGAATGAAGCACTGAGCTGGTACTCGCGCTCGATGACGAGCGTCCGGAAACTAATCGCGCGGAACAGAGCCAACCAGGAGATCGCAATCGTCATCTGCGTGCTGCACATTTGCATAGAAACTATGCAGGGACATATGAGCGAGGCACCGCAATTCTATGAACAGGGTGTGTCTCTTATTTACGAACTGCGAACTGCTTCCGCTACCAGAGCGTCATTTTTGGGAGATACTACCATCCCACTGTTCTTTCGAATGGGGACTGCGGCTTTGTCAACGGCGGTTGCGCCTGTTGTCAAGGATCTATTGCTCTCGTGATCATCGGGGTGACACTGGTTTCTGCACTGTTGGGGCTGCTCGTGCTGCTCTTGCGGAATGAGTATTTCGGTGGTCAAATGCTTGTATCCAATGTTTCTAGATGCCAGTGGTCTTGCGGAAGACTTTGCCTTTGTCCCTCGTGCACAGCAACCTGGCCTCAGTGGCGGAAGAAGCAGGTGACGGCGGCACGGCTTTCGCAGCCGGCACGTTAGAACAGCCCCAAGAAGGCCCCCCCCGTTCGCCTAGGATTTCCCGCAACGAGACGACGTTATTCCTAGATGCTGCACCCCTCGATACAGTTGGTGGCATAATCCTAGTTGCCGAGAACTTTCTAAACAGCCATGCACTGCTGACAATCGACCCCCTAATTCGGTTCCTTCAAAATGTGGCTGGGCTGACCCATGCCCATCTTCCAAGTGACGGAGCGAGCTTCGACGCGGTCGTCACCGCCCTTGCTTCCTCCCTGTCTTCTTCCTCTTCTAGCGACATAGACGCGAACTCCATGACGGCTGAAGATGTAGATCAATCCCCATTGTTACCACCGCCGGAGAAGTGAGGTGCGCACTGGGCGAATATACTTGCGGAATGCCCTCGAGAGACCCATTGACAAAACGGACACAGACACAGACGCACGACAGCAAGAGGAGGAAAGAGTGGAGAAACAGAAGCAGCTGGATAATCTTGTAGACGTCTACTGGTAGCTGATTAGCAAGTTTGACAACCTTCCATGGTCTGGGACAGCAGACCAGAGGCTCGCGGCGCTGCACAATGACGATGAGCAAAAATAAGCTACCAGGTGATCCGAATACTATCAAGGGCCAGCTCGTTAACCAGCTCGCTTCCAAACCGGTAGATCGATTTGAGTCTCAGGCTAATGGATTTGACGCGGCTCGGTGCAAGAGAAAGCAGCCCATCTCGCCCAAGGCGCAGCAATACGAGAACACCTTTCATTATCTCTTCATTGGTGGAGCTTGTTCTTGACAAAACGACGGACTCATTGGATGGGGCTTAGTTGGTTGAGCCGTGGAGATCGGGTGATATTGTACGAGTTGCCATTGTCCCTTACATCTTTAGACATGTTGATGATTTCAAGCGGAAAAGGTGAAGAAGGAGATGGGGAATTTGGAAATACGGCTGCTCGCGCAGAAGCAAAGTACCTATAACAAAGAACAGCAAGCGGCCATGGATACCAGAAAGGAGATTGCGGAACTGAGACTGAAATCAATCCAACTTGAAGGTCAGATTGGGAGGAAATATGGATGGGTGTTGATTGGGGAGACGTATGTTGAGGGCGTTATGCGAGGAGAGATTCTGGAAAGAGGACGAAATGACATCTGGGAGAGGATTGCCATAGTGTGATCACCAGACAAGTTTATTTGACCATTCTAACCCCAACTTCGTACGCACATGTAAAGTCTAGACCCAGCCCTATACTACCCGGATATATACTTCATTCGCCCGCCCTTGATTCTGCAGCGTCACAGGAAGAGGAACCATGACGTAAAGTGCTGTGGCTTGATGTGGCTACCAGAGTCCTTCCTTTTTGGTCAATTGATGATCCATATGATAGAACAGTTACCCGGATGAATATCACGAAGATAGACCGGCAGCTGTCAGAAATGCTGCTCTGTCTGTTTTTCAAGAATTCGAAAATTCCTGCCAATTTTCAGCCCTACAGCCGAGAGTATTGAATCAGTTGTTTTCTGTATGCAAGTCTAGCACATCCATGGCCGACTCGAAGAGACAACGACAATACCATGAATAAAAGGATACACTGCATTAATATACTGGGCAAGACTAGAAACCAAGGTAATATTTAAATTCCAAGTCCTTTCCATCGCCCCGAGAAGTAATCGATCTACCCCGTACTATTGCAACATCGGAACGTCATACAGACGAGCTATGTATTTGACCAGCTTGAAAAGTAATTCTGGACTCTATTTTACACACTAGCACCTTTATCACTGATCCGACTCCTATCTTTCAGTTTTCAATTTTCATAATATCTAAAGGTACAACAACATGCCACTCCCACGAACCCGCCTCGCATCCCTCTCCCCCCTCTCCCAACTACGCCCAACCACCACAACCCCCCTCCCAATTACAACCAAACGAACGCAACCAACACGCTCAATCTCCATCAGCGGTGCCTACGACAAACTCTTCAACAAATGGCGCGGCATGCCCCCCGAAGAACACGCCGTCGACCGCACAAAGCACAATGCCGACACCACAGACCCCGAGACCAAAGCCTCTAGCCTGGGAATGTCAGAGCGAGATCGGAAAGAGGGTATTGCCGATCGGTCGCAGAGCCAAGCGACGACTGAGCGCGGGGGTTCGGGGTATGGGCGGAAGGCGAAGAAGGAGCATCCGAGGGCGCCGGAGCCGGTTATTGGGATGAATGATGAAAGGGCCCAGGTATGATTTTCTTTTCTTTTGATTTGTGGTTCGGGCATTTGGGGGGATGTGGCTGACGGGTTAGACAGAGGGGCCAATGAATTGAATGGGTGATTTTGGTGGATTGGTCTATTTCTATGGGATATGTACGAGTATTCTTTTGTTGCAATGTTTCATTATCGAGTCGTCAGTGTACATAGTAGTTACCGTCCGGGTTTGAATGAGAGGACCTGTTATTGTTAGCAGAATACAGTATGGGAAGGGTGAATAACGTACATCATGCTTTCCTACAGCCACAATCTCATCTTCAGACACCCGGGTACCACCGACACCTTCGACGTAGGAGATGGGCACGTCGCCCATGACCTTCCGGGCAACATCGCCCACTGTGCTGTTTCTATTTGGAGTCAGCAGAGATCATATTCTGTTGATACGCTGGAGACTCACTTCTTGACCAAAACGCAGTCCCGGAAGACAGCCGTCCCTGCACCAGACGAGAATGTGTGCAGGTTCCTGACCGGGAACACTGGCACCAGACCCAGTAGTTCTGCTGCCCGCGAAAGACACTGTACAACACCAGTAGACCCGAAGCGGTAAAGGACCATGTCTTTCATGTTCTCGACACGGCTGGTAACGTTAGTAAGAGCATGAAGATGTGGGAGGGCCAAACGTACGTCTTTAACTTCTCGTCCATTTCCTTTAGACCTCCACCATCAGGCTCGCCCATGTCGATGAGGTCTTCTCTTGTATCTAAGTATTCACTGCCCTCTACATACTTGATGTAGTTTTGCTTTGCTAACCTCCGGAGGAAGACTTCTGATATAGCGGAGCAGAGGACGATCGATTGCGGATCTTGCATCTTGGCGATTTTGCTGATGTTCTATGTCCTGTCAGCACTGAAGTCTATATGAGTGCAACGAGACGCACCTTATCTGAATCTGGATGGTCGATTTTGTTCAACGCCAATACGGTAGGGAATTTCTCGTCGATGAATGCCCTAACCACTTTCTCGATCGTCTCATCTGACCATTCCTCGAGCGGCTCCTTTAACCCGATTCTATCCAGACACCTTATGACAGTCTGTATTGTGCTTCCGTAACCGGAGAACTGGCCTTGTAGGGTTTCGGGTGCCGTCGCCTCTGTCTGGGGTTAACAACCCGCACAAATGAACATGATGGAGGTTGACTAACTGATTGCGACATGTCGTCTCTTGATGGAACCCCTGGACTTTGTTAGTTATTGCGACTTTCCTGCGATTTTGTAGCGCATACCATTTCTGCATCAAATTCCCCAACACCCACCGCACGATCTCAGATCGGAGCCACTCTATATCTGCGGACGGGTCATATCCTCGAGTTGCCTTGCCTGCAAGCCAGTCTGTCAGCCCTGCGCTTCACCCCTCTCCCAAACATACTAACCCTCCGCATCTGTTGTCCCGCTAACATCCACCACATGGATCAAAGCATCCGCATGACGCAGGTCATCTAAGAATTTATTTCCTAAGCCCCGTCCTTCGTGCGCTCCAGGGACAAGACCAGCGACGTCCAGGAGTTCGATAGGCACGGATCGCCGTCCCTCGTAACAACCTCCGTAGTTTGGTTTGCACTTATCCGAGACGTTGAATCGCTGGCATGCGCACTCTATTTGTAGGTAGCCAATGGCGCGCTGGGGGTCGATAGTGGTGAAACTAGCCGCGAATTAGAGAGATGCAATGGAGCTCGAAGAGTACGACGTTTGATTGCGGTAGGGCGTGGCCGACGGTTAGACGGAGATAGAGACTTACGGGAAGTTTCCTATCGTGACATTATTGGTAAGAAATTGCGCCTATAGAAGTTAGGTGAGGAGTTAGTACATACCAACTTTGGAACTAGCATCCGTCAAACTGTTAAGCGTCGTCGACTTTCCACTGGAAGGCTGTATATCCCTCTGGTCAGCGGCATGCGATAAGACCGGAGACGGACGAACAGACCTTGCCAACCAGCCCAATTAAGGGGTCGCGGGGCATTTTGAAGGATCAGAGATCAGGTGCAATGGGCACAGAAATATAAATCACAATTTAGAAAAGCCCTCAAATCTGCACACAGAGACCAGAAAGTACGAAAAAGCGTCTTCTGTGCCGGCGGGGAACGATTTTCTGCCGCTCTAGACAAAAAAGGCGGTGAGATATATACATTTATGCATTTATGCAGAGCTACGGTCAACGAGATCCAAGCGATTGCTCCATTCGGTCACAGATGCTATAGATATCCACGTGGAAGCCTTACACATGGCTCGAACTGCTACCATACTAAGAGTACTTCGGAATTTGACAAGATAACAGCTATGCCTCCGTGACTGGACCAGCACGCGTGACGCGACTAGGGGTCTTCGATAGATCGATTGGTTATTCGCCTTCTGATTGTCTGCGAACAGAGACAGAGCAGAGACAAAGCTATCTTTGCTATTGCTACTAAATTCAGATTGATTTTCGACTGCACCAGGTGCAATCATGCCGGTAAACCTTCATTACGCAACATCGCAATCCGGCTGCAATTCAGAGCAATGGTCGAGAGACCGTGAGTCTGCAGGGATTTGCGAGGAGTTGGAGTGCTGGAGGTAGTCGAGACATTGTGACGGGCCTATGATGTAGAGGCCCCCTTGATCGATTCTCCCAGCGAGCGATCACGATATCGCATTCTAGAAACGATTGTTGATATCAATATGTTCTTGCAGTGGGGTTATTTCATGCCTTTCCCAGCTGTGGTTATGGTGGAGTTGGAAACCATACTTCGAACTTGGAGACACGCATTTCGTCATTATGGCATTGACGCCCCAGCCATGGTTGCACCTATGAGCATATAAGAACGCCTCTACCACTCTTCCAACGCCTCCAAATACTTCAACACCAAAATAAATCTACATACACTATATCTTTGGATTCTTCCTTGATCTATCTCCGAAGAACACTACAGCTACAACCTCAAAATGACGAGCCACACCACCGCCCAGGATCTCCGCAAGCAGGAGACTCGTACTGCTCAGCAGCACAACGGCACAGTCCCCAAGGACTCAGAAGTCTCCGCCTTGAAGGTTAGTCATATCCGTAATCCTGGCATATGAAAACACATACTAAGATCTTAGTCCATGGTCAACGAAAACACCAACAAGAGCAAGGAGATTGAAGACCACCGGAGCAACCTGCCCTTGCCTGAACAACCACCCACCGCTAGCGACTGGCAATCTGCCGACCAGAGAACCGTCAACGTCGGCTCTGGAGGACGCGAAGGTCCTCTCTCTGGTGAATACAACAGTGCTTTGCGGGACCCCGCGACCGCATCGAGCAGCGTCAGAACGGATGGCGACGAATGGCACCACAGCACCGCACCATCCGGCAATGTTGGACGTCAGGCGAAGGAAAATCTGGATGGCCTTCCAAAGGATGCTCTTGCTCGGTAGGGGTTAACTTGTAGTATATCTAAGACATTGTATTTCTAGCGTACTGTTGAGCGATTGGGTAATGCAAGTACATGATTTATGATCATTTGGCATCTGTACTTCGTAGGCACAATACCTTTATTTCAACAAACGACTGCTAGTGAATTATACTTAAGCATTAACCATTGATGCACTACTGCATTAAGTCTGTCGCTCTCCCGCCGGGCCTACACAAGGCTAACCAGTTTAGGTATGTCGCATCACGTGATTCCATCGCAAATGAACCATGAAGCCCGCCGGCCGGTCGGCAGCAACCACTTGTAGAGCCTGACAACTAGCTCACTGAACTCCCCGACTTGAGGTATCTTAGGCATCCCCTCTCCCCTACAGGGATACATCGTACAATGACTGATGAACACAGATGATGTTGCTCGCCTGGCGATGACGTCAACCGACCATGCCTCTGCCCAGTTTACGATCTCCAGCAACCCCGATGAACCATGGCACAAGAGGACATTCTGTTTCCGGATATGGCTGGTCGGGTGCATCACACACTGGGCAACACTGTTGACGTACCTGGAAGCGTGCCACCGTCAGCCTGACATCACCTGCGACATGTTGCTGCTGTCTTTGCCTATATAGCGTTGCCATCATCTCTCTATTCGCCTCGACATCTTCAATCAATCCAGGCTTGCAATAGCAACGCAAATCTCTACAACGACACGACACCCAAACTCTCTACGAACCCCCAATCAGTCACAGCAATCATGGATCTCCAAGGACAGCCCATCGGTGCCTCTAGAAGCACTAAGGTGTGTATATCGTCTTTCCACCAGTCTTGGTCCATTTAACACTAACAACCACAAGGTCACCACCGACCCCAAGGCCTACCAGCAACCTATTAGCGAAAGCTCCGGCCCCGTCTCTAACGACTCTCTCGCCGCCGAATCAACCACCCACGGCGGTGCCTTCTCCCAAAACCGCGGTGCCGAGCCCCTCGGTGTCTCCGGCAACCAATCCACTCTAAACAACACCAACACCTCGGGCGCTTCCACTCTCCCCTCTGCCACAGTCTCTACCGCCCGTGAGAACCTCGACAGACAAGAAAAGTACCCCGAAGCTCTCGGCGGTCAGGGCAACTACCCCGGCGCCCACCTACCCCAGTCCGGCTACACTGGCGGCCCAACAACCGCAAAGCAAGACCTGAAGATCGGCTCAGGCCAGGGCTCCACGCACAAGGTCGGCGGTGCCGGCGCTAGTGCCAGCGGAAGTGGCTACCACAGCCAGTACAACGCGGGTCAGGCGCCCTCGTACGTGGCCGATGTCACCGAGCAGCTTGGAAACACCAAGCCGCATGGCAAGAACATCCAGGAGGGTGGCTTTGACAGCGACCCCAAGTACAACGCTAGCTTCAACAACCAGATCGGTAACAGACAGGATCCTGGTCGTGCTGGTTTGAATGACCTCCAGTATCGGGTTGCTCAGAGTGGTCCTGATGCTGGTGGTGGTCCTAGACAGAAGGGTGTGGACAACCAGCAGCCCTACGAGGCATTGGAGCGGGACCAGCGCGCATAAAAGTGTATTTTTATGACGGGAATGATGATTTATGGTGTTTAGCTTATGAGCATGTTTCTGTTATTTCACTTCGAGATGCATTATTTGTATAATAGATGACGATTGAGAAAATACACGCATATGTCTTGAGACTTCATGAATTGAAGAGGACGGAATCGTAAAACAACGTGACATCCGAACACAAGCATGCATCGAATAGGGCCGAATAATTGGAAACTAGAACCCATTTTTGTCACAGATCACAACAAGAAAAGTAAAGAACCTGGGCAAGGAAGCCGCTTCTAACATACTAATCGTGCAACTCATATATCTGCGAAACCCTATTCTGGCGTCCAAAGGAACGAACACTCGCTGCCACAAATCCATCAGTAGCTTCCTGCATCGTCGGCTTTCGCTTATGCTTTGCGCCGCTAAACCTCGAGAGAATATGAAGTGTGCGTCGGTATTCTGGAGCGTCTCAATATCGGTGATATCGAATATGACTTCACGACTAATCCTATATGTGGTTGTCTTGTTAAGCCAAGGTCTCACAGCCGTGGACACGATCAACTCAGTTCCGCCCAACCTAAACCTAACCCGAGCTCAGCTCGGGCGAGCTGGGGTAGATCCTGACCCATAAAACACCCCAATTGAACAACCCCTCCTCAACTTTGTAGTAGTGTTCCTGGGTTCTGTCAGGTTAATTACACCCACGCTGGAGAAATCATTCGATCATGGTGTCCCATTTTGCTTGATCACTTCCCTTCATTATGTATCGCAGAGCGGAACCCCTCATGGGATCTGCCCCTCTCTCAAGTAAGAGTGGCAGGATGCCTGACATGAGGTTGTCGGGTTCGTCAAATGCTTTAGCCATGGTGAAATTCGGCCTGAACCGATATCTTGTATTTCCGATGTTTTCCCGGTGAGTGGTTTATTTTGTTTAGCCAGCCCTTGTAGATCGGTGGAACAACGATCATATTTTTCTATTGAATGCCCACTCATGATTGTGACTGAAAACCCCAATTGTTTGAGATGTACCCCGGAGTAAGGCCTGAAGATTCCGGCAAAGTTCCCTTCCTGCAAAATGCTTCCCTGGGATATAATTGATCAAGATGATTGGTCAAGGACTATGGAGTACTCGGGAGTACAGTATGCAGCCAACAAACATCCTTTCACTATAGCCAACACATACTTAATTTGTGCATGTTACATCCTTTCCGTTTTTAATGTCTTCACCTCGTAACGCTTTCCATATGTAGTTAGCTGAGGAAATGCTTGTCTTTCGTGTGCTCTATTCTGTACCAACAAGAATCGGCAAACATTCCGGTATAAGCGACCCAAGCATTGCGCCCCGTGCCATACTAATTGCTTGTATTGCGATGTCACAGGGCTAGTGTGGGCGCCAGGATTCGCAGAGTTCAGGCTAAGGCTGAGAAGGGTCCGTCAATGGTCTTCACATTATTGAAATCTGCGGAGTAGGCTGCGATTTACTTCACTACGACCGACCGCCGCATACTGGCCCCCAAAGCCCTACGACCAATGATTGGGAACACCGGAGATGTCGGCTGTTGACTTATAAGATGCCCCAGTTTTCTGGCTTGTCCGCTGCTTTATTTTTTTATATTTTCTCACGGCTTGCTATCAGGGGGTTCTTCATTGATTCCTGCAGTCCAAGACTGTTATGCATTTCTGGCGTGAAAGTGTTTTGCTGGGCGCCCTGCTGGCCAACTTTGCCCTGGCCAAGGATAGTAAGTACACTGACCCTGCTAATACTATGTGCTGTACTATGTGATTCTGACTGACTCGGTCAGAGTGCTCTGAGTTTATCGAGATCAGGGACCAGAGCGATGCCGACAAACTGAAATCTTGCAAGACATTTGCCGGAGATGTGAGAATCGACCACAGCTTTCAGGGCAGCGTGAACCTAGACGGCCTTGAGGAGATCCAAGGTTATTTATGGTGCGGTCATTCAGCTGGCCGCAGCGATAATGGATCCGTCACCTCGATTTCCTCATCAACCCTCCGCTCAATCGACGATAGGTTCGAGCTGACGCTACTTCCCTCCTTGGATAGCATCAGCCTCCCAGCCCTCAGAGAAGTGATGACCATTGACTGGGAGGGCCTGCCCAAGCTTAAAACAGTAGACTTTGGAGACGGCCTGGACAAGGTCGGCAATGTCACTCTCAAGTCCACTAACCTAACGGATGTCAGCCCACTGGCCACGGAGAAAGTGCGCAATTGGAGCATCTCGGATCATCCCTCTTTGAAAGTCGCCGATCTTCGCAAGATCACTACCTACGAGAAATTTGCCGCAACTTCCAACAACAAAACCTTGGAAGTCGTTCTCTCCGGCGTGACTGCTGCCGGCATGACCACCCTCGGTAACCTAAAACTCGTCAATCTCAACTCCCTGGAGACCACCACGGAGACAATATATATCTCGGGATATCTTGATGAATCACTCACTTTCCCCGCTCTCCGCCACGCCGCGGGAATCAATATGGAATTAGATATCAAATACCTGAAATTTCCCGTTCTCGAGACCATTCACGGCGACTTTGATGTCCGTGTTGGAGATGCAAAGTAGGCCTTCAACATGCAATCTACCATTCCACAGCAGGAAACAAGTAACTAACCTGCATTTCTTGCAGAATCTCTCTCCCATCCCTCGAAGGTGTCGATGGCGACTTTGTCCTGAACATCGATGACGCGAAGAATTGCACCGTCTTTTCAGATTTCAAGGTATCGGGATCTCAATACTACTGTCAAAGCAACGGCACAACACATCATTACAACCTGGACGCCGATTACTCGAACTCGGCGCCCAATGTCAGCGTCGGAGTTCCTGATAACGAGACCTTCGGAACTGAGAACGGTGCTGTGGGTCGCGGCGGTTTGTGGGCTGGATTAAGCATGGTGGTGCCGCTGCTGGCAGCGATGGCTGTTGTTCTGTAGGGTGCTGTATGATTATGGCTCCATGATCTAACTTGATGAACTGTCGATTATTATGTACATACTTTCACTGCATGCGTAATGTATATTGCCGCAGTGTCTAATACACTTAAGGACAAAAGGCTGTAGATCTCGAATTTATACCCATGGAACATGCGAGTTTCTTAACCGTTCCTTAATGAGGACCATCAATTTAATGTGAAAAGCATCAATTTCGTCATGGCTAAATTCTGTTAAAGCAAGCTAATTTCTAAATCATCAATCATCAAGCGCAATGCTGGAAAGCAACGCAACGGCAAATACTACTCCGGATGGATCTCCCTTCTCTAGACAGCAATTGTTGTTGTCGTAACGAGACCGCCTTTCAAGGGTTCATTCAAATCGTCCTTCTCCATACTACAGCCGTCCATAGCTGTGTTGAAAGTGATGATATTCTCTTGGCTGACGGTATCTTCCGCGTTCTCTGGAAGAGGTTGTTCAGCGGGCCAGATTTCGTGGCCGGCGGCCTGCTCCTTTTTGTGGTGTTCCATGACGACCTCGCGCACGGTTTTCTGGAAGTGGAGAGGACCCTTCTCCATCTCGGGGTGGAGCTCGCCGTTGATAAAGACGCCGGCGTTGAGATTCTTCTGGCTGTTGATGCAGAGGTACTTGTCCTCGGACATGATTCGTTTGTACATGTCGCTGATGAGGTTGAAGGCCTCGTCGCTGGCGTTCTTGTGGCGATAGACTTCATATCGCATTACGGACCTGGTTGGGCTAATAGGAGTAAATCGCTGCATGAAGAAAAAGTTGGGACTGAAAGAGTATTAGTAATGTTTCATGCCTAGTCACACAGAGAGAGAGAGAGAGAGTGCTGTACTTACGATACGTTGAAAGAGGCGTTAGGCCAGAAGTAGGTGGTGGCAATTCGGAAGCCCTTCTCGATCTGGTCTTGTCGTTGCGCGCCGTAATGCTGAATGTGGCCGTCCTTGGTCTTGACATAGTAGGAGTTGAGGTCGGCGATTTTGGGGATATCAGGGTGGGCGACCTGACAGTGGTAACACTCGTTATAATTGTCGGCCAGAATCTTCCAGTTAAACTCGCCCTCCATATCCCAGGTGTGGTCGAATACATAGTCCTCGAAGTTGTAGTGGTCGAACCGGGGCTGCTCGTCGACACCGTCAAAGTCATCTTTCCACGCGACCTCGGGAACCTCGCCAGCGTCCAAGTTGACCCAGACGAAACCGTTTCGGTCAATGTGCACATGGATAGGAGGGGAGAGATCGTTGTTGAGGTAAGCCTTGATGCTTCCTTCTTGATCCTTGAGAATGACGAAGTCGTAGCCAACGACATCATATCGAACCCAGTCACCGGCGTTGGGGACACGGTGCTTGTGGGTAGTGAGAAGCCATTTTCGGCTGAAGATAGACCGTCGTTCAAGTTCATACATGCTCTGGGAGGTGTACCAGGAAGCGGGCAGAGCACGGATAGGGCTCTTCTCGTCCTTTGCCGCAGTAGCGGTAGTACCAAAGAAGTTCCTCAAGAACGACATTGTGAAGAAAAAAAATGAAGAGCCAAAGACACGGCTTTGGAATTGAGAAAGAAAGAAGGGTTCGGACTTTGAAGTGTGAGCTTTGAGATTGAAATTTTCTTTGATGTTGGTGTCGACTACATTTGCTCTTTTAAATGTCTATCACGACCAGACCAGCTTATCTCAACACAACCTATACAATCCGATACACCGGTAATCAGCCTTTCACATCCGATAGCAATGACACATTTGGATGCTCAATGAAACCGAGTGACCCTTTCCAACGGCGATTATGTCCAGATCCCGATCACCTGATCGGGGGTTCCCGTCGGGACCGAATAACTTAAAGGGGTTATCGAGCACTTCCTGCTAGAGAGTCCGGCCTGAGAGTGGTTATGGAATCCCCACCATGCTAATCTAGAACACTGGAATAGATCCCTCCCCGCTTCGGTATAAGTCCGTCCTACGCCGTGATTTTAAATTTACCCTAAATGGCAGTGTTTATCATAGTTCCCCAAACTGGCGGCGAATATCTAACTCATATTCGTGGAGCACAAGCCGCAACAAACTCTTGATAACCAGGACAAATGATCAGGCACATATACATCCAAAGGCAGTGGTGAATGGTACTCGTTTCTGACAACATCCTGGCCATAGTAGTGTAATAAGAACAGAAATATCAGAGTTCTCCGTCAGTCGGGCAGCCGTGCCCAGCCGGCCAAATCACCGGCGATAATATAGTCGAATTGCTTGTTGGCCACCTCTCTGGGGCCACTCAAGAGGCTGGTCTGGATATCTCAAGTCTCTGGTTGGAACCATCAATGACCGATATTAAACATCCAGACGCTATCTCGCTGGCGTTCCTTCCTGATAAGCACCCCAGTCTATGTCTGCGAGTCGTCTCCACGAGCTCTATTAGGGACAAAGTGTGTGCAATTTTCAGCTCATGCATGTTCGCTACGTAGGCACCTCCCGCCACTGAGATGGCATACATTGTCCCAGATAGACACGCCTGGCGCCCTTGGCGAAAAGAGAAAAAACGGCCCTTGTCTTTGCTTCTAGCGCTCTTGTTAGACCGATATTGGTTGTGGTTATTCAGAAGACAGCGTTTCTCCGGAAGGGTCGCACAGATTAGGGTCGACTTTGCCAGATTGGAGAAGGACACTAATCATATCCGGATTACTTGTACTATATAAGCTGTTTTGTCTTGCTTATTTTGTGCGTTTGGATCCAGGCTGTTGGAATATAGCAACATTTCCACAGCGGCAGGGCGACCTGATCTGACAGCAAAATGCAAAGCCGTGCTGCCCGGGCGCTCGCCGCCTTAGTATCAAGCTCATTGGTCTTAAGAAGTTGGTTTAGAACCCCGGCGAGGCCGAAAAACGAAGCGATAAAAGCAGAGTTCGGTATTGTATTGATAACAATCAAAGTCCTCTCAATAATGACTGTGTAAATCATGCGCATGATGCCCGTCACAGGAGGTATATAAAAAGAGATCAAGAAGTCGAGATTTGGAAAGGGGATATGAAACAGGGATCCTCGCCTGATGATGCTGTTGTGCATCTACAGTTGTTACTCTCCAAGCACAAGGATTGAAAATTAATTCTTGTCTGCCTGTTTAACTTATATTATGACATTGTGAAGTGTCTGCTTCCCAGGACCAGGGCCCGACCATTCGTACATATGGTTGGCTTTGGTCAGTCATTGCAATAATTTTAAAGCTGCCTCTATGTCTCTTCAGTGCGGCCAATTCTGAATTAAAGAAAAAAAAATTAAACCGCAGCAAATTAATCATGACCATCGCTGGCATCACAGCCAGAATCTTGTAGTATGTATGGATTGATCGATAAATTCTCAATGAGAATCCAATCTACCCCGGCCGGACATTTATTACTTGGACACACAACAGGCAATTTATAGATAATCTGGCTTTATATAGTTATCCCGAGTTGATATAAATACTATAAGAAGATTAGTGAGTTCACGACTGCAAGGGCCACCATGATTCGACCTTCATATTCTTTCATGATCGCCAAGAGCAAGTCATATGAGAATTGGGGGATGGATTTCAGAAGACTGTCCTGAAAAGCGGCATGGACTGTTTCCTCTCCACTTCTTAGTTCTGTCAGGTGATCCATGGTAATCTTTATAGCCATAATGCAGATCTCGCAGAGCTCGGTCATTTACAGTAGAGTTATAGATCTCCATGATCGCTTGCGGAAATGAATTCGAATCCAACCGTTGAATCAGTTCCTGTTCGACATCTGCTGTGAAAGAGCTTTCAGACCTTGTATAAACATGCAATCTGTAAGACAATACATTAAAATATGGAAGGAAAGGGGACCAAATGCGGATGCTGGTGTTCCGGATAGCTTGGGTCGTCTTGAAATCCCTCATTCTCTGGTCGGTTGGATTGAATATCTTCATAATAGGGACTTTTTGCTCAGGGGCCCGCCAAATGTGTCCTCATGGAGCATGGAGTCAACAGATATTGGACTGAGGATCGACCTGATAGTCCAAGGTGTAGAGATATTCAACCATCTGTTTTACCAAAGCTGGCTCTTCATGTAATCTTACAGTATGTGTGGATGCCTCCTACTATGAGCATATTAGCCTAGTCATTGCTTAAGCTCTTGAAATCTCCCACTATAAATTCTCCATCACAATGGCCTGGTCCAAACTGCGCGCCCATTTGGGTCATGACAACATCATTATGATTGAAGGTAGTTACAAATAATACGAGGAGATCTGTCATGACTTCACATCCCCGGAATTTCTATGTCGCTTGCTACCGCTTTCCGTCTTCCGTCACTCTCCAAACTCGCTAATAGACGAGCATGTAAACGCACCTGTATACTATCTCTTTATTCCGTAGACCCCCCCCCCCCCCCAATCCACAAGTAGCTGCTATCCAGTTTAGATAGGAATTTATCTTCGTTGATCCACTAGATTGAGCGGCCGTCACAATGGCTGGGAAGCCAGGTGGGGGCTCTGCTTCTTCATGGACTACCAGAAGTTCAATGCAATCATGAAGCATGACTGCTATCCTATCTATCGCCCTTGTGTAAGGGGGCATCAAGTAGGCGAAATTGCGCGTGTTAATTGAGCTTCTTTCAGAAACCTTGCTCAATAGTTTCTAAAATAAAATTAAAGACTGCATTTTAGCTACGGGGGTTGTCCCAAATATATGATTTTCCATAGCAGCAGGTAACTTCCTACTACACGGCAGCAGTATTGAGACCATATACATGGCTAAAGCAACATTGGTGATGATTTTAAATCATGAATAATGCGAGTTGCCACGAATTTGTATGAGAGATTATTCTAACGCATTTAGGTCAAACTTTCACGCACCACCAAAGATCGATCGCCGTAGGTGGGGAGATCCTTGGCATAATAGCATTTTATCCATGATGAGTTTTACCGATCATCATAGAAGCCTTGTTCTAGGCTGACCAGTCAATTTCTGGTTCAGGTTGACTGCGGGGCTATTCTTTTCTCCAAGACCGATTGCGGAGTTCGCCGAGCTCGAGTCGCTGGTGTAGTGACACTCGGTCAGGGTCTATACCAGGCCCTCCTCATCGCGAACGCAGGATGCCTAAAGAGAAGGGCGAGAATGTCACATACACGCACCCAAGCTAGCTTTTGGCGAAGTGAGCCCGGCGCATTACCTGCGCCGAGGGATCCTCCTCCTTATGCCGGCCGCATCGGTGCGAACCAACTGTTCTCTGTTGATAAAAGCAATTGTACAGACAGAGAGCTATTGAAAAAAATACCCTGATGCGGCTCCGTGGGTTCCGTTGAGAAACTCGCTATCATTGAAGCAATTCCTCGAGATAGGGTTGTGGAAGGTAGCTGTCGTTGAAGGCATAGGTATGCCAGCCATGATCCTAATGGAGCCATACGCTACGAAGCACTGGACTTATTAAAATCTGATATCTTTTATTATTAGGGACCTGCTTACTGGTATACCTAACTATCCTCTTTCCCGTGGGGCTTGCGGAAAATATGAAGTGAGTGTTCCTGTTCTTCTTACTATGCGTAGCTATATGAACCGAGCTGCTAAATAGGAACCTCTCAACTGGTCCAGTTGTACCCAGCTTAATCGGGAGTGTGACTGTGATTTTCATGCTTCCTTTATTCATATATACCGTCGGTCCTGTTTCTGGGGCTCATCTTAACCCGACAATCAGTATAGCTACATTCTTCGGTCGCTTGACAACGTTCCCGAGATGCGTTCTGTACGTTTCTTTCCAGATATTCGGCTCGGCCATCGCCGGGTGGCTGGTAAGAGCGAGCCTCAACACGAGATCTGTAGGTTATCCACTGCTGCGCGCTAAAGTCCAACATTGCACCGTGTTTCACCTATCCGTCCCCTTTCAAATGACTTGCTTGTCAATGGATCTTTCTAATACAATCCGCCAGTTTATCGTTCCAGGGTGTTAAATGGACCTTTCCAAGGTCTCAGTCGGCAGCGCATTTGTTATTGAATTTGTCACGGATACGGCATTAATACTCCTTTCATTTGGCATTGGCCTCGATCCTCGCCAACGTGGCGTGTTTGGACCGACGCTTGGCCCTATTTTCGTTGGGGTCACGCTAGGAGTGTGTATATTTTCGACCAGCATGATTCTCCCTGGGTATACCGGATTCTGTACAGAACCCCTCATGACCGCGCGAGCCATTGATATACTGACAAAAAATATAGCAGGACATCCCGCTCGATGCTTTGGGGCGATGATTGGGTCCCATTTTTCGTCCTATCATTGGATACACTGGATCGGGCCATTGTGCGCTTCCATCGCCCATGGGTTGTTATATTATTTTATACCACCATACGAATGGAAATAGGTTTGCTGATGGGTTGTTCGGCTTACGAGAATGCTATTTGGCTTGGGCTACCGATCAGTTGCCTTCTGCCTGTTCGCCCATTCGTCTTCTGGGAAATCAACAGTGCGTTGGCCTTAATCCGTCTTCAACGCTCGGAAGCCAAACGTCACACTTTTTACCGTTCGCATTTTCATGAGATAGAAACACGTAGCCCGTTATTTGTATCCCCGAACTGTCCACTGCAATACTAACGAACTAGAAAGGTAGATTGGCAAGTCGTGTCCCTTGCCACTAGGCCTGTTGATAAATGTAGATATCTATGTTATTCAATAGCCTATAGGTGTCCAATAAAGTCTATAATTAGGTAGGTAGAGTTCGTACATAGCTTACTCGCGAGTAGGGGAGGAAATAGCCTAAAACAGGAAGGGTTTTTCTAGCGGGCCGCCCATGGATTTGGGCAGGTCTAGTCATCTAGTCATCTTTAGATCGCGACATTCCACCAGTTTCTGGCCTGATTGGCCAATAAAAGAGGCATCTATTGAGCTGATCCTAATTGTTAGTAAGTGATTATCCAGAAAATATGACTAGCTAACTAAGCCGGTCCCACATGCATAACCCTGGATTCTTTCTCCCCGAGAACTGCCATTTTGCCAGAAGTTCCATAAAGCAACTGTAACTGCGTAAGTAAAGCCTAAGATGCATTCACATCATTACTCATGATTACCAAGGCTCCAGTACTCATTACTCAGCAATGATATAAAACCTGTTCGGAGTTTATGACAGGCCAAATAAGGAATGATACGAGCGGCCGAAAAGACTAAGCCCATTCACAGTGATTTCCGGCTGCGTCTTTCGGTATGATGCCAAACGATGTTATGCACATGCTTTCCCATGGAATCATATATAAGGTGGGGGCTGGCCCTCTTGAATACTTTCTCGGATACCCTCTGAAAGACTCATACTACTGCTGTCCTGTTCACATCTCAATCGTTCCTTATCCTTCGTTGCGTTCCTTCCCCCCCAAAGCCCCAAGAAACCAATCAATCTACTTCACATTCCATCAATATGGGAGTTGATGTCCCGAAAGCCGATGGTCTCATTGACCTCCTCAGCCTCAAGGGAAAGGTCGTCGTCATAACCGGTGCCTCAGGCCCGCGCGGCATTGGCATCGAAGCCGCTCGTGGATGCGCGGAGATGGGTGCGAACGTTGCTATTACATATGCCTCTAGAGCTGAGGGCGCGCAGGAGAACGCCAAGGAGCTCGCAGAGACGTACGGCGTTCAGGCAAAGCCGTTCCAGTGCAATGTGTCCAAATATGATGATGCCGAGAGACTTGTGAAGGAGGTTATCGCTGAATTTGGCAAGATCGATGCATTTATTTCCAACGCCGGAAAACTGGCCGATAAGAGCGTGCTTGATGGCCCTGTCGAAGATTGGTACAATGTTATCGGGACCGACTTAAATGGCTCGTACCACTGTGCGAAGGCAGTCGGTCAACATTTCAAGGAATGTGGTACTGGAAGCTTCGTTATCACCGCTAGCATGTCCGGCCATATTGCCAACTACCCCGCCGCGTATAATACCTCCAAGGCGGGCTGCCTTCATATGGCCCGCTCACTTGCGAATGAGTGGCGCGGCTTTGCGCGCGTGAACAGCATCTCGCCTGGATACATCGATACCGGTCTAATGAGTTCTGTCGATCAGAAGACCCAGGATGTCTGGAAGTCAATGATCCCTATTGGTCGTTACGGTAATGCGAAGGAGTTAAAAGGTGCTTATGTTTACCTATGTAGCGATGCCAGCTCGTACATGACCGGCTCTGACATTCGAATTGATGGTGGTTACTGCGTGTGGTAGACAGTGATCGTGACATGATATGACACCTAAATGTATCTTGTGGAAATGGATAGTATGCTGGCATGACACTTTTATTTCTCACTAGATATATTGCTTGCTGTTCTCATTCTCTAGTTATGACTGTGTTATACGATTTTTTTTTGACTAGCAACCCCTAAACCTCGAAAAATACCTAGTAACTATGCTCACATTCAGAAAGTAGTGGTGAAATGTGGATGTAGGTCTGAGCCGCGGTCCTTAAGAATGCGGGCCGATGGCCTTGGCGCGTTGGTAGGTTCCGTTCAAATCCGTCTCAATGACCTCATGCTATTCGGAGATGAGTACTCGGAGCTGATACTTTCGGCACCTTAGCCAGGTAGATGCAGGACAACGACGCTGCTATGGTCATAGGGTGTTCATATGGCGCAGGTGATTTCGAGATTCACCAGCCTGACAAATATTTACAATTGCACCATAAACAATCCATAGGGCATAGACGGATCTCATGCCGGCACAAGAGTCTCGATTGTTTAATTCTACGGCTGCGCATGATCTCATGCATATATTGACATCGATCCACTAACATGGATGGGTCTTTTCGTCCTAGATTGGCACCATTCAGTCACATATCGGTTCACTTTCATAACCTAATTAGAAATATGCGTTGGCAATGAATTGTAGTGACAGTCGGTGCTTATCAGCCCTTGTAGGAGCAATGCTGTGGAAAATGAAATCATACTTTACCTGACGAGAGGTGGAAACTTAATTCTGTGGCGGCTAGTAGAAGACCGATTTGCTAATGATTGATGATGTTAAATTACCGTCTATTCTATGTTCTCGGTCGGCCTGTCTCTCACGCTCGAGCGATTTCATAATCTATGCTTGGCGATCACAGCTCAACTTAGGGTTCCTGATGTCATGAGCGTGCCGTGTTGTCTTTTTTTGCTTTGCATTTAAAATTGGGAATGGGCAAACCAGGGACAAACTGCAGCCGGAAGGTGCTGATCTGGAGCGCTAGCGGTTCTGTGGGATGGTATGCTGTCCAGTTGCCTCAAGCGTGAGCGAAGAAAGCCATGAGTGAGCTACAAGAACCAGGGAATAACAATATCCATAAGTCGGCCACAACGTCGTGGCGACCGCTTCCCCCCACAAATTCGAGTATGTACGTGGTCTTGGTGCCACTGAAGTTCTTGACTACAAGGATGAGCAGATCGTCCCAAAGCTGAAAGGTCTAGGCCCGTATGAACTTTGTGATGACAGCATCGGGCGACACGAAAGGCGCAAATTCTATCATCGATATCCTGCAACCTGGGGTGGAGCATTTGCACTTGCCCGTATGAAAAGTGAAGAGACGAATCTGGCTGGTAATGTCAGTCTGATCTACGACTTTTCGAGTATGACCACACAGAGACTAGAGAGAATGTGGATTTCTCGAACTGGTGGTATTATGACTATCTTCCCAAGACCCTTTCCGGAAGGGTAACTCCTATACCCTTGGAAGAGCGACCCGGTGGCTTGGATGGAATTCAGAAAGCTTGTAGGGACGTTCTTGAAGGACGAAGCCCCAAAAAGCTCTTATTGAACCCCCAAACTGACGGACGATAATTATCTGCTTCTGTCTGTCTTCGAAATGTAACTGCAGACAGGACATTCAGTTGCTCTTTCTTCTTTTCTTCTTCTTTTGGCGCCGCCGAGCTTGAAGCGTAGGGTATCAACAAAAAATACACGTGAGAATCAAAGAGCAAAAAGAGTCAGAAGATCGTAAGAACTGAAAGTTAACAATCCCGCCGGACACAGGGGCATTATATAGCATTGTCACAACCGGGCGCAAGGCTGTGAAGCGCGGATTGGCGGGCGACCATTTTGGGCATCCCGCTAACCGTCTCGTCGTTTCACTGTACGCAGGTTTTCATGCTATCCCAAAAATCAATCTTATCACTCATCATTCTTACCCCAAGCGGGGCTTTAATATATCTGATGTCCGCCGCTAACGTCGGCCCAATCGGGCGCATTCTTAGGGCTGATAGCATGTAAAACGATAGATAATGAAAATGCAGTTGGGGTAAGCGGTTGGGGTAGACAGTTGGAGTAACTTGATAACGTCCATTCTATCTTATCTATGTCCAATTGAGGTATATGTATACGCCGGTTGTCATAATAGAAGCAGAGCAGCAACACAGTCCATCATGCCCGTGAATCTTCCTGTCCTTGACCAAGGGGCCGGCTATGGCATTATTGTGGGATTCGGCGCGTTCTTTGCCATTTCAATGACCTCTTTGTCTCTTCTACTTGCCCGCTACAAGTCTCAGATTCAGACATCTGAGATGCTCATGACTGCCAACCATTCGCTGAAAGTTGGTTTAATTGCTTCGGCAGTCGTTTCGTCCTGGACACTTGCGGCGACTTTGTTGAGTTCTACCACAGGTATGTCCACCAACACCAGTCCGATTGGCATTGCTAATTTGGACGACAGAGGCATACCAATACGGCGTATCCGGCCCTTTCTGGTACGGAGCAGGCTGCACGATACAAATCTTCCTCTTCGCAATCGCCGCCATCGAACTTAAACGCAAAGCTCCACAAGCCCACACATTCCTCGAAGTTGTACGAACTCGCTATGGTTATCTTGGCCACATAGTTCTCATGTGCTATTCGCTGTTCTTCCAGATGTTCACAAGTGTTAACCTGCTAGTCGGGGGGTCTGCCATATTCACCACGATGACAGGAATGAGCAGCGAGGCGGCTTGTTTCCTTGTTCCGGCGTTTATCATGACATACACTATATTTGGGGGAATTAAAGCGGCCTTCTTGACAGATTGGTTGAATACTGTTGTGATATATGCGATTATGCTGGCGAGTCTTTTTGCGGCTTATGTATCTTCTTCTGGTATTATTGGATCTCCGGAGCATCTGTATGAGCTCCTGCAGGAGGCTGCCACCCTACATCCAGTCGCGGGAAATGAGGATGGGTCTTATGTGACCATGAAAAGCGACAATGGAGGCTACACCGGTTTAGTATTCATCGGAGCGGGATTCGCTGCAGCAGTCGACTCTCAACTGTTTCAGAAAGCCATCGCGGCAGACCCTTCAGCAACGCTCTCCGGGTACATCCTTGGAGGCCTCTGCTGGTTCACTATTCCCTTTGTCACAGCCACTACATTCGGCCTTACAGCGGCAGCTACGGAGCATCTTCCGTCTTTTCCGACATACCCGAACCGGATGACTAGTGAAGAAGTGAGCTCGGGAATGGCTATGCCCTTTGGCGCGATGGCGCTCTGGGGGAAGGGTGGCGCCGTGGCCATCCTGATCAGTGTCCTCATGGCTGTTACTGCGAACGTGAGTTCTCTTTCCGGGTAACAATGGATAACTGTCTAACATTGATGAAGATGGCGTCCGAAACGATAGCCAACAGCGCCCTTGTTACCTACGACATCTACAAAGCCTACATAAACCCCGCTGCAACAGGCAAACAACTCGTCCGCGTCTCCCACATCACCATAATCGCCTTCGACCTAATCGTCCCCTGCATTGCAATCGGCCTAATCCATGCCGGCTTCAACGTCGACTGGCTTCTCAAAGCAATTGGCATCTTCGTCGATTCCGCCATCATCCCAATGGCATGCACAATTCTATGGCGGAAACAATCGCGGCTTGCGGTTGTTGGTGCTCCGCTGATTTCCTCTGCGGCTGCTATTGCGGCGTGGTTGCTTACTGCATATACACATTATGGGGCTGTCACGATTGCTACTACGAGTGAGACGTTTCCGCTTGTGGCAGGGAATATGATGTCACTTTGTGGGCCGATTATTGTGACGCCTGTTTTGACTTACTTCAGGCCTGATGATTTTGATTGGGGTCTGCTTAAGCAACTCAAGTCTGATCGGAGCGTGGGGCCAAAATCTAACACAGTTCATGAGCAAGGAATTGTTGAGGATGATAAGGCTATTGATACACGCTTGAAAAAGTCGAGGAACAAGGCATGCGCGTTGGCTGCGTTTCTGTGTCTTTCGTTTCTGATTTTATGGCCGACTCCTATGTATGGAACTGGCTACGGTGAGCCTCACTTGAGCTTGAAGATGATGACATACCTTGCACTAACATTGACCTGATTAGTGTTCTCATGGGGCTTCTTCAAAGGCTGGATTGTCATCGTGTTCCTATGGGCCTTTTTCGCTGCCATCACCATCACTTGTCTACCGATATTCGAGAGTCGAGGTGATATTGTTGACTTCATCAAGTATATGCTTGGCATGAAACGACCAATAGCGGTATCTGTGGCCAAAGGCCATGATATGGATGTAGACGAAGGCAACACTACCTTCGTTGCAGTCGAAGAGAAAAGCAAGACTTGAGCAGAGATGGGAATTTCTCAGATCTAGTTACATCAAGATAAAGTAGAACAGTTTCATGACAACGAAAGACTAATACCCTCTTGCTCTACAATATCAATCCAATCAACCTCTGCACTGCTATTCACTCCCTTCCTCACACTCCTCAAACGCCATAGCTTCTCCAGAACAGATAAAGCGACGTGGACATTGCGGAACCCCCGCGACTGAATCATATCGCGCATCCGGTGCTGAATGCTCTGGATATGTTCTTCTTGCGTGGCTTCTCCGCCCGCGAGGAAGAGAGGGAAGAGTAGTGTGCACTCCGGCAAGCTGCGTCTTGGCATTTGTTCAATATGTTCGACGATTTTTGCGACTTGCAGGGTGGTTTTTGAGGAAAGTTGATCCGTCTGTTCGGAAGGTGAAGGCAATGCTCGGCGCATAGCTCGGTATAAGTAGACGAGAGCAGAGCTGCGGTATGACTCGGCTAATAATCTCAATGAAACATGAGGGGACATTGGACATGCCCATTCAGTAAGACGCAGCTCGAGTGACTGCAGCTGTGTGAGAATTGTGGATATGAAATGTGATGTTGTTGTCTTATCCGAAGCCATTATAGTCTTCAGTTCTGCATTTAGCGTAGTTGTCTGCGACAGTATTTCCATAATCCCCGAAGCAAGCCCAAAGTACGAATCAGCGAATGGTGACTCGTCTAGCTGGAGAAGGTAATGTGAGCTGAGCAATGGTGCTCTATCTAAGGCCACTGCCATCATGATATCGTGGTATGCGAAGTTTCGGAGAAGCCACTTCCCAGAACATAGATCTGTGAATGGCAGGAGGATACGTGAGGACCATGCTTCGGAGTTTGTATCCTCAAAGGGCATATAAGAAGAGATAAGACCAGCAGCACCGACTAGGTGTAAGTACCACGCGTCGTTACTATCTGCCATGATGCTCTCCAGCGAGCAGAGGACTAACGTAATAGCAAGGTTGACTTCTACATTACCAGAATCAGACTCAAGCGAGTTCCGGAGGTCGCGAAGTGCCAAACATCTGTTATGCATAGCGACTTTATAGAAGGAGCTGTCTCGTAATGAAAGATGGGATGAGGACCAGGCGATCAATGCATTGAGTAGAGGGGTGTTGTGCATTGCTATTGGTAGGAATACTGTAGCTTGTTTAGAAGTCATGCCCTACACATGATAGAGAGACTGGGCGCAAACCGGATAAGAAGGAGTTGTTCTCGATATTAGTCGTGAGGAGGTGTGTAAATGACTGAGTATAGTATCTCAGAAAATGCCGACGGCTCGACGGAGACTCATGGTCTGCATGCTCGACGGCCCAGAACAAGGCGGGGTCCGGCACACGCCACAGAGTGAAGGGTACATCGATGGTTGGATATGTCTGATGCAGCGCGTGCATGCTGCGGTCATCGTGGAGAACTGGTCTCGGGTCCTCCCATTTGCAAGTGTAGTTCAGGCGGACGCATTCTTTGCATACGGGATAGCCTAGATTGCATCGCTTCTTTCTGAATGGACAAGTATTTAGTACGGCTAGAATTTAAAGCCAGTGTATACTGCTGAAAATCGTTTCCCACCTTTGACGACACGTCAAACAGCCCGTTCTTTCCCGAGTCGTGCCTGTTCGTTTGTTGATCCGCCGGGGAATACGGTGTTGAGTTGTCAGCATGTCTAAAGAGGAAGGAGAGAGACAGCGACTGGATTTGCAGGCGGCAATGGCGCGAACTAGGATGGAGACAGTAAAAAGCTGAGTTATATAACATGATTTATATCGGCCGGAAGTGCCCAGACCGGCCAATCAGAAGCTAAGCGCCAACGGCGCCGGAAGTGGGCACTTTATTGGCTTTTAATTGGTTCGTTTGGTCCAGTTCCATGGCTTAACGTAATCGGACACCGAGCTGCCCGCTCGGCGGCGAGCTACTCCATACTTGATACCTCTATTCAATCCATCCCATATTAAAGCATGCCAAATCTATTGAACACATTGCTATCTAAGGGGGCATTTTAATCTATTATGACCTTCCTGATTACAATTACCGCACCGTGCAGGCCGCCGTGGCCTTGATGATGAGTCTTGCAGGATCTCTCTTTCCCTCGGTTTTTGCAGTCCTTCAGCACCAGTTAAGCTCCCTTCACCTTGAATAAAAGCTCGTGTCATGTTCTTCTTCTCTTTCTGATGCTTATTTGATGTGCGAAGCTGGTTGAGTTCTTGCTTTAATAAAACAGCATCCTGCATTGCAACTTCTGTGCTCTTCATGAACTTTTCCAGCATCTGCTCGGCAACAACTGAAGATGGAGACTGGTTTTGAAGATCTTGAATCTGCTTTTCCTGCTGATTTAACTGATAAAGATCGGCCGGTGTCCTCCCTAAATAGAAGGATTGATTGCTGCTTGAAGAAGATGGTGGTGTTGGTGTCTCTGTCTTGATACGGAGTTTTGCAAGCACCCTCTCTGGTTTAAAGGGAATACGACCAGCAGCTGCAAACCCACTCATTATATTGGTTTTTGAGAATGCACAGCCATGGATGCTGGTGTAGATAGACAGGAATTCTCTTTTATCAAGAGTATAGATGTTGTTCGGTGCCATATCCTTGATTCTCTGACCATAGTAATGTTTGAGCGGCCCGAAG
>JBDODA010000110.1:0-68255 GCA_039880815.1 Aspergillus intermedius | reverse complement strand
GGGGAGAGGGCCAGAAATATATGGAAAAATATAAATACGTATGATTGTCAAAATGATTTACCAGTTACTAGCCCCAAGGTGCGCTTGGGGGATTCCTGAAGATTCATGAATACTCGTATAAAAAAGCCAAATTCTACTCAGTATAATGATTAGCAGTTTTATATCAAACTCATATCAACTTGACCTAGTTAGTTGAAGGGCTTGATTAACGTAACCGGTAAGCGAGCGGCGCACCTCTGTATTCCATATAAAAGTGCCACTTTTCGAGGCATCAATATCTCAACCACAAGTACTTAGAAAGCAAAATCCAACTGTGAAAAATATATATATATATATTGATGTCCAAACATTTGGCTAATTTTTGGAAGTTATTAACTTTTTTTTTCAGCATGATTCCAGGATATTATCTAATACATAAAAATATGACTGTAATTTATAATACCCAGAGAAATATACATTCTAGATAGATCATCCTTTGATATGTATAAACACAGTATTCTGTTACTCTATATATTAATTTTTGGACCCTCTGAACGTTTTGTTGTTGAGAAATTATTGCCTCAAAAAGTGGCATTTTATATGGAATACAGAGGTGCGCCGCTCGCTTACCGGTTACGTTAGGTAAATCCGTACCTGAATCAATCTATACAATTGTTTGAAAAGATTTTGCACATGTTACCAATTTAATGAAATGAGCTCTACATACGCTATGTCATTTTTCTCGTATCGCTGAAGTGGATACGATTAGAAATATTAAAAAAAAGGGAAAGGGAAAAAGAGGAATTTTCTTAGTTAGAATCTTATCGAGAAGTCATTCAAAAGAATGCCAATAAAATCTAGAGGGAATCTTACAGAACTTATATAATAATCATTGTTAATGTAATCGACCACCGAGCTGGCCAGCTAAAATACAAAATGCCATATTCCAAACCACCAACCATATCTCAACGTCTATTTACTATTTCAGCTTCTGACATTAAGAGCAGCTCAGGTGGAAACACAGCTACCTCCGAGTTAGATTTGAAGTGAATTATATTTATACTGTCTTTTTAATATCTATATTTGGTTCTTACCTCAATATTACATTGTAATTTATTCTGTTATTTCAATTAGCTTAGAAAATAGCCTTTAAATTGATGACATTTATTATGGTGACCTTAAGAATATTAGGATTGAAATCATGCATTCTGCGTCCACAAAAAGTGTTGAGATACGGTGGTTTGGAATATGGCATTTTGTATGGGTATTTTAGCTGGCCAGCTCGGTGGTCGATTACGTTAAATGTTAACATTTTTTTTACCGTGTTTCTTGAAGCAGAGGGATAGATTTTGTAATCTAATATCGGAGGTAGCGCCGCATTCTTCCACGAAGCCTCTTTGTCTTTCACCCCCCTCCAAGCCAAAATATGGATGATTCCAGAAAGCGAAAGTTGAACGATACAGCAGACGGTGACGATGGTGATCAAACTCATATGAAGAAATCTGCCGGAAAACGAAAAATAATCGGACCAGCTTTACCCCCCGAGCGTGTTTTGTGGGAACAAAAGATAAGCTATGATGACGATTCTGACGACAGTGATGATGATATTGGACCGGTTTTACCTCCTGCTGGCACTGAGCACAATCGGCTTGATAATAAAGCTGATGATGCTGGTTCCAAGTATTTGGAGGTTTCATCCAAGGAAAACCACCATACGAACAGCCGTCAGCGGGACGAATGGATGCTGCACCCCCCAGAGGAATCAGATTGGACATCTAGAGTTGACCCAACTAAGCTTCGAAATCGAAAATTTCAGACAGGGAGACCGAACAGAGGTCCACCCGTAGCAAGTCGCGTGGACTCGTCTTGGACAGAGAATTCGGAACAAAAGATGGAGCGCATAAGAGATGAAGTAATGGGTGTCAAAGCTTCTATGCCAGTGAAGGATGGAAACAACCATACAGACGCCTCCCGAATTTCTGATACAACCCATGAGAGGATACAAAAATACAATGCAAGTACCGAATATGGCTATGTTTCCTCTTTCAGACCTTGCTAACAAGCTTTAGGAGGCAACAAGAAAAGACGTGGCACAGCAGTCAGAACTCAAATCGAGTGACAATGGGGATGACCCAGGCATGCGCCCCTTTGATAAGGAGAAAGATATGGCTACTTCCTCGGGCATTTCTAATGCTCAGCGCCGAGAGTTGCTCAATAAAGCTGCAGACTTTGGGTCTCGTTTTACTGGAGGAAGATTACTTTAAAATATGGTCGGAAACGAAATGACCATCACTGAGCAACCCGGGAATATATATTTTGAACTGGTTTCATGTTCAATGAAAAAATCAAATTCACAGCAAAATATCCGATAGGAAAGGGGGTATCTGTGGGTGTAGATAATGGTACATACATGTAGTATGTATATCCGCTTTCAATGCTTCACTGTCCCTTGCTCCAGCTCCTCGGAAAGAAAGAAGAGAGGAATAGAAAAGCAGACAGAGAGAGAGAGAAAGGGAGGAAAACAGAGAGATAGAGCCTAGAATACAGGGTCTATGTCCATAACATCCTCGCCATCATCATGATTCCTGGTTTTTTCATCTATGATTCCAAAACCACTTTTGACTGTACACTCAGTTGTAGATGAAAAGTCCAAACTCGCTTGTCTTGCCCGCGCCCGCGTTTCAGCTATCGCTCGCCGCACATTGTCTTGTTCTTCCGGTATTGACAGAGATTTTGGTTCCCGGTATAAAACAAGTTCATTGCTTTGCGATTTAGTGTCTGCGAAAAGAGTTTTCGGTATAGACAGCAGTGTCCCTGCAACCCCTGGTAGGATACTGATGGTGTCTTGCTGGGCATGGCTTTCTGCTAAGTCGTGATCAATATCATGAACATAAACCGTATCTTTGGTGTCATCCAATAGCATTTTGTCAGTCAAATTTGGCGTGTTCTGTGTAAGTGCCGGCGATTCATCATATCCCAGGCCATTGAGGTTCGCAATGGACTCTATTTCTCAAAAGGAAGACGGAAGAAAAGAGTGAAAGACCGATAGTTAACAAGTCGTACTCGGTTGGATTATAAGATGAGTCGAGGATATATATTTACCTATGTGTAACCGTCCAAGTCTTTTGGCCAAAGGTTGGTCTTCAGGCTCGCTTTCTGCGGGGCGCTTTTTTCCGTGGTATTGGACTGCCGGGTCAATTTGTTGCGCCATTAACCCACGCTTCTCAGCTTATCCGATCCTTCCAAATAATATTGCCAACAGAAAGAAGAAAAAAGAGGAAGAAAGAAAAGACCCTCGTATTATTCTGCTATATTTAGCGGAACAGCCACAAGAAACAAGTGTTGCTGAGTGAGCGTTGGGCTTATTTATATGCGAACCTCTCGTTTTCTGAGGGACGGGGAATTGGCTTTGACTCATCTATCCACCCCATTCAGGTCAAAACCCAGAACATTCCACCACCCTCTTCCGAACTCAACAATACCACGCACAAATCACACTTGCACATTTTTCAGGATGAGTTCGGACTCGAACAGTCCTAAATGGACAAGCCAGAAAGTTCGGGATACTTTTCTTGATTATTTCAAAGAAAATGGCCATACATTCGGTATGTACAAGTGCCCCTCCCCCTCCTTAAAAGAAAAGAAAGAAGAGAAAGATATGACCAGGTGCTGACATGGCTCAATTATAGTCCCGTCTTCTCCAGTTGCTCCTCTCTCTGATCCTACTTTACTTTTCACCAATGCGGGGATGAACCAATTCAAGTCTATTTTCCTAGGCACTGTGGACCCCCATTCAGACTTCGCAAATTTGAAAAGTGCAGTGAACTCTCAGAAGGTATGATTGTATTCTACAGCAGCCTTGAAAATAGAGCTAACAAAAAAATCCAGTGTATTCGTGCAGGCGGAAAGCATAATGTAAGACTTTTGAAGCATAGAGTCTTGCCACCAACGCTAACTGTACTAGGACCTGGACGATGTCGGAAAGGATAGTTACCATCATGTTAGTCCAGAATCAGGTCTGCCTTAAAACGATATTGATGAACTAATTGCAAACGTGAAACAGACTTTCTTCGAAATGCTTGGCAACTGGAGCTTCGGTGATTATTTCAAAAAGGAAGCAATTCGCTATACTTGGGAACTCCTGATAAAAGTATATGGCCTGGATCCTGACCGCTTGTACGTGACCTACTTTGAGGGTAACGAAGCTGGTGGGCTAGATCCAGATCTGGAGACGAAGGAATTGTGGCGCTCTGTTGGAGTCCGCGATGACCACATCTTGCCTGGAAACATGAAGGACAACTTCTGGGAAATGGGTGATCAAGGCCCTTGTGGACCATGCAGTGAGGTCCATTACGATCGGGTGGGCGGACGAAATGCCGCCTATCTCGTCAACCAAGATGACCCGGACGTGCTTGAGATCTGGAATAACGTTTTTATCCAATACAACCGTGAACCTGATCGGTCTTTGAGGCCCCTTCCGAACAAGCATGTCGACACAGGAATGGGATTCGAAAGACTCGTGTCGGTACTTCAGGATAAACCGTCAAACTACGACACTGACGTTTTCTCCCCCTTGTTTCAGGTTATTCGTGACTTAACTGGAGCTCGGGAGTATCGAGGATTGTTTGGTACTGATGACCCTGATGGCATTGATACGGCCTATCGAGTAGTAGCGGATCATGTCCGAACCCTATCATTTGCGATTGCAGACGGTGTGACACCAAACAACGAAGGTCGCGGATACGTCGTACGCCGTATACTGCGCAGAGGTGCTCGCTATGCCCGAAAATACTTCGGCGTTGAAATCGGGAACTTCTTTTCCCGAATCGTACCTACTGCAGTCGACCAGCTGGGCGATATGTTTCCTGAACTGAGAAAGAAACAAAATGATGTTATGGAGATATTGGATGAAGAAGAAATTTCCTTTGCGAAGACGCTTGATCGTGGCGAGCGACAGTTCGAACATTATGCCCAGCAGGCTAAGGTGAAGGGTGTTGACAAACTTCATGGTGCCGATGTTTGGAGATTGTATGACACGTTTGGATTCCCTGTCGATTTGACTCGGCTGATGGCCGAAGAAAGGGGATTACAGATAGACGACCAAGAATTTGAGGAAGCGCGCCTGAAGGCTAGGGAAGCAAGCAAAGGCCAAAAGAAATCTGCGTCAGATGCCGTTAAGCTTGATGTCCATGACCTGGGAAACTTGGAGAAAATGACCGACGTCCAGAAGACCGATGACTCCGCCAAGTATGAAAAAGGCAATATTACTGCCCAGATCAAGGCGATTTACCATGGTAAACTGTTCCATTCATCGACCGAAGACATACCTGACGGAGAACAACTCGGGGTTATTCTTGATCGCACCAACTTCTATGCCGAGCAGGGTGGCCAGGAAAATGACACGGGCAGAATAATAATTGATGGAAAAGCAGAGCTCGAAGTTGGTGATGTTCAGCTGTACGCTGGCTACGTTCTCCACACTGGTTTCATCAAATATGGTTCGTTCGCCGTTGGCAACGAAGTCATTTGCGAATACGACGAATTAAGACGATGGCCGATTAGGAACAACCATACCGGGACGCATATTCTTAACTTTGCTTTAAGAACAGTCCTTGGTGATGGTGTTGAACAAAAAGGCTCTTTGGTTGCTGCTGAAAAATTGAGGTTTGATTTCTCGCATAAGTCAGCTATATCAGAGAAGGAGTTGGAGAAGATTGAGGAAAGATCCACTGAATATATTCGACAAAATTGTGCTGTATATGCGAAAGATGTTCCTCTTGCAACTGCACGACAAATATCAGGCGTCCGAGCAGTCTTTGGGGAGACATATCCTGACCCTGTCCGCGTGGTTTCCGTCGGAGTAGAGGTGGAAGAACTACTCGATAATATCAAGGACCCACGTTGGGAGGAGGTTAGCATTGAATTCTGCGGCGGCACCCACGTTCAGAAAACAGGCGATATCAAGGATCTGGTTATTTTAGAAGAGAGCGGAATTGCCAAAGGCATTCGCAGAATCATCGCCGTTACTGGAGAGGACGCCCATGAAGCACAAAGGGTGGCAAAGAACTTTGAGATGCGCCTTGATCGTTTGGACGCGATGCCTTTGTGTCCCACAAAGGAACAAGAGGCAAAACAGATCCAGGTAGAGCTCAATCAGCTCTCGATATCGGCTGTCCAGAAATCGAGACTCCGGGAACGCTTTGCGAAGTTGAACAAGCAGGTTGTCGATGGACAGAAGGCGCAGCAGAAACTTGAGGCCAAGAAGGCACTTGACGCGATAACCACCTACTTTCAGGAGCCTGAAAATCAAGACAAATCTTGGCTTGTTGCCAACCTGCCAATATCCGCGAATGGAAAGGCCATTAGCGAATCACTGAACTACGTCAAGTCTAAACTACAGGGCAAGACGGTCTATCTTTTGGCAGCAGATCCCCAGCAAGGACGTGTTGCTCATGGCTGCCATGTATCCAAGGTAGGCTTTGTTTATTTCTAGTTCATGACATGTTTCTAATGCGAAATATAGGAGATGAGCGATAAAGGTGCTTCTGCGAATGACTGGTCAGCTGTTGTTTCGAATGTCGTTGGAGGAAAAGCTGGTGGAAAGGGATCCACCTCGATTGGAAATGGTGTTAACCCTGACAAAGCCGATGAGGCCGTTGCGCTGGCGTCTGCTTATTTGAGCAGATTTCATTTATAAGGACTATTCGCCTTTTCTCTCTTTTCTTTTTCTTTTTTCTCTCGTCTTTTTGATTTGGCTGGTGTCCGTGTTAATCCGAAAAGACACTCAAATCACCACGATTATGGAAATTCTCACGCATGTACTGCATTCTTGTAGTATAGAAACCTGAACTCGATTGTTACATTTCTCCACACTGCATCACGGCCACATCCTGATTAGGTTTGTCTCTAGTTGTGCGGGTATTCTCAACCATTCGCACAATATCCATTCCGTCAACGACTTGACCAAAGACCACGTGTTTGTTGTCCAAAAAAGGGGCAGGCGTTGTTGTTATAAAAAATTGACAGCCATTGGTATTTGGGCCCGAATTCTATAAACCAGTCAGTGTTTTCCAGAGGAGGAAATTGGTAAACAACTTACAGCCATGCTCAACAGACCAGCACGGTCATGCCTCAAGGTGAAATTCTCATCTGGGAATTGTGAGGTGCCATAGATAGAACGAGATCCTGTGCCATCACCATTGACAAAATCCCCGCCTTGTATCATGAAATCCTTGATCTACCCATCCAAATAGAGCCATTAGTTCCTGTCGCAAAGAGGCATTTGAGATTGAGGATGTATCTCGTCACGTACTACTCGATGAAATTTGCTATTCTTGTAGCCCTGCGGTCGGCCTTGAATATCTTTGCTTTCACCTGTGCAGAATTGACGAAAGTTTTCTGCTGTTCTTGGTGTTACATCTGCAAACAGTTTCATTTTAACACGGCCCAGAGGCTCTCCTGCAATACCAGTGTCCTTCTTCAGCCCATGTCTCAATTGATTATGATGCGCCCATTGCATATGGATGGCTTTATACTGGTATAGGCATCCAAATACTGGCTTCTTGACATCGAAGGCTTAAGAACCGAGACTCACCTCCCAACGATATATCAAAAAAAACAACAGGGTTCGGGTGTTCATGCGTATTTGAGGGTATCATGTTGTTCATTGTGGATCTGGATACTGTGCTAACATCCACGTTGTGAGAGAAGTCTAGTCAATATCAATTTATACTGGCTTTAACAAACTTCTCCCACCCTTGATTTTATCACGTACGAACTGTAGTCACCTAGAGATACCCGCTATGTTTGATTGTCTCAGGCGTCAGTGCAATCAGATTCTTAACAGTACTCTGGAGTAAGCATGCCTGATGTTAAAGAGAAGTAAGTAGTAGTATTTGGCCGATGTTCTGTCTTGATGTAATAAATACTCTTAGTACTCTGTACTGTAAGTTACGTGAGATATGATGGATCAACCCGTGACTTCGGAACCTCAGGTATCACATTTTCGTAATAAGTTGCTCCCCAACAACACAATATATCTTTTCAAATCCAAAGGGACCATGTTTCCCAAGGCTTGGTAGAACAGTGAGAGATGATATGCTAAATACTCCTATTCAAGGGTATCTGAAGTCTCACAATCTTTTAATGAACCGAACTCCGACAGTCTTCGCAAAGCATACTTTGGTGCCGGCTCCTTTGGACCTCAGGGATCGAACCACAGCATAAAGATCACACTACATCCACAATCACGGCACTTTCTGCGGGGTCACCGTATTTACGACATACGTGTTTGCTCTGGGGGGGGTGGTGTTGGTTCAGGAAACACTGCCCATCTGACATCGATTACCCTCATTAAACAAAATGTCCGCAACGACAACTGCTGCTACGAGTGTCGCTACAAATGCCGATAATAGCGGAGACAATCATAATACAAGCCCTTCAAGTTCGCCTCTACTATTTTTTGTCGCCCTTGGATTTGGTGTCGTATTTACCAACCTATGGTACGTCAAAATGCTCCTCGTGCTGCTTGTTCTAGACTTCTAACGAGGTTTAAGGATTATTGTCGGAGTCAAATACTGCTTTCGATATAATCAGCGAAACCGCCAATTACGCAACGAAGAAACGGGCGAGCCTATAGACTTGGTGACTTTGCCCCGAGCACACAGAAGAAGGAGGGAGAAGAAATTGATGACCATGGATGAAGTTAATGAGCGATTTCCACTTATCAAATATAAGGCGTGGAGAGTGTCACGTGAAATTGACGGCCTTCCAGCAAATGGCGGGATACAGGCACCGAATAGCAGGCCGCAGAGCTTAAAAGGAGATGATAATGACATTGTTATCACTGTTGGTGCCTCGCCTGGCACGTCTCCAATAGATAATCAGCAGCAAATAAACGCGCCTGCGTCGTATTCGTCAACTTCTGTTCAACATGCCGAGACCCTGGTTACACAATCAGAAGAGAAGACTTCCGGAGATTTAGGACTTTCTGGTGTTTCTCCCAATACCACTTCTGGTGCTGATACTCGGGACGCAAGGCAGTCGCTCGATAAACCTGTACAACGGGTCCACGCTTTAGAAGACGATGAAAATGGCGATGGCCATATCCACAACGCACTCCCCGCTCGGCTTTTACCAAGCCCCGGTGATTCATGTGCAATTTGCCTTGATGCTATTGAGGATGATGATGACATACGTGGTCTTACATGTGGCCATGCATTTCATGCTTCTTGCGTTGATCCTTGGTTGACAAGTCGGAGGGCATGCTGCCCTCTTTGCAAAGCGGACTATTTTACACCGAAACCTCGCTCTGACGCTGTGGAGGTATCAAATGTGGAACGTCCAAGGCGTCGTCCTACAACTTGGACGCTGAGCCAGCCCCATGCAGTGTTCGTTGGCGGGCGAGTGAATCCACTCCGGTCGGTCATGGCTTCCCCGGGACAGCTACTGCAGACAGCACTGCCTGAAAACAGATCTAATTTGACATCACCAGCGGAGCAAAACCCATGGCGCGTGTCAACCGGCCAATCTGCATCTATCAACAACTTGCCAGATAGGTCAGATGAGTCGCATGGAAATCGGAATCGGTGGTTAAGACTACTTCCATCCCGTCTTCGAGGCTTTTCCTTTACCTCATTACGTGTGTCTGGTCGGCACGATAACTATAGGGAGTATGAGTATCCAAATACAACTCAAACTCGAACACCCCGCCAGCTTGAAGCTGGACCTACCACTTGACGTGCGCCACTTTTGAATACTGACTGTGACGTTCTTTTGTATATACTCTTATCCTCAGCATCCGGTATGCTGAGTAGTGACACCTTTTTGATCGCGTTTCACCGGCGTGCAGGATGCGCCCATTGTTATGTAAATTATTTTACTTCCGGGTGGAATTGGTTTCTTTCGGAGTGCGTTTTCAGGCTATCGGAGTTGAGTGTGCTTTGTCTTATTCGTGGGAAACATGGTACCATGTAATGGTTCATTGAGGCTTGCTGCAAGACATGGATTCATTTGTCAATTCGACCTCCATGTTCAAGTTAATGCTATACGAGATATATATGTCCCACTCATGAAAGTAATGACTCGGAGAGATCAACTCAAATATTAGTGTTATTTGTATACCAAGCCAACAATACAATGGCAGCATCGTCTAGGTAACCGATGCACGAGAAACAAACAAGATGGATAAGGAGATTGGGATAATGGATTGGATTTGGCCTGTTCATTATTTCTGAGTCCTTGTGCCGCTAACACCAGAATTTATGACACTAGGCAGTTCGGCTTGTCCGACTTGAAATAGCAAACCAATCGCTGTACTTATAGCCAAAACTCCTATAACTGTAACACCTGCAATTAAGAAGAAAGGAGAACTGATGTCTCTTTTTTGGCATGCCGATCCTCCCCATCGTATTTTCTGTATAGTGCCATCCTGTTTCCTAACGGTAGTTTCCTGACACTTGCATGCATAACAGTCGTTAACAGTTGTTTCGCCTGAGCCAGACTTTCTGTAACATTGTCCATGCCCTGAACAATTATTCGTTGACTCGGAACAAGAGGATTCTGAAGCGTGGCAAATGGGTGATAGGGTTACAGGGATTGGGCCCTGCTGCTCAAATCTCGAGTTGGCCAGCTTGGCGGACCTCCCTTTATTGGCAAGGCTTCGGGTTTGCAGGTTTTTATTCGATTCAGCGGGCTTCGCGGGCCTGGTTAGAAGCAATGCTGTGGCCTCTGACGACACAGCAGATAGATGTCGAAATAGTGCTTTAAGGGAATCCGTTACGTCAACAGAATCCGAGGGTGTATTCACAGGCTGCAATGATTAGATAATGTTTTCTCCTGCAACGGTTTGGAGCAATGCATACCTTGAGCACGAGTCTCAGAAGTGTCTCTGACCGTGCGGTGTCAACCCAAGATTCAAGCATATCAGCATGCTCGAGCAACCCCTTCTCGAGACCCCCAAGAATATCTTGCGGAACTTGAGTATCCAAGAGACACTGTGGACCAATCTATAAGCGACTGAATATTAAGTGTACCTTTTCGTGGGCTCACTGGGCACAAAACAAGAAGCATATTATTACCTTCGAAGCCTCGTACAGTTTGGTTCCCTCATTGCTGCCATAGAAACTGCAATGCCTTTCTTTAGTCTCAGTGAAATCGCTGGATTTCATCATAAAAAACGATCCCAGAGAGGTTTCGATCGAGGAAGAATTGGGGACCACATTGATGCCAGCGTATTCTGCTTTGACTGACGACCCTGCAAGTTAAAGGTTAGTTGGTAGTTGCCAAACCATTCATTTGCTGGACAGTTGACAGTATCTCACCAACTTCAGGTGTTATTCCCTCCAGGATAATGGTAGCTTTCCTGTTCTCTGGTGTAAGAGAGACCCCAAATAATGGCGATGGCGTGCCTCCAAAGTGATTCAAGAACTTCACAGTCTCCTGATCGATCCTCCCAAGCATAGGCATATCAGGAGGTGCTATCCGGAGTTCCAAGAGGCGTTGCACGGCCATAATTGGGTCCTCCAACACAGGGAGTTTTGGATTGAATACGGACTTATCGAAGGCATTAGCCCCAGATGCGACTATCAGCCATCGAGGCAGAATACTGCGGATCCACAGCATGCTGTTGAACAGGTTGCGAGTAAAGAAATCAAAACTACCTTATAAGGGACTATGCCAAAGTAGTCGTTCTTTTGATGGTCAACTGATGGAAAGCGGTGTCATACGAAGTCACGTGCAGGCGGTCAGACTAAGAACCATAGGGTATCCATACTAGCTACCCAGGGATCAGTTTTGACAGTCTAGTCAAATTCCAAATCAAGCGACTCAACGATTCCCGAGTCGAAATATGAGAGAGAAATCTATTTAATAGCATATCTGTCGCAGCTTACCAATGATTCGAATTAGCCAGTTTCTCCGGAATTCTCAATTATCTTTCCGCATCAGCCCGCCGTTAGCTCGGAATTCAAGGTATCCTAATGTCCGCTATGTAAAATTTCAGAGACCATGGATCAGGTAGGCAGCAAACAGTGCTTCTTGCTTTGTTGTATCTTTGTCCTGATTGAATTTGTCTTTGCAGGAACCTTTTCACTGCCTTTTTACTCTATGGGACTGCTTTTCATTTATGGAGCTCATTTGTTCTACTGCAATTTGACGCTGCACCCGAAGATGACGATTCGTCCCGGCGACCTAGTATGAGCGAGAAATACGCACGCAAAAACAATAATGAGGGCGATATAGATGCCACAGATGAAATGGAGGACTTTGATGAGGATCCTATACACATCCCGTTGAGTTGGCCGCGCAGACATAAGGGCAAATTCTATGCCGCGTCAGACCCAGAGTGGCAGGAGTTCGTCAAATTTGCCAGAGACCATAAAAGAATACGGTCACTAAAAGGTAAGTTACTTATCATTCTTCAGACATCTCGTGCATCTGTGCTCATGTATTGGAGATGAACTGGCAACGATCGTTTTGAATGATGCCTCTCGATCAAGCCTTCTTTCACACGTACTAGGACAACCCCTCAACATAACAGGTTTCTGGTTACTGCACCATTTTCCGTCACGTGCACCGCCTGAATATGATCGACTATGGTATGCATACATAAATATACCCATGTAGATCTCATTTCTGACATGGACCAGTCTGGAGATCAGCGACACCGGTGTATACCTGGTGACGAAACGGATGCCTAGCGAGGATGGCGACAAGCTCCAGAGATTCATGCGACCTATTTCTGTGGCACTCGCAATCAAAGATGCTTATGTGGTTTTCTTTAGAAGGCAGCTCCTTCGGTTGCAGGAGAGGAGCTCGGACCGAGAACATACAGCGAACAAATCGGATCTTTCGTCCTCCAGGCATGCATTCTCACGAGATACAGGGGATTTGGATGGGTTAAATCACATCACTCAATCTGAATCTCAGCTATCACTTCCTGACAGTCATCAAGAAAAATTACCGCGTGACAATGAACATGGTAATCTTCATCCATCATCGATTATCTCTTCTGTGCAGCGATTGCCACTGCCTAAGTTTGGACCTGGGTCCGATTTCTATCTTGCCTTGTTAGCTTTTAAATGGCGATTGACCGAGAGTTGGGCTCGAGCGTCCCACACACCGCGCCGTGGCACATTTTATGTTACTGGACCTGTGGGACTGAAAGGCCCAAGAGGGTTTTGCAGGGTTGAAGTGAGAGGTGAATACGATCCGGCCGCATCAAGTTGGACTGCTGTGAAAATTCAATTAAAGGATTTGAACGTTTTTAAGCAAAAACCACTTGGTGGCCCATGATCAAAAACCGTTGGCTCGTGATACTTCAACATGATGCCATCATGCAGCAGTCTTTTCTAATACACCCAAATAAGACATCTGGGATAAATTTGCGACTGAGGTCTGCTTTATTCCTTTCGTGTGGTATGAGGTCTTCACCACCTAATTGACGACGGTTACATATATGTAGTGCTTTTACGCTTCGAAAGCTACTTGTACATAATTAATCTGTGCCTACATAGTACATAAATTTACCATACATAAAATATCCAAATGCAAATAATTGTGAATTCAATTTGTATGACGTCATAGGGAGGGAGGTTAGTTATAATGGGTTCGCCAACTTTCCGTCATAGAAGCACACAGTATTACTATAACCACCCTCTACGAGTATTTTGTACTCAAGGAAAAAGAAAACAAGAAAAGAAAATCTCCTCTTTTCTTCCCTTACTATCCTGAGCGCAAAATGGCTATACCTCCCAAATTCGTTGGCCAGAAGTTGTCGACTGCTGCTACCCAGCAACAACAGCACACACTTGAATTATGTATGTAGTCCAAGGACAAGCAAACTAACAGAAATTAAAACTGATGCTGCTACAAAATATAGATCTCGATTACGTGTGCCCGGTAGGTTCCATCATGGTGGCAATTTGATTCTATACTAACACGTCTCTCATTGCTAGTTCTCGGCAAAACTCTTCAACACATTCTACACTTCAGTCAGACCTATGATTACTCAAAAGTATGCGCCGAAGCTTCAAGTCATTTTCCGCCAACAAATACAGCCTTGGCATCCATCATCAACCTTGGTACATGAAGCCGCGGCTGCTGTCCTAAGGATAGCCCCAGAAAAATTTTGGCAATTCAGTGCCGACTTGTTCAAGTACCAAGAAGAGTTCTTTGATGTGAATGTTGTTAATGAAACACGTAACAAGACCTATGAGCGGTTGGCAAAGATCGCCGGAGGTGTTGGCGTAAATGAGCGCAAGGTTCTCGAATTGTTGACTATCAAAGAGGAAGCCGAGACTGGACAACTGAACGTTGGCAATGAGGTGACCAATGACATTAAGCTGATGGTCAGGGTAAGTATCAGAGAGCACATGTTATTCGAAAAGAAGCCCATTATTTAACACAATATAGTTAAATCGTGTTGTAGGTGTACATGTGACCCCTACTGTATACTTCAACGTATGGTACCCTGTTTGACAAGTATTAATGTTCAGCATACTGATATGAATTCCAGGGACTTGAGGAGCCGGGGATTAGCAGCAGTTTTGACGCTAGCCAATGGGAACAATGGCTGGTCAAGAATGTGACCTGATTTCCTCCTCCAATGGGAAGAGGAAACAAAGATGAAACAAATGTATTTCCATTGCAATTCTATAGGTCTTTTTTTCATTCCCAACAGATCCCCCTCTTATTCAATGCTCCGAGATTCTGTATTTGGATGTAGTCGGCTGTTTTGAGAGCTTTGCGATAAATCATATGGTCATTAGTTTTATCATTTCTGATTCCCTTTTCCCCTCCCATAATTTCCCTCCCCTTTCAATAAGTCAATAGGCTAAATGGATATCATTATGCTGGAAATTGCAAACATTCACTGGGACACTGGAGGCTGATAGTTAAGAGGGCGCCTGCAAGTATTGATTAGCAGTGAAAATCATGCAGTTAATGATTTGGACGGCAGATTCTTACTTGAACAAAAGAATGTGTGGCTCCGGTTCATGCACCTCATAATGTTCCCATCCCAAGCTCTGCCAGTTGTGATTAGCCAGGGGTTCAGGGGTAGAAAACAAAAAAACAACAGACAAGTGAAATAACACATTGTCACCACCATTACTGTTGACAAGCCCTTCTCCTAAACTTACCTGAGTAATACCAAGTGAACGCCACTCTTGCTCCCAAAGCAGTTTCAGTGTGCCTTTTGCACTATCGAAATAATCGGCCGGAATTTTCTTGAGCATATCTTTTGGAAGTTGGACATGGCGATATTCGTATTGATCATCGGAATATCTGCTTTTGTTCAATACGTGTGTTCTTGCCAAGGAAAAAAGAATAGATACCTTGCCGAATAGTGTATAGAGTCAACGTACTCTCTAAGCCTGTCCACCTCCTCCTCTTCTAAAAGGCGAGGCTTTCTATTCCTTCTGCTCATATCGATATCCATTGGGAAATGTGGGCGCGCGAATGCGATGGTGGTACCTGCCTGCATTGGTCAAATCATCAGCAAATGAACGGGAAAATGTCCTCTGGGGCGCAGAACATACTCGCCCTGCTTGAAAAACTTTGTCTCGGATGACTTCGTGGGAAACAGCGCTGGAAGGTATAAGAATTTTATTTCACTAAAAGTCTGCTAAAGGATCCTCTGTTTGAGGACGTCGTGGTTTTCGCAGAAAATAGAAAGAGGGGGGAAAGAAAAGAAAAGAGGATGCGAAAGGGTTATGACAAAAAGATATGGATGAACAGAACTCAATAGAGAGAAGAAATAAAGCACGTAATTTCTCTGGGGTTGAGACCAGGAAAATAGTAGTAGTCAGTAGTCCATTTGGATGAGATTCAGACAAAAGATAATCATCCATTGACCTCTCTAGAGCGCCCCACACTTGCTTGTTTGTGCCTGAGGCTCGAAACTCTAAGCGGAGTATATTTCGTACAGATTCATTCCCTTTTGGATATTCATGATAGGCTACAGCCAATGGGGCTTATATGGTGGTATGAATGAACAATACTCAAAGTGTAGAAACCAAGAAGAATCTACTAATGATGCGAACCAGTCAACAACAAGCTCCAATTCAAAGAACCCTCAAATCCACGCAGGATGACATTGTAGGTCTGCTGAATGACTGAATCAGACGAGCAAAAGAGCTCACTGCCAAATCAGGGCTGTCACGATGTTCTTTCTTGGGAATATGTTCTCGAGAAGAATACCAGCCGTTATATGGGATTATGAAATGTTTGAAATCTAGGGACCGGATATTACCAAGAGCTTGATCTGTGAGGGTTACGGTTGAGTTTGACAACAGAATAGTTACCAGTACTGCTATTCCCAGCTCAAGGCCCAATACGAACTGCCACGCATGTGGGGGCAAGCCTGCTACATACAGACTGACTGTCATATATAATACATATATCATCTATAGATTGCCATTGAGCCTCCCCCAACTCCAGACATCCCTTCTATAGGACATTGCCACACGTGTTGCTCACTCAGCTTGTAGTACTGACATGATACGAGGGTCCATCCAAGTTCTGTTTCCAGGCTATCTTCAATTGGTAGCTTTTCCTACAGTAGACAATGGACCCGTGTGCATTTGCATTCTTATAGAGATTCAAGAAATTGAATATATAATAAACCTAGTACCTGCATTTGTTTCGTTTTCTTTTTAATTGAATTGTCATCCCACCACTTCATAGGCATTAGGGTTCCTCAGCGTGGAAAATCTTGAGTGACGGCTTATCTAATCGCTCCGTACAACCACGGGAGGGGAAAAAAGATGTGAAAAAAAAAGAAAAAAAGAAAAAAGAGAATTCCAAAGTGGGGCCCAGTCGTCTTTTTAAAAAAAAAAATTTCAGCCCGCTCCCACTTCTAACGCCCCAGAGCGAATTTTTATTAATTCCTTTCCTCCTCCCTCCTCTTTCTACTTTCACACATCAACTCTCCTCCTGGCTTTGTTCATAGTATCTCCTATATTCAGCCATCATGTCTGACGAAGTCTACGAAGGAGCCATTGGCATTGACCTTGGTAAGTGCCCAGTCCTCCACACACTAAAATCGTTGACATAGCAAAAGGCTGACTTTATTCCAGGCACGACCTACTCTTGCGTTGCCAACTACGAAGGCACCAATGTCGAAATCAGTATGTTTCAATGATATCTCAACGAGAGGTACATGGGCTAGAGACTGATTTCATTAAGTTGCCAACGAGCAGGGTAGCTACACTACCCCCTCTTTTGTCTCCTTTACCGACAAGGAGCGCCTGATCGGTGAGGCCGCGAAGAACCAGGCCGCAATGAACCCGCAGAACACTGTCTTCGATATCAAGTAAGGAACAAATCCATAACCCGGTATAGGGTTAAGAATGCACACCTGACAATTCTTATAGGCGTCTCATTGGCCGGCGCTACGAAGACCCAATCGTGAAGAAGGATGTTGAGTCCTGGCCTTTCAAGGTCGTTGACCAGGGAGGTAACCCTGCTGTGGAAGTCGAATACCTCGGCGAAAACAAGACCTTTACTCCCCAGGAAATCTCGTCCATGGTCCTTATGAAGGTAAATTTTATATAGCTATCGCAATATGGATCGCCAGTGCTAACAAACGAATAGATGAAGGAAGTTGCGGAGACCAAGCTCGGAAAGAAAGTGGAGAAGGCTGTTATCACCGTACCAGCTTACTTCAACGACAACCAGCGACAGGCTACCAAGGACGCTGGTGCCATTTCTGGCCTGAATGTTCTGCGTATCATCAACGAGCCGACAGCTGCAGCAATTGCTTATGGTCTTGGTTCCGGAAAGTCTGACAAGGAGCGTAACGTGTTGATTTATGACTTGGGTGGTGGTACTTTCGATGTGTCTTTGTTGAACATCCAAGGTGGTGTTTTCACTGTCAAGGCTACTGCTGGTGACACCCACCTTGGTGGTCAAGACTTTGACACTAACCTCCTTGAGCACTTCAAGAAGGAATTCCAGAGAAAGACCGGAAAGGACTTGTCTGGTGACTCTAGGGCCCTTCGCCGCCTGAGAACGGCTTGTGAACGTGCCAAGCGTACCCTGTCCAATGCAACCCAGACTACCGTTGAGATCGACTCTCTTTTCGATGGAGATGATTTCAACACTTCCGTCACTCGTGCTCGTTTCGAGGATCTCAACGCCAAGAGCTTTGCTGGTACCTTGGATCCTGTTCAGCAGGTCCTTAAGGACTCTGGACTTGAGAAGAGCCAGGTCGACGAGATCGTTCTCGTCGGTGGTTCCACTCGTATTCCTCGTATCCAGAAGCTCCTCAGCGACTTCTTCGATGGCAAGAAGCTTGAGAAGGTAAAACATCTAGATGACCGAGATTCGGGAATTTGACAGCTAACTGGTATTTGCAGAGCATCAACCCCGACGAAGCTGTTGCTTACGGTGCCGCTGTGCAGGCTGGTATCCTCTCTGGAAAGGCAACTTCTGCTGAAACCCAGGACCTCCTGCTCCTTGATGTTGTCCCTCTCTCGCTTGGTGTTGCTATGGAAGGTAACATCTTCGCGCCAGTTGTTGCACGTGGCCAGACAGTTCCTACCATTAAGAAGCGCACTTTCACCACCGTTGTTGACAACCAGACCACTGTCCAGTTCCCTGTTTTCCAGGGTGAGCGCACTAACTGTGCGGACAACACTTCCCTTGGCGAGTTTACGCTGGCTCCTATTCCTCCCATGAGGGCCGGTGAGGCTGCGCTTGAGGTTGTCTTCGAGGTTGATGTCAACGGCATCTTGAAGGTTACCGCAACCGAGAAGTCTTCTGGACGTACCGCCAACATTACTATCTCGAACGCTGTCGGCAAGCTCTCGACCACTGAGATTGAACAGATGATCGACGGTAGGTTTCCCTGGTTCATTCTAGATTACTCTATATCTGACTTCCCATATTAGATGCTGCCAAGTTCAAGTCCAGCGATGAAGCATTCACGAAGAAGTTCGAATCGCGCCAGCAGCTCGAGTCTTACATCTCTCGTGTTGAAGAGCTTGTCTCAGACCCGTCTATGTCCATGAAGCTGAAGCGTGGCAACAAGGAAAAGATTGAGTCCGCGCTCAGTGACGCCATGGCCCAGCTTGAGGTTGAGGACTCTACTCCCGATGACCTTAAGAAGAAGGAGCTCGCTCTCAAGCGTCTCATGACCAAGGCCATGGCTACCAGGTAAATGTAAATATTTTTGAATCCTGGTATCAATGGCAGAGGGGGTTAGCTGTATGCTCTCATATGCAAGAGTGAAAGCCCGATCTTGACTATTGATTGAAAGTTATTAATATGATTAACAGCGCTGTCCCGCTTATGGCCCTTTTTTGGGGTTGAGACTCTTTGTTATGATTGGGCACTGTCTTCCTGGATGAACGAGATTGCCTTGGGCAGTTTATGATTTTGATGAGCCTGGCATACTGGTGGATCTGGTCAGATCTTGAGTTTGATTTTAATTTGTTCTTTGTTTCCTTTTACTTCAAATTGTTCACATATTAGACTCGGTCAGATGACTGTAAGGAGTTGACAAAAGAATAAAAAGTGGTTTAGTTGTTAATATTCTGCTGTACGCCTCATCTCGTTTTCTCTGAGCATTTTGTGGGCCTCGAATAATGTAGACTTAATAAATGGTACAGAAAATACTGATATAGAATATTTTTACGTTGTTCATACTTCAACCACCACATTCAGAGGCCTGGAGAAACTGCCTTTTTTCCCTTTCTCTACTTTTCTCGTTTCCATTTAATACTCAAGTTGGTCACAATGCAACGCAGTTTGGCAAGTTCCAGACTTTCTGGCCTCGTCCGGAGTCGTGTTCTTCTATTCATGGACCCTCAGATTATAAGTCGACCGCAACGTTTATTACCACTTTATAACCTGGCTGTGCCAAGCGGAAGGCATGCCTTCTCAAACTCCCCTCCGTTGTACAAAAAGAAAGACAAGTCCAAGAAGGGCACTCCTGCTGCTGGATCCGAAGTAACCAAGTCTTCGAACGGTGCTGAGGCCTCAGACGACCCTTTCGCCCTCTCTCAGCTACAGGATGACATTGCGGCCGCCGTCTTTCGTCTCAAGGATGATCTTTCTAAACTCCGCGCTGGAGGGAGGTTGAACATCGAGGCTATCGAGAGCCTTCAGGTTCAGTTAAGCAAGGGGAGTAAAGATACTGTCAAACTGGGAGAGTTGGCACAGGTTGTTCCTAAGGGAGGACGAATGGTAACTATTCTTGCTGCTGAAGAGGATGTGAGTTGGATCTTTTTGCTCCTATTTTTTTTTTCGTGAATACAATATTCGCTGTGTGCAAAGCTCCCTTTTTTTTTTTTTTTTTGCCCCTTGACTCTAACTTGTGTCAATAGCATATCAAACCGATCAGTTCGGCAGTCATCTCGTCCAATCTTTCCCTGAATCCTCAGCCAGATGCTCATAACAGCCTCCAACTCAACATTCCAATTCCCCCGCCGACGAAGGAATCCAGGGATAAAACAGTCCAAAGTGCAAAAGCGGCAATGGACAAAGCATCTGGAGCCGTCCGCGACTCAAGAGGTGCTCTACATAAACGTCTCCAAGAGATGCAGAAGAAGAAGATCGCCAGGCCAGATGATGTGCGGAAGGCACATGACAACATGGAAAAATTAACAGACAAGGGACAGAAGGAGGTGAAGGATCTGTTTGAAGCAGCCAAGAAGGCGTTGGAGCAGACATGAGCGACTTATAAACAACAACCATAATTACGGCGATCCAATTTGCAGCCTGAGACATGAAAGTGCAGGCCAGCCTAGGATTGTGTGAATAGGCTGGTTGATGTTGTCATATAATGCTTTATTCCCTGAATACTAGATACACCACAGAAAACCATTTTGGAAAGATATGGCTACTAAAAAAGAAGAAAAAGAATATAGTACATCAAGTATCATCTATGCACGCTTGGCAGGGTGGCTCGAGGCAAGAAGCGACTCGACTTTGGTGAGGAATTGTGTGCTCTTGCCGGCGGTCCGGTATGTTTCGTTGTTCCTGAGATTAGCAATGATGCCTGCAGGAACAGCAGGTTTATCAGCTTGCTGAGTCTCCGGATTGGGATATATTCCCTGGACGAGACTTTGCACCAAAACCTTCTGATCCTTAGCATCCATTGGATCGAACTTGATTTCCTCGGGCTCCACAAGATCGCCCTTTCGTTGTGAAAGTTTGTCTGCGCGTTGTTGTGCCAGTTTCTTGGCCTCTTCCATAGCCTGGGCCTTCTCCTCTTCGCTGAAGAAACGAACGCTTTGTCCCTGATAGAGTCGTTTGCCCAGTTCATGTGGCGAAATATATCCGTCTGCGAAGCGTCCGCTTATTGATGATAGCTTTTCTAGGACCCCGGCAGTGTGTGCGGAGACACCTGTTGGTAAAGAAGGCCATGTTTCTTTCATCGTCGAGAAGTCATGCGTCTGAGGTGTGTATCGGACAGGTACCGGCCTCAACTTTTCCGTAAGTCCTTGGTAGACAGCTTCAATTTCTTCTTCCCGAATATCATCGCCCTTCCCCACTCCCGACTGACTTCTGGGTATTCTAGGACGGCGGGGTTTGGGGGATGACTTCTTGAATTTGCGAGCGCGCGCCTGTACTCCACCTCGAGGATATTGGAGTCTAGGTCCTCGAAGAACATTTGCTTGGCCACCAGTCTGGGAAGCGGCGAGGGCTCTTGCATCAATCACATGTGGTAAACGAGGACGAAGTCGACTTGCGCTGGCATCCTGAGAGCCGGTTTTTGCAGGCGGGATGTTAGGCCTTCTGCGAGGACCGGGGCGGGGTGTAGCCGCAGGCGAATAACGAGGGCCTACTAAAGTATTGTGAGCATTCGGATGGCGATGACAAGACCAGCGAAACCTGGGGTTACATTAAAGGGGTCAAGGGTCCCAGGACTTTATAGAATGAATCACACATACCTGACGATTGGTCCGTTACATGCTGCGTTACGGAGAATTGGCGGAACGAGGTGATGATTCCCTCTACCGAGCGCTGGTGTTCATTGTATAGAAATGCCGGGCGCAACTGAGTTCGAAGCATTATTTCTCCCCCGCTGCAGTAGCAGTGATGACCAACTTGAATGGATAGTGCTGTGACGGCGATGTAGATTCGTGCTGCCCGCGTACCCGAAAAGTTGAGAAAGTTGGATTTCCGGGTAAAATCACGTGAACTCCATGCCATGTCCACTGTAAACATGCATAAAAGAATGCATTAGAAGCATCTTTCTTTTCAACAATTTGCTTGAAAACCGCTCTGCGCTTTGAGCCTTATCGCATTTGGTCTCTACAATTGTTCACCAAAACCCGACAATGCTTCGTCGCAAGCCTACGGCAATCGCAGTGACATCCGAAGACCTTGCTGCCTTCGAAGACGCACGATTACGCAAAATAGCCAAAGAAAACAACAGTCTGGCTCATATCGAAAATAGCTCCAATGCCCATTTTGATCCGAGTGACGAATTAAAACCTCTACCGGGAGACAAAGCAAGGATAGTTCGGTCTCGCGAGGAGCGGATAGGGATCCGGCGCAACTGAAAGCCCTCCTTCCCAAGCGAAATAGACGCAGGCGATTCACAGACATTGGTTACCGACAAGCAGAGCCAATTATAAGAAAACATATTTGTTGATACTACTGTCTCAAGTGCCCTCCCGACCGAAGTTTCTGCGAGAGCGCCTGACAACCTCGCCCATGCGCGCCTTCACGAAAGGCATGTTTCTATTGGAAAAAGGTCCATGTCTCCAATCTCGTGCTTTTTTTGCATCGAACTTCATTGCACCATCTACAGCTAGAAATCTAATGTACATGATTCTTGAAGAATTGCCTTGGCGGGCCATTGTTCTTGGATAAAATAATGCGGAAAAACGAAGTATAGAAATCACTTTGGTATACACAAGAAGCCCCTAATGAAAAGGAAAGAAAGTACTGGAAGACCAAACCTGGCTGTGCTTCCCTAACAAAAGTTAATAAAAAACCAATAAACGCCCGCTTTCTGATGATAAACCCACCCGTAAAAAGCACAAATCCCATCATTGGCAAGCTTATATAACCGTAGCAGCTGGCATTTCAACACTAAGAGTCAAATGACAACTCACGTAAATGAAGAAGAGAGCGATATGATCGTACGGGCTGGACGTATCACATGATTTCGCTACAGGATCCTGGATTATACATCAGATGGCAGACGCTTAACAGGGCGACAACATGCAGGAATTGTTTGGTTTTCCCACATAACGAAAAAGGAGCCATAGTTGTCCCTTCTCGCACGACGGATGACTGAATCATAGAAGGGAAACAGGGAATGTATAGAGGCAAGCTTGCCCTCTTCACCGTTGCCGCTTTGACACATTTTCCATTCCCATGTCAACGGAATAATTCCATCGTCTCTTCAAACCATGGGGATCAAAGACACTGGCAACACTCTGCTGCCAGTCACGAGCTGTGATCATAGAATGTCTAAACTGGGGCTGGGAGATGGATTGGGGTGGCGTGACTGAGGCCACCTTGGCCGGTGACTCGTATTGGACAGGATAATGAGTTTGTAGGGGTGGCTGCATGCCCTGCACGGGGTTGCTTAGGTTCATCGGTGGTGAATTCGTGCTGACAGTAGACGGGTCAACCGAAAATGCCATTTCCCATTGACTAGACAATAGTCAGCAGATGTTCCAAACGAGGCCGTGGATAGGCGATTTTTTCATACTTAATGATGCGCGTTGGATCCCAACTGTTTTCATCCACCAGCGGAGCTTCCATCGAGGGGTTCGATACTGGGTGAGGCGTCATCATTCCCAGGGGCTGTAGTTGGGAGGAATCGGACTTTGCGTCTTCAGTACCAGTGGACATTGGAGGTGAAATTGGATAGACATTATAACCCACTCTGCTCTGAACGCTTCCCGTGAGATGATTCAACGGTGGAGTATATTGTGACGAGTCAAAAGGTGGAGGACTCGGGTGATATGGCTCGGATGGACTCCCATATGGGAACGTAGATTTCAACTCAAATGGGCGGCTGACATCCGCAGAGAACGCCAGACGCAGAGAATCAATCTGCGCCTGGATCTCTGGCATAGGCCAAGCAGCGGAGCACTGTTCGAGGATACGCATGTGCCGTGTGAAATAATCTCTCGCATCCGTGTGAAAATGCGGATCGGGGGACGTTATTGCAATCTGAAGTGTGTGTAGGAGTTAGCAAGTGATGTGCTAAGTTCCAATGATCAAGGCACCTACCAGATGCAACATCGTGCAGGTTAAGATGCAATAAATAGCAAAGTTAATGCCCCTTTGCATAAATAGTAGTCCCGAGAGGCCATAACTGGCCAGTACGGCTTCCTGGAGCCTACATAGGCATTTTGCTGAGGAGTAGCATAATCCAAAGTGCCCTTTCCAGCTTCCCCCAGCAGAGAAAGACTTGGATGCGATTAATTGGGGGCGGTGGAGTAATATAATCCCTAAGTGACAATGCGAATGCATATTCGCAACAAAATGCGATGGTATCCACGGTGGCGATCCATCGGCGGGATAATTTACCTGCAAGTCCGGGGGCATGCTGTGGAGCCAATTTGTGAACAGGGGATTCTTTTCAACAAATCTGGGGTCGGCACCCCAGTCTCGTTGTTTTTTGATCTTGTGGTATATGTCGGTGATGATGCGGATGTGGTTGGCATTCCGAACAAAGTAAGCATACTGTCGAGAACGGTCAACCTCGAACTGGTCAAGGCCTTTAATATCCAACAGTGGCCGCATGTCCACAGTCTCCGGGTCGACGCCGTAGTCCGAACGGCCTAAGATGCATCAGATTAAGAATTGTATATGGGCCACTGGGCGAGAGGGTGGAATACATACCCTGCGGTGCTCCAATCATGACTTCGACGACAAGCAAGGCCTGCCACACCCTTGTCTGTACCAAGCACTCCACTGGTTGCAAATCACAAGGCCGCCCTTCCGCATGACCACTGTAATGTTCATGGAGATCTAAATCCTTCGCCATGGAGACTATAGTTTTCACGGTCTGCCAAGATCTATAATAGTAACCCTTTTTCGGCAACGATTCTCTAGCTTTCAGTAACAAAAGCATTGCCTGAATTGTACTCAGACGCGGTACATCCATAAAGCTAGATTCATGCCCTAGGAATGTGCATTAGCACACGCTTGTATTAGTCAAACAAGATCGATACCGGGTAGCTTACTGTTCGCCAATGCAAGCCACTGGGCTCCCTGTGCCGGATCGTCTGACAGTCTGCCCGCACATGCAAATAACGCTTCAAGGAGGAGAGGGGATATCGAACTTCGGTCATTTTGCCATTGATAATACAAGTGAGACCGGTGAACCACTGGGACATAGGGATGAATGTCATCGAAATATGCTTTGAAGTAATTCATCACCTCTTCGTCGGGTGGCATAAGTTCCGGGGGGATTCGGATTGCAGACCCTGCGCCTGTGCTAAGTGGTGGCAGTCTTTCCTCTGCATCGTCTTGAATAGGGACTTCCGGTTCCGACCGATCTTGTCTCTGCTGTCTGATATAAGGTGCTTTTAGATAACATCAGTTTTCATTTCCTCAAGGCACTTAATGGGAAAGGGACAACATACCTATACCAGTCTCGTCAATCTTCAGCTCACCAAGTACCTCACTGAGGTTTTCCGCAGTGGATTGGTCGTTCTCGAGAAACAAGTTATTGTCTGGAGTCCCCAAAGATTGCTGCTGTGTTTGGGGCGCAGAAAATATCTGCGGCTGCTGGTAGTGATGTTGCGGTTCTGCGATTGGCGGCGACCGGACATCACCATAAATACTAGGTTGGCTATGAGAGGGCGGTATGAATTGAGAGAACACGCCCATTCCATCATTGTAAGTTTGAATGCTCCCCATTTGGCCGCCATCTCGAAAGGCCTGAGACAAGGGGAAAGCATGGTGAGAGTGCTGCTGCGTAGTAGGTGCGCCTAGAGAGCCTGTTGGGTCGGCTTCAACAGTTTGCCCAGTGGGAAATTCAGACTCCTGCCCGACAGTGGGAGGCACGCATACTAGCTTCAAACGGGTGCACGCGGAGCAAGGCCATGTATTTGTCGTAGCTGCATCGCATTTGATCTTCCTCTTCCTACAGCCGTTACAAGCCCGCATCACTGAATTCAAATTAGATCCAAGCCAACCAATGAAGCTCGCGGAGAGATCGCATACCCTTCAAGCGTTTGTGTCTGTTGTGCTCATCCACAAACACATAGTCTAACATGAGTATTCTCCATTAGCACCCGCTTCGACTCGAGTCCCCGAACGTGGCAGCAATTTGTCATATATCGAAGGATGCTTACTTTTATGACCCTCCCTTGAGGGACCAGATGGGGGGGCGAATGAATAACCCTGCATTGCTCGACCGATAGAAAGGAAATATGTCCCCGGAGCTTGCTGACAGAGAGCCCAGTCGGAAAGTCTATTGCGATAGGATATAAGCCGTATACAACCGGTGCGCTGGCGTAAGCTGCATGTGGACCGGTTGATATCGGATGAATCGAAATATGATTGATATAACGCACCCAAGCGAGGAATGCAAAGATTGAATGTCGGACGTTAGAACAGACACTGGGCGCCTCGCGCGTCTATCGCTTCAAGTCGCAGGTTTCGAGAGTCGGCCAGGTAATCAAGTGCAAGGAGAATCAATATCGTTCTGAAGATGACAATCGAGTGGCGCCAGTCTGACAAGGGATGCGGTTAGATACAATTGTCATACAACGTTCCAGAACAGGAAGCGGCAAAGATGTTGGACTAAGAGACCGAGACTAAAGACTGTAGCATTCAGATTGATGGTCAGTCACATCCTGTGAGTATTCGAAAAGACTTATAGGATGAGCAAGGGCAAAATGAAATGACAGCAAGCACAATGGCAATGGAGATGGAGAAGGTAATGGCTAGGTGTATAATGCTGATTTTTGTTTGCTCTTTTTTTTTTTTCCCCTCTGGGATTATACAAGATTCCCTTATGTTCAAAAGGAAATTATGTGCAACTCTCAGTGGCTCTGCTTTGGTCGACAGCGAACACCCTGAATGCGACAACCGGAGAAAGCCGAAAAGCAAACAGCAAATAACACATGGTAGCGAGCGAGGGCGATATGTGGCTTACAGTGAACAGGCAATGAATGAGAGCAATGACGCTGTTTCGGTCTGAATTTGTAGTCTACCATCATCAGTATATTAGGCCATTGGTAGACTTCCTGTTGAGGAAGCATGCAACATTCTAATTGAAATGCGATTTCAATGCCTGCAAGAAAAGAGGAGAGCAAAGCGGGTGGATGGAAGAACAGGAAGCAGGATGGCAAAGGAACGGGTGATGTTCGGGGAACCCAATTTAAGCAAGAGGGGGGAACATGGAAAGCCCACCAATGCACACGACGGTTCGCAAGGCCTGAGAAAAGGCATGCAAGACCAGAAATCAATTAAATAAGGCGAAGTCTAGTTCATGGCGCGACTTGGAGTTGGAGATTTTGGATGGTGGTTTGAAAAGGGACGTAAGGTAGTAGCGGCGATTGATAGCGCGGTGGCAGTGGTAATAGCAGTGAAAAGGGTGGTAACAATGTCAATACGAACTGTGTATGGAACACCGCGATCAAGATAATATAAGTGACGAGAGTGTTGGGAGAAAAAAAAAAAGAAAAAAGAAAAAAGGTAAAAGAGGATTACTATTTTATATGAATATAATACTTGAAAGAGATGGATGATAAATGATGGACGGTGGGCGAGAGAGGGGGGAAGAGAGTGAGAAATGAAAGTCTCAAAGGAGTAGTGGCGGGCGGAGACTGACCAAGTGCGGGACAGTACAAAGAGTACCTACGGAGTACAGGTAGCAAAAAGAAGCTTGCTTGATATCCAATTTGATATGAATAGATAGTCTATGCTCTCGGACCGTGATATGATCATTACTGAAAATCTTCCTATAAATGGGTTATGGTAGTGTTTGGTGATTTTAGAGTTGTTCATCCTAATGTGTTAAGATACGGAATCAATACAAGTCGTACAGTATGTATATGCAAGAGCGTACTCCAAATCCGTCAGGTACGTACTCCAAGGTCTCCGGTGATCGCCGTAGTAATAATGATTCAGGCAGTCTTTTCTGGATAGTGTTAGCGTCCCAATAGTTAGCATCCGGGTTGAGGCATCAGGGCACGATGATTGGTCCCGGAACCCATGGGGTTCTTTTTGGTGCAGGGCCGATCCCAGAAGACAGGATTCTGTTCTTGGAAATAGCTCACTGCAAATTCCATTCTGTTCTTCGGGTTATAGTAAAGAACTATTGTACTCTGTAATGTGTCTCCAAGGCCTCAAGGACAGGATGAAAGCTTCATTTTCATCATTAATACTTGAATGATGTCCGCTTTGAATGATCTTCGGTCTTATAAATAACAACTACATATTGTAGATCGTTAGCAGCTTGCCTCGGTTCGGGGTATTGCACTCGGAGTTACGGCTTATCATTACTTAGCACATACCTTAATGATGTCTAGCTGACAGTAATATTGATACCCCTAATACAAAATTCACGGGAACTCTGTATAAGGTGTGGTAGTTCACCTTGGCTGATTAGTTATTCATTACAGGACGGACATTCGAATATATCTGATATACTCCGTAGTATATTCCATATAACTCTGCAATATAATGCCCAGTATCGGAATACTTGTACATACATAGTAGTTTAGTTAACTAATTTATGTTAACATAACTAACTTAACTGATTGATGTATTACTAAAGTAAAATGGCACAAAGTTAATCCGAGATCAGATATGAACCCCTCTCTACAAAGATGATCAATTTCTTCTAAGTCCGCAGTATTACCAACCCGACAGAAAGCAAAACCAAAATGGCATCAGAAATCCAAAACTCCAATCCAACCATCTTGAACGCTGCGGATCTTCCTACCCGGCTGCATCAAACTGCCCCTCGTAAATCCGGTGCTTATGGCGCTGGCATCTTCACCTCTGCTCTTCCTTCGAGCCCAAATGATCCGTTCTCCTCCAGTCCATATTCCTCGGAGACATCTGACAGCGAGGATGAATTGATGGAAGAGCCCATTGATGAACAGGAGATTTATGGTAATGCCCTCCCCCCCCATCTTTTATTCTCGTTGGTATATATGTAGAAGAGCTTACTGATAATTGCATTCAGACCTCATATCTACCATCTCTGACCCGGAACACCCTATTTCACTGGGTGCGCTAGCTGTCGTTTCTCTTCCTGATATCTCTATCAAGCCCTCGCTTCCCTACGTGTCGGATTCGCCCCTTCGGACAGTCTCGGTGCTGATCACGCCGACAATCACCCATTGCAGTTTAGCGACGGTGATAGGCTTGGGTGTGCGCGTTCGATTGGAGCAATCGCTTCCTCCTCGGTTCCGTGTGGATGTGCGAATTAAAGAAGGCACCCACAGTACGGCCGATGAAGTCAACAAGCAGTTAGCCGATAAAGAAAGGGTCGCCGCCGCCTTGGAAAACGGGACCTTGATGGGTGTTATCGCGAAGATGCTGGAAACATGTCAATGATCCTTTGGACTTCCTCAGCGAGCCTTCGATTTCTTTTACGCATGCACCTGGTACAATAGACGATATTCTCTTCTGGTGTAAATACCGCAAAGGGAAGACGCCTCACTCATTCAATATAACGCGCCGTTGACCGATTATTGCATACATGCGGTTCTTTATTCTTCCGGGAGGCCCCAACTATGAAATTACAAGTACATGGAAAATAAGGTGGTCATGATAGCGGAAACCGAACCGCCCTATACTCGACTATATGATGGCTTAAGAGTCCAGAACGCCACTTTCCTTCAAGCTCTTCCAGAGCTCCGGTTCCAAAAATTTGCTCACCGTCACATCCTCCGCCAGACCCTTTCGCCGTCTTGTCTTCAAGACGAAATCCCGCGCAGTGGCCATGGCCGGTGCCATCTCCAAAGGTCTGAGCTTGACATCACGGTCCAGGGGATCTCCGGGAACTACGCTCCATTTATCAAAAACAAGACTGACGGCAGCTTGTCCCTGAGTGTGGATTCGAAGATCCGTCTCAAAACCAAAGGAATCGATTACAGGGATCAATCCACGGACTGAATAAAGCGGAGTTCCGGCAATTGGCCCGTCCGAAAGGACATGTCCTCTCCTGCGTGAGAGAACCGTGTACACGGATGCAACGGCGTCAGCAGGCCCTGTCATGCTGCATGAATAGATGGGCTCCATAAGGCGAGGAGATGCCATCAGGAAAGACGAGTATATGGCACGCCGAGCCGTGGGAATAATCTGGCCGCCTCCCCGATAAATTGCTTGATCGGCAAGAGAAACGTCGGTAAGTCGGAATTTGGCATTTCGAATAGCTTATATCTCATTAGCTCAAAATTCAATCCAATATGGGCGAATATTCTCGATAAGTGCAAAGGAGTGAAAATGGTTAAACTCACGCTCTTCACAAAGAGGGCCCTCCCTCGTACCCCAACTAAAGCCTTGCGTAATAGAATCTCTGACCGATCCAAGAAGCTTCTTGTCGACTTGTGACGGTAGCGTGTCATCTTGGAGTATATTCGGACCCATCTCGTCCGGACCAAAGGCCCAGATGCTTCTGGCAGCAAGCTTGTCCCACTCGTAGTTGTCCTCAAAGTAACGTGCCACCTTTCGGATAGGGTCCTTGATGCTGACCTTACCACTTTCGATATCCTCGGCGATACCGTCATCTAATGGTTCTGCAATCATGGTGACCTTGTTCTTCTTATTTGGGGTGATGGAGTAGCACATGATAGCAGAAGTTTCGACGACAGTTTCGCAGAAGCGTGTAACGGGGTCCGACACCTTGATTTCCATCTCCGAATACAGTCGGCGGAGATCGTGGAGCACACAATCCATGTAGAGCTCGCCAGTACCCAAGACCACATGCTCACCAGACTCTTCCACTTTAGTAGATATTAGAGGGTAGCTCTTGTTGACCTTGCGCAGACCGTCAAGCATCTTGGGTAGCTCAGATGGATTGACAGGCTCAACTGCAACTTTGAACACAGACTCAGTCATATGCCGAATCGGCCTGAAGATGTGGGCTTCCTCGTCATCCTCGAGTTTGAGAGGTATCAGCGTCGCGGTTTTAACAATAGAATTATCCACACCCCCTAGAAGCACCCAATTACCCGCAGGGACACCACTTGTCGGGATGTTATAGCACGTTTCCGCGATCCATGTGCCGGAGATGGTCGCAATCACCATGTCTTCCTCGTCTTCGGGTGTATAGCCTTCGCCCAACACTCGAACCTGCTGGCCAGGCCGTGCTGTACCACTCATGATTCTTCCAAATGCATAGAAGCTGGCGGCATCCGTGCTGTTAAAGAGCTTCGTGACATGAACAACAAGGGGACCTTCAGCATCACAAGCAGTCATGGCAGCTGCTACCTTCGTATCGAGTGGGCCCGTGTAGTACCGCTCGAGCTTCTTTTGTGCGCTCTCCACCGGGGATGGGACATGTTGGATAATCATGTCCACAAAGCCAGTTGCAGGACCGAAGAACTGTTCACAGACCAAGTTAAGTAGCTCCTTGGCGTCAGTTCTCAGCTGCGAAGGCTTAAGGTTGATGCCCACGCTAGCAAGCGTCTCTTTCAAGTCTTTCGGGCTTTCACTAATCGTGTGCGAGTAGAGCTTGTAGATTGGTTCCAGGACGAATTTCACAAACGTACGCCTCGAATTCTCCTCGACTCCTTTCCGTGTGAATTTCCGGCTGTTTTGATTGAAGAAAATGTCCCCCCAGAGACGTCGAGCAAACTCGTGGGTATCGACTTGAGGGTAAGAGTCGGCGTATGTCTTGGCAAATGACTGTATTGTGAAGCACCAATTCATGGAGCTGCACGCGAAGGCAATATTTCCTTTCTCTGGGCTCAGCCGTCTCTTTTCGCCTTGGCCCGGTAAAACGCTCTCGATCACCGTGTTCACTTCCTCAATCACATGTTTCAGTTTGAAGTAGGCATCGTTGGGCGGGATCTTCAGCTCCAGAATCAACCTGTCCATCTTGTTCACAACCATCGTCATCGGGAGGTCCTCCAGGACGGCATGCTTGATTATTTGTTCTGTATTGGCCTGTACCCCTTCCACGACGTCAACCACGAGCACCACACCATCAGCTAGTCGCACTGATGCAGCCACCTCGTCCACAAAGTTTACATGTCCCGGCGTGTCAAGGATGTTGAAAAGATGAGATTTTCCTTTTGTATTCTGAAGAACCAAGCTCATCGGCGCAGACTTAATGGAAAGTCCTCGTTCACGCTCCAAGAAATGTACGTCAGTATACCGGAGCTGCTCCTCCTTTCGTCGGCCTATTCGCTTTTCTAGACGCTCGGTCAAATCGTGCGTTTGCGCCACGAGCATATCCATAAATGCCGTTTTTCCATGATGGAGATGGCCGACAATTGCGATATTCCTTGTTTGGTCTGGGAAATTGAGTAAATCGGTCATAAACTCTCGTGAATAATAAACTGGCGGTAATTCGGCTTCCTCAATCGCGAACTTCTTTTGCTGGACCGGGGCAATTATCGGCTCGGACAGCGGTTGCGTGTCTTCTTCTTGCACAAGCGTTTCAACATCTGTCCCATACACCTGCTGCGCACTAGGGTAGTATTGTTTATCTTCATGTAAAACGACGGCATTCGACGGACCCTCTGTTCATTGGGAACGATCAGTACCAGAGCAAGGGTCCAATTCTCGGGGTTGACTACTAACCATCGACTTCCATTAATTGTTGCTCATTAGCCTCGTCTTCATCCTCATCCTCCTCAAAGGCCTCTTCGAAAGAAAAGGGTTGCGGCTGAGCCTGCTCATGTTGGACTTCCTCATCTGACTCTTCTGCGTCCCCAATGTAATTACCAAACCTGAAGAAATCGCGTCAGATTGAATGATTATTTCTAGGATTATAAAGTTGACCAAAAGCAAGAGGTAGTACGGGCGACATACTCATCGTAGAGATCATCCATGTTGGGCGATGTTGGGAGAATAGGCGCTGCTTCTTTTTTTGTTGGTCTCGCGCTTTTTCGTTGGAGTCGGTCGGCCGAGCTTACTGAGTGGCCCGAGCTCGGTGGCCGCTCGTTGGTTGCACACCGTGACACGCCCCTCTCTCCGATAGCGCTTAAATGGCCAGGAGTAGATCCAGGTCAGCATTCGTTTTCTTCTTCTGTTCCGTTCCTTTCGTTTGTTCTTCAGCAATCGTCAACTAGGATTCTTTTGAAACGGACCGCAGTCGGGGCTTTTGTTCAATCTTTGCTTTCGTGGACTCAGATTACACTACACATACTTCCGCTTGTTTGACAAGAAACCCTCTACATAATACAACATGGCTTCTTCTCTCCCTCCAGTTTACATCGCTGCCACTGCCCGGACCCCCGTGGGCTCATTCCTCGGGTGAGAATTCTTGAGACCTCGTCGACTTCCAACAAGAGAACGAAACTAACCTCTTTTTTCCCCGTCTCAGATCTCTTTCGAGTCTGACTGCCCCGCAGCTTGGTTCTCATGCTATCAAAGGTGTGCCACGATAGTCCTTCTGTGTGCAATACTGTGGCCACCACGGTTTTTCTAATGTCTCTTGTTTATAGCTGCTCTTGGGAAGGCAGAGGGTCTTAAGCCGTCCGATGTCGAAGAAGTTTTCTTTGGTAACGTTCTCTCCGCAAAGTGAGTTGGCTTTCTTATTTTTTCTCTTCTCCTCTCTATTTCCTCAGAGCTTACATATTGACTTCTCCTTTCAGTGTTGGACAGAATCCCGCCAGACAATGTGCCCTTGGTGCTGGGCTCAACGATTCAACGGTTTGCACCACCGTCAACAAGGTTTGCGCCTCTGGCTTGAAAGCCATCATTCTCGGAGCGCAGACCATTATGACCGGAAACGCCGACGTTGTCGTGGCTGGTGGCGCGGAATCCATGTCGAATGCTCCTCATTATCTCCCGAACCTCCGCAATGGCGCTAAATATGGCCACCAATCTCTGGTGGACGGCATTATGAAGGATGGGTTGACTGATGCTGGAAAGCAAGAGCTCATGGGCTTGCAGGCTGAGGAGTGTGCTCAAGACCATGACTTCAAGCGTGAAGACCAGGACGAATATGCCATTCGCACCTACCAAAAGGCTCAGGCTGCCCAGAACGCCGGTCTTTTCGATGACGAGATTGCCCCCATTGAACTTCCTGGCTTCAGGGGTAAGCCTGGCGTGACTGTATCCCAGGATGATGAGCCGAAGAATGTGAGTGACACCAGTTTTCATTTATCAAGTGTCGTATCTTGAACGTCTAGCTGACAGGTTTGATTTAGCTCAACCCCGACAAGCTTCGAGGCATCAAGCCTGCTTTCATTCCTGGTTCTGGAACCGTGACGGCACCTAACTCCTCCCCTCTGAACGATGGTGCTGCTGCTGTTGTTCTTGTTTCTGAGGCCAAGTTGAAAGAACTTAACTTGAAGCCTGTTGCTAAGATCCGTGGATGGGGTGATGCTGCTCAGCAGCCTAGCAAGTTTACCACTGCACCATCGCTGGCTATCCCCAAGGCCCTCAAGCATGCAGGCTTGACCCAGGATGATGTTGATGCGTTCGAGATCAACGAGGCCTTCAGTGTTGTTGCTCTTGCCAACATGAAGCTGCTCGGTCTCTCTGAAGAGAAGGTCAATATCCACGGTGGTGCCGTGGCCCTTGGTCATCCTATTGGCGCTAGCGGTGCCCGTATTGTGGCTACTTTGCTCGGTGTCTTGAAGGCAAAGCAGGGCAAGATTGGCTGTGTTGGTATCTGCAATGGCGGTGGTGGTGCAAGCGCCATAGTTGTTGAATCTCTCCTCTAAACGCAGAAGATGACTTGTCCATGAAGGAAAATTGGCTAGCATCAACATAAGATGTTAGAAGAATAATAAGGGGATAGAGTGTAATGGGATGATAATAGATATCATGATATGTACAGGTGCATGAATTTTTTAACAAACCATCATATTTCATAGTGGTTTCATTTAATATTATCCTGGTTCAGACTCTTGAAGTTCCTTTAGCTTTCCTGCATAATCCTTCATTCAGGGACTCCATGACTCTTTCTGTAAATCATTGTCCAAATCACAGAATAACCTGTTTGTCTAGACAAGCATGGAAGGCGCTCAAATAAGCTCACTAACCAATGTAATAAAGCTAGTATTATTATTATTATTCAAGGAGACTCATATATACATGTGGAGGAAAGGCAAATTGTTGTATTTTCCAAAGAGGCTAATAAAGCAATAAAGAAGATAGGTCACACTGTTTGGACAACTATCTTTACGCAAAAGCACCAACTAAAGCCATCAACAGAGCTCCACTCGCAACTGCAATGCAAGCTTCAATGCGTCGCTTGCCTTTTAGAGTTTCGTAGCTTGACTCGCTCAGAAAATCTTCAGCGAGAAGTTCTACCAAACCAGCAAAAAGCAAGAGACCGCTGCTGATTGCATTCGTTATACCGACCATGAGTAAGCCTGCTGTGCTCGCGGGATCATAGAGATTATGCATGAACAACCCGATGGCTTGGCCAATGGGAGTCGTGGTCCCGTATGCGAGACACATAAGCCATGGCTTCATGGAGGATGGCGAAAACAGATCTGGGATAAGCGAGGCAATACGTGACCCAAGAGCGAATCCTTCAAAGGTCTGGTGGAAGGAAATGGCGACGAGGAGCACGACAAATGAAGCCCCCGTAGCGACGCTGACTGCCATTCCAATAAAGATGCTGTGGAAGAGAATGCCTGCCTCGAGTAGAAGACATTGTAGCAACTGTCGCTGCGCATTCGGATTAGGGTGCCCAGGATCTGCCTGTCCACGGTGTAGTGGTAGGACAGGGCGATGGGATTCACTTTCATTAAGCATAGAGTCTCTATCTGCGTAAGGTTCAAGCTCTTCGAGACCGGCATCCTCGTTTTCCTTGTCCGGCTCCAGGTCCTCCATACGATGGCGGTGGTCACCGGATATTCCTGATGATGAACCAGGCGCCGTTGACTGACGGTTGGCCCCTGGCATGCTCCCAAGATGTATATCATTGGCTCCATCTTGCCAATTGACTCGTGTGTAGCCAGATCCGTCATTTTCAAACCCACTAGGATCGTCATGCTCCACTTCGTTGATCAGATTATCATAGCCGCTTGCATGCACGTGCTTTGCTCCCTTCATGGCAAAAAACATTTCCACACAAACGACAACAAATACTGAGATCATAGCAACAAAGCCAGCCATGGCCCGATAGCTCTTGCTCCAAAATGTAGGAAGGCAGGGGTCCGTAAGAGAAACGAACGCCGTAGGTAGCAAGTGGACAAAGGCTGTAGCGATCAGGACACCAGTCCCGAAATGTCTTGAGATGAAGAGGAAGCGGCGTGGAATTGGAAGACGGGGAAACCGGCGGGCTAGGACAGGGAACGAGCATGCTGTATGAAATCGCGAGTCAGTCACGGACCCCTCCTGTGGATAAGGATTTATATACCTAATGTACTTAACACGAGGATAAGAAACAGCGCCATTACATGTGCCGGCGTGTTGTAAGCACCGCTTCTTTTCGAGCCACATGTTGCTTTCTCAACGTCCTCATCCCTAACCTCGTTTCGTCGGGCAAGTTCAGCTCTCAGAATAGCGGCAGGGATATCTGAAATTGACGGGACATTGTGCAAAACACCTGTGCGATATGTGAAATCAGCAAAACAGATGAAAAAGATCTTCACAACATAGTAGTACCATGTTGATTGGCCGTCTGGATACAGCAATACTGCTGAGTACTCACCAGGTATCCCCGGATCCGATTCCAGTAATCCAGTGTCCATTTTTTATTTAGTGTTTTGTATAACCCAGACCGTCATACCTCCATGACCTGAATGCAAGCTCTTAGCTCTGCAAAATTTCGTAATGCTCCAGCTGTTTGAGCAGACTGCCCGCGGAGTTACTGCAATGCTAAAGGGAAACCCGCAAGGTGCAATTGACTATATCCGGAGGAGCTTTGAAACAAAATTTGGGTAGTATGTGAGTTCGAATGAGGTCTTTTCGTAATGTCTTCCCTCGAAGGAGGGGGTTTACCGCAATCCGCGGAGTGATTCGGACACGCGTTAAAAGCAGAGAGCTGATAATCTTATCGATCAGTTTACTGCAACCAATCTGCTTAGTAACACGGCCATTGGCCAAAATAACTAGTTAGTCACTACATGATATTCATTTCGATGTAATCAAGATGATAATATACGTAGAGCATACATGAATCGCTTCGCTGAGGTGAGCTTAATCCAAGCAAGCGAACAGAAATTAAATTAAAGAAGTTAGCTCGGACGAGATCCTCAATTCTAATTCTAGGAAAGTACTTTGTATAGGGAGCTCTATGCCCCAGAAGGGCTGTGAACAACACCCCTCCAAGGATGGCCCCAATATTATATAGTACGGGTTTGCTTGCTATCTGTTTCGCAGCTTAGTCCAGCCACTGGTCCCTTTTGATCGGCCGCTACTTGTCGGCTCGTTTGCGGATTCTGGTTTGGCATCTTCGTTTCTTGATATGCCTGCGCCAGGAAGAGTTGTATGGTTGTTGCGCTTTTTTTCAGGCCCTAGACCACGGTCACGATTCTGCTCGATAGGAAAACGGGTTTTATGTAGAGACTGAGATGGTTCTTGAGCCTCATCGTCCCATTCCTTCTCCTCGAGTAATTCCCATTCGGCACTTGCCATTTCTCCAAGTAGCGTCGATTTTAGTTTGTCCACTACCTTTGTCGGAGTTGGTAGCTTCCACATCCGCATGAATTCAGTACCTTCCGAAGCGTCCAAGAACGAATGAGCAGTTCCATGAGAATAGTGACCCAGCATAGAGAACGTCTTCGTTCGTTGAATAGTGGTTTTCGGAGAATCTTTTGGAGCCCGCGAATTCAATGGTATGTCGCGGCTGGTATATGCTTTCATTAGGGTCGATGCCTGCACGGGAGGAGCAACCAACAGTTGCCATATATTCTTTCCAATGTCGCATACTTCTTCCCATGAGTCCGAAGCCAGATTTAAACCTTGAGTCCGACACAGCCAAGAAACATTCCAAGCCAAAAGTGTGGCACCTTCCAAGAAGAGAGCATATGCTCCAGGGTCCTCTCGCGCTAACTTCGGCAAACTTCTATCAATAAACAGTGGCCGAGGTCGGGGCACATAGTGTCGTGGATCTGGCATTCGCGAAGCTGCCGGGCCAGACGATGATGACTGAGCGGGTGAGTCTGAAGGCGGTTCTCGAGATAGATAGGATCTTGCAGGCGCATAGATTGTCGCTGTTGGATAATCTCTATGAGGGAGAGTTATTTCTGCCGGAAGTCTCAGGGACAAATAATGTGAGATAAGGACAAGGAGATGAGCAATATTGGAAAAAGATGTGGATATGTGAGCTGCTGTGGCACCTGTAGTAATAATTAGTTTCATGTGAACAGAAACCGAAAAAAAAAAAGGCCTCAACTTTCCATTCATATCTCGCAAGTCTATGATAGGCATACCGCCAAGTACGTAGGTCTCTTTACTATCCCCGTTGATCCTCTTGCTTTTCTGCCGCAATCCATAGATATTAGCAGCCTCCCGGCAGAGAAATATCCGTGCATCTGTTGTTTTGGTGTGCAAATTATGCCAGAGGTGTTCCGTCCTTCTGGTGTTGTTTTGTATTGCGGTCAGCATGGCGCCTTCACGCTCCGGAAGTTGATACTTCGCAGATTCACTGTCAGAGTTTCGCCGTGCCAGGGTAAGCCTGCGCTGAGATATATCAAGTTTCTTATCGTTTATTTCAGTGGCCAACGCTTCAATCCGATCCCTAAGCGTTTTTGTCCTTGCCGATGAATTTGCTTGCCTGTTGGCAATAGCCTGGACGGCCCAGCGACTATGGCCCTCGGTAGCTGATTCGGGGATCACTCCATCTGTTTCTCCAGCTCTCCCTCGAGTTTGTTTACGCGCGACAGCATCCTCGATTTGTTTCCCTATGACTTCTTTTTCTAAGAGGACTTTCGCATGTTCGACTCGCAGTTGGTATAGATGGGAACGGGCACATGTTGCGCAGCAGAAGGGCAGCCGTGGATTCGGAGCACGAGAGCATACGTGGCAACTCATCGCAAACATTCGTGATTCTCTCAGATATTGAATATTACGCCAGAATCTCGCAGCCCCATGGTATTCTGGCGGTTGGTCGATAGCGGTTCAAACTGTCCAGTCCGACAACGATGTACACCGACGAATCTAACGGTATGAAAACAAAGATTCTTCATGACTTGACTTGGAGAGGAAGGGTCATAGATTGTGATACTTAACGACGCGAATACCGGACAAGCGGTTTCATGGTATGAGTGAATACCGTAGGAGACGACGGATGTAGGGGGGGGATCGACGGCCGGCTGATTATCTATGGTCAGATAACGTCACCTGACATCGCGATGGGCACAACGGCCCGATTGGTTGGTCGTTAGAGAGATCACTATGGGCAATGATGCAGCCTCAAGCCTTCAAGGCCAAAGGCCAGTGAATCAATCGGTTGGTATTACGGATTAGAATTTCCCGTCTTCACATCGTTCAACGAACCCCCTCTTTGCCCCCCTTACTCTGGTCTTATTTAATTTTTTATCTCCCTATCGCGCATACCTCTGATATACTTATTCCGAAGCTCATAACCACCTGCAAACAATCATGGATTCTGCTGGTGGAGAACCTGAGGGCACTATCCCCAGAAATGACTTGTATTCATCAAAATTGGCACCGCAAGATAGCAGCGCTGGCCACATGAACTCACAGCAACAGTTGACCGAAGAGCTCAGAGACTGTGATTGGGAACAGCTGGAGGAAAAATATGCAAAAGCCATGGAAGAACATGGTAAATCTGAAGAGGAATTGCGAGCCCAAGCTGCGAAATTGCTGGAGGTAATCCTACTATGCTCGTATCCTCAAGGTTTTGTTATTGATTGCTCAATGGCAGGTCTTTGTAGCATGGTCTCAAACTACTTTTTTACACGACGAGGACAGAGCCCTGAAAAGGTTTATCAGCGCAAGCTGTCTATACATATGAAGAATAACCCTGACTGACTTGCTCCTATAGGTTCAAGACGCAAATGCAGCACGTACAGAACTCTGAAGAAAGATTGGAAAACAAAAGGAAACATTGTACGATCTGCCAACCTATCTTCGAAGAGCAATTAAGAACACTGACTTACTCCTATAGATACCAACGTCGTGAAAGCGTTTGAAAGCGCTCTTGCATTGCTAAACGGCCGCGCGAGGCCCTAAATACCGTGCAGATTCTGCTGGGACAAGAGATAATGACCCATCGTCTCTCCATTTTCACTAGGGTTCGGGTTATGGATGAGCCAGAGACTGATACCCAGGATATGTTGTTACGGAAGCAGGGCTTTGTCAGACAGCAACCGACTTTCCCGATTTTACCTACATGCTCGGACTTATATGGTGTGTCATGATCAATATGACGACGTAGATGGCGGCATTCTTTATAAACCCATGTGAATGCATAGCCATGTTGGGAGTACTGGAAAACCATGGTATCAGCATGGCACGATCGTAACATATTCATTTGCAATGAATTGCCATAATATAGCTAAGCATGAAATAGTAACATAATCATACAAAACATTCCCACCCAAAGAAACGCCGGTCGGTACCAATTTACCGAGCAGAAAATCAAACACTGCGGCTTATCGCCTATCATTTCTTCTAGCAGCTCTGCCCGTAACATCCTGCCAGGTGGCATCGAAACGTCTTCCGGTGCTCGCCAAAAGACCTTCCTCTTCGGCCTCCTCTGCATCCTCATCAAGCTGGCGCTCGTCCAACTTGGGGGAGCGGAACAGTGAAGTGACGAAGACAATGAGATAAATACCTGGCAGCGCGCGATGTGAGTACAGTTCGAGTCCGGGAAGACATAGTACGCTTACCAAGAAAAATGAATTGAGCCCAGAAGAATACGATGCCAAAGAAGGGGAAATTTAGCGTTACTCGGTTGAGGAATGTACTGGCCACGCTGGGTGTACATACCCGTTCCGCAGCCGGATTATTCGCCAGCTCCGAGCATGGTTTGATGAGATGTTTGCTGTTAGAACAATCGGGTTGTCCATCTAGGAGCCCAGGCTGACGATCGCAGAATGTTTGCGGTCCAAATGTGGCGTATTGAGGAGCAACCACCATGGACAAAGAATAGTTCAGAGCCAACGCAGTCAGCATTAACATCGCCGTTGCCAAGAGGAGCGCCTGCGGAGAGCTATGGCCCTTTCTAATCTGGAAGATCCTAATCCAAAGGAATCGAATGCCAATGGAAGCGATGCCAAAGACGGAGCTGCTGAAGAATAGCAACGCAAGGATAGTGAAAATGGCATAGTCGGCCGGGAATACCTTGGCAGATTGCACGAAAATCCAGTTGATTGGGTTGAAGACATTGATGTGCCCAAGAATATACCCACAGCGGTGCTTGCAGACCGAATTCTTAGCCTTGTCAATTGCCGTCAGTGTCATAGATACCCAGGTTGCGAATGCTATCAGTAGCAAGAGAAGACCACCCAGCAATTTAACGGGGCGGAAAACAGCTTCAATTTTGACCCAGGCCTTCTTAAGCCAGCTCCGACCTTCTCCCTGGGCCTCTTCCACAAGCCGTTGTCTTCGAATCAAAGTTCTTTCTTCGCGTACGAGCGTATCCAACTCTCTGCGATCCTTCGAAGACAGGATATCAGGATTCCCCCCACAGCGGCCTTCTAGCTGGCGTTGCCGTTCTCTATTACTGCTAAGCTGCATACCAGCAGTCGCTTTTAAGTTTGGACTCGAAACTGAAGGGGCTGTTTTAATCAAATTGATGGGGAGGAGAGCAAGGCCCGACGAGGTGTACAAGACGTATAGACATAGACCAATTGTCGTCAACAATCCGAGAGTAAATGTAAGTGCACGCTCGCCATCTAATAAGTCAAGACTTGTTAAAAGACAGAGCATTCAAAGACAATATAATTGCTCAATGGGTTCTGGGACACTTACGACTTTCGGTCAACAGCTTCTTGAAATAGTCCAAGTCTTGGCCGTATCTGTTCTTCGAAACGGGGACGAAGAAACCAACAAGGAACAGCACAACCATGATTGCAACAAAGCACACAGTATACTTAAAAGCGCTCCAGAAGCGCTTCCAAATGGTTTGTTCCCCAGATTCGGCAGCGACCTCGTCGTATTCTTCGTAGAAGAAGTAGGTGAAAGGAATCACGAGCAGACAGAGAACGGCGTCCAAGGAGTAGAGTAGATAGTACACTATCGTCAAGGAATACGTCATTTTGTCCACCACATCCTGAGAAGCCCAGTCTTTGCGCCGACCTAAGGCTGAAGTCGTGGATGAAACCAAAGCAACATCAACGGGCAGCAGGAGAACAGTGGCCAACAGAGTGGTGATAGCAAAAATGCATGTCAATGTCACCGAGGGAGAGCGATCGCGAGGTGTTTGATACACATAGATGAAGATGGAGGCTACTGCTATTAGTACAATTATCGCAATCGCGTATACGACCCAAATGAGGGACGTTTGTAAGAGCGCCATGTTGGCGTCCGCAGAACCTGTATGTGGCTGTAATCAAACAACTGACATTTGCAATAAACAGACCAGATGAAAGTAGGATCAATGTCGGAGCCACTGTGGTATGGCAGAGAATAACAACAGCAACTATGAAGCCGGAGTTTCAAGCAACCAGCGTATCTTACGTCATCGCAACGCGAATCGGCCAGGTGCGGTCACGTGTAAAGCTTCGGTCATTCGGCGTCCGCGTTTTCAAGAGCTCCATCCATGGGAGCGAATATGCGCCCAATTGATATTATTTTTTGATTTAATTTCGCTAAATTCAAGCCTGCTTCAATCTCTGCTTTGTTTTTGCCCTTCATAAACTGTAAATGGTTGGGGTTACCCGTGGCAGCTGAGGGAACGATCTAAGAAGCTTCCCAATCAAATTCAATTGTTGATAAACCATGCAGTGTTATACTGAGCTGTTGCCCCCGACAGGGGTCACGCATGCCTTGTCGGTACCCTTCCTTTCTGCTACTGCAATTAACCTGGTGGTTGTGAGGACGTCGCTTCTTCAAATCTTCTCTCTGCTCAAAATTGCTCGACCGGAAGGTGGAATTAACGGTGACGGGTCAACAGGACCAGAGCAATCCGAGACCGCGAAACTGATCCTCGAGAAGGAATGCCCCCTTTCTGGAACAGTAACCGATCTCAGTCGAGTCAAAATTCTGAACCCCAAAAGTGGTGGAGAGGCTATTCTGATTGCGTTTCGAAATGCGAAATTAAGCTTGATCGAATGGGATCAGGAGCGCCATAACATTTCTACCATTTCCATCCACTATTATGAACGGGATGATCTGGCCCGTAGTCCCTGGGTGCCTGATTTGGGCAGTTGTGGCAGCAGTCTCAGCGTGGATCCGAGCAGTAGTTGCGCAGTGTTCAATTTTGGAATTCGGAACCTTGCCATTCTACCTTTTCATCAACCCGGCGATGACTTGGTAATGGGCGATTATGACTCGGGCGACGAGGGGAGAAATCATGCTGCTGATGCCGAAAGACCCAAGAGTGGCTTGGCCTATCAGACCCCATATGCTTCGTCTTTTGTCTTGCCTGTGGCCGCGTTGGACCCTTCCTTACTCCATCCAATAAGTTTCGCCTTTTTATATGAATATAGGGAGCCGACTTTTGGTATTTTGTATTCTCAGGTTTCAACATCAAGCGCGCTTCTCCATGAAAGGAAGGATGCTGTTTTCTATACTGTTTTCACACTAGATTTGGAACAGCGAGCGTCCACAACGTTGCTCTCGGTCTCCAGGCTACCTAGTGATCTCTTCAAAGTGGTAGCTCTCCCGCCACCTGTCGGCGGTGCTTTGCTCATTGGCTCCAACGAACTGGTGCATGTTGACCAGGCAGGCAAAACAAACGCTGTTGGGGTCAATGAGTTCTCTAGGCAAATCTCGGCCTTTTCAATGGCCGATCAATCAGACCTTGCTCTTCGCCTCGAAGGGTGCACAGTCGAACGTCTTGCTGATAATAGCGGTGATTTATTAATGGTGCTTTCCAACGGTGATTTTGTTTTGGTCAATTTTAGGCTCGATGGAAGGTCGGTCTCTGGCATTTCGGTACAACCTCTACCTGCCACCGCAGGTGGGAATATCATAAGGTCACCTCCATCATGTTCCGTTTTCCTTGGAGATGGGAGACTATTTATCGGCAGCGAGGATGCGGATTCGTTGCTTATGAGCTGTTCCAATTCACTCTCCGGCACCAAAAAGCCGCGGTCACAACTCAAGCATGATGTGGATGATTTTGACGGTCTCTCGGATGATGATCAAAGTGAAGATGACGCCTACGAAGATGATCTATATTCATCGGCGCCCGACATGCCTGCCGACGGGCGTCGTGCGTCTACTGAGACATCGCCATTCGGGCCATACAGTCTTCGAGTAGACGACAGACTGCCCAATATCGGTCCACTGAGAGATGTAACCTTGGGTAAATCTTTCTCCAATGTGACGAGCAAGGATCCCAATGCCGAGGGTGCCTCTTCAGAGCTTGAACTCGTGGCCACTCAAGGCTCCGACAGAAATGGCGGTCTGGTGGTGATGAAACGCGCGATTGATCCTCATGTTATTACATCCATGGAGGTTGCTTCGGCCGACAACATCTGGGCAGCGTCTGTGGCCCACAGAAGAACGGCATTAACCAGCGCTAGCGACAAAGCGGATAAGAAAGAGAGCCGCCATTATGTGATCATTCCAAGCATCAAGGATTCTGAGAAAGAAGAGTCGGAAGTATTTGTTGTGGATGGGAGTGACTTGAAATCTTTCAAAGCTCCCGAATTCAATCCCAACGGGGATTTCACAATTGATGTTGGCGTGTTGGCAGAGAAGACTCGAGTAGTTCAAATTCTAAGAAACGAAGTTAGAAGCTATGATATTGGTGAGTGCTATAGTTGTACTAATGGAAAAAAAATTCGACAGTGACGCTAATAAAGGGTGGCTAGACTTGGGTTTAGCCCAGATTTACCCCGTATGGGATGAAGACACCAGCGAAGAACGAATGGCAGTGAGCGCCAGTTTTGCAGACCCGTACCTTGCGATCCTTCGGGATGATTCGACGTTACTACTTCTCCAAGCAGATGATAGTGGAGATCTCGACGAATTACCGATTGACGAAACTATTAATTCGACAAAATGGCTTTCGTGTTGTCTATACCGAGACACCAACAATGTCTTTTCCCTTTCCGAATCAACCCATGATGGTTCTAGCGAGAGCGACGTTCTTCTCTTTCTTCTGAGTTCAGATGGAAAATTATTTGTAAGTGCCAGAAATGAAACTTTCATGCTTGGATCACTTGAGCAGCCTCCGGGTTGCATGCTTACAGTTCTAAATTGCAGATTTTCCGACTTTCTGACCAAAAGCTACTGTCAACGATCGACGGGGTTGATTGCTTGCAGTCGATTCTTTCAACTGGCCCACCAAAACGGTCTACTACGCGCGAGAAGCTAGTTGAGACTGTGGTCGCAGACCTCGGAGATTCGTATAGTAGCCAGCCGTATTTGATCGTATGCATTTATTCTAAAGTCGGTCGATTTCTTCTTACATGAAACTAACATGGACCCAGGTGCGAACCGAGAATGATGACCTTTTCATATACAGGCCGTACTTAGACCCAGGTGCAACGGACGGGGAGGCGGTTAGTTTGAGTTTCTTTAGGGAGACGAACCATTTTCTACCAGAGGTTCCTTCCAGTTTGGATGCGGATAATTCAAACGGGGGCTTTCAAGGGGCTAAATCGTTGCGTATATTGCCCAATGTGTCGGGGTTACGTGCCGTCTTCATGCCAGGTGCATCAGCGGGCTTTGTTGTTAAGACACCTACAAGTGTGCCTCGTGTCATACGCCTAAGAGGAGACTATGTACGAGGGCTAAGTAACCTTGACTCGCCTGCTCTTGGGTGTGTTGATGGGTTTGTTTATGTGGATTCAAAGGTATCTCCCCCGCCCCTTTTCTGACGTTCATGTACTGATCGAAATTGCAGGGTGTCATTCGAGCATGTCAGCTGCCTGAAGACACGCAATTTGACTATTCGTGGACATTGCGAAAGGTTCACATAGGGGAGAAAGTCGATCATTTGGCTTATTCTTCTTCGTCCGAAACATATGTACTTGGGACTAGCCACAAGGCCGAATTCAAATTGCCTGAAGATGACGAGCTTCATCCTGAATGGCGTAATGAAGGTCAGCGTAGAGAACCACAAGCATTATGAGAAACAAACTAATGCATTCTAGTCATTTCTTTTCTACCCGAGGTGGATCAAAGCTCGATCAAAGTTGTCAGTCCAAAGACATGGTCTGTTATCGATAGGTATGGAATCATAGAAATTAGGGGCCCGTTTTCATATACACATATACTAATTTGCTTTATAGCTATCCTTTGGGCCCTGCCGAGCATGTGATGGCGGTCAAGAACATAAATCTTGAGGTTTCGGAGAACACGCACGAGCGCAAGGACATGATTGTTGTCGGAACAGCCATTGCCCGAGGCGAAGACATACCCGCGCGCGGCTGCATATACGTTTTCGAGGTTATCAAAGTAGTCCCGGACCCAGAGAAAGAAGAAACAGACCGCAAACTGAAACTCATAGGCAAGGAACCAGTCAGAGGCGCCGTGACGGCGTTGTCCGGGATTGGCGGACAGGGCTTTCTCATTGCTGCACAGGGGCAAAAGTGCATGGTTAGGGGTCTCAAGGAAGACGGCAGTCTTCTTCCTGTTGCTTTCATGGATATGCAATGCTATGTCAACGTGGTCAAGGAACTCAAGGGCACTGGAATGTGTATACTGAGTGACGCTGTGAAGGGGACCTGGTTTGCAGGCTACTCGGTATGCGCTTTGCGATTTTCGATATGGAATCTCGACTGACAATCTATATAGGAGGAACCATATAAGATGAGTCTGTTCGGCAAAGACCCAGAATATCTCGAGGTTGTTGCTGCAGATTTCCTCCCAGAAGGCGACAAACTATTTATTCTAGTCGCCGATAGCGACTGCAACCTTCACGTCCTGCAATATGACCCGGAGGGTAAGCTCCTCCCACCCCACCTTTCTTTCAAATTCTGGTAAGACACCAAACTAACGCAAAACAGACCCCAAATCATCCAACGGCGACCGCCTCCTAAGCCGCAGCAAATTCCACCTCGGCCACTTTGCAACCACCCTAACCCTCCTCCCCCGAACCGCCGTTTCCTCCGAACAAGCCCTCCTGCAACCCGACGAGATGGACATCGACGAAGTCCATACCGCGAACCACCAGGTCCTCGTCACGACGCAGAACGGTTCTGTCGGGCTCATCACACCTGTTGCGGAGGAATCGTACCGCCGTCTCTCGGCGCTACAGTCTCAGCTCACTAATACCATCGAGCACCCATGTGGGTTGAACCCTCGAGCGTTCCGGGCGGTTGAAAGTGACGGGGCTGCTGGAAGGGGAATGGTTGATGGTAGTTTGTTGTGTCAGTGGTTGGATCTGGGTAAACAGCGCAAGATGGAAATTGCAAGTAGAGTGGGTGCGAATGAGTGGGAGATCAGGGCAGATCTCGAGGCCATCAGTGGTGGTGGACTTGGATATTTGTGATTTTTTTTACCAATTTAGTAATTGAAAAAGGAGTTGAAAGAGTATAATTTGGACACTTTTGTGCTAAGGTTATATCCATTTGCTATTATAATGACTATTAGTATATGTGAAAAAGATGTTTGTCGACACGATCGACAATATCTGAAAAGATATCTATCTTAAAAAGTAGATCCTTGAGGTAAGGTTCTATGAAATGAAGCAGAGACTTCGGTCAAATGTCCCAGACAAACCAGCCGAATGAGAAAAAGAAAATGAAGAGAAAAAGAGGAGTGGACTGTTACCTCACTCCGGTACCCTAAGGGTGAGATACCCATAACCAAAACTCCGGGGTAGTGAAGAAAATAATGATGACAAAAAAAGAAAAAAAAAACCGAATATGAACGCCTAAACCCACCCACCAAATATGTGACCCGGACGTATATTCCAACAATGCAACCAAGACCAGTAAACTTATTTTCTTTTCTTTTTTCTTTTTTTTTTCATCTTTTATAAATAGAAAACACTCTTTCTTAATAAACATCCTCTGCAAAATACCGCTTGCTTCGACCCCGGGCTGTGACGAACTTGGTCTCTGGCATTGTAGTATGATGTACCACATGGGGCCGGTATACTGCATCAACCGGTGCTTGCCAATCATCTAAGCCCAAGGGAAAGTACTCATAAAGCAAGTCGGAACTATCATTGGGGAACGTCAACGAGGATGTGAATGGCTGTTGCAGATTTGTGGTGTCCAGAAGGGATAGTGACGAAGTGACATTCTGGGGTTCTGTCCGCGAAACGTCATGGGTCATTTTTCGCATCTTTGCGGGAGGAACAGAGTTATCCCAGGCGAGATCTTTGTGCGATAGGTCATTGCTGGAATAGGATGACACGGTGGTAGGGGGGTCATTGGGATCGAGCGTGTGACTATCTTCATCTTCCAATATTGATAGGTTGATAGGGGCTGCGATTGAGTGGGCACGCTGTTGTAATTGCGTGGCCTGGGAGAAATCCGGACTTGGCTGAGATTGAAAAAGAGATGATATTTGAGCAGGTAACGACCCAGTGCTACTTCTTGCTGTCTGCGGCATTCTGGTCCAGTCCGAAGGAGATGCCTGCTGCTGCACTACACCTGCGGAGGCCGCTGGGGCCGACGTATCCGGAGAATTACTTTTGACAGTGGACCTGTTATTGGTCGTCCTAGCCGGCGTCATACTAGCACGGGGTGTTGATTCACTAGTCGGAGTGCGATTAATGGCGGTTGAAGTTGATGCTGCATGGGTGTGCTTCCGTGACGCAGCGGCGCTACCACTCAAAGGCAGATCCTTGCGGGACTGGAAATTGCGCGGGCTGCGACCTCGAACAATCACGGGGGCCGAGTGAATCTCGCTGATGGGAATCTTGGCGCCAGTGGACAAGGTTGCGACGACCTTGAGACGGACGACAAAGTGTTGTTGCAGCTCTTTCCGGCGACCATTGTTGGCAGTTGCGACGCGGAATTGGAGACGCTTCCATGCGATGGGGAAGGTGGCATAGTCGGTGTCCAGGTCCTGACCAGCCATAATGTCCAAGGGAATCGGAGGCGGTTCCTTTTCGACTTTGGGCGGGGGATTCTCTTCGACGACGGAAGCAGGAGGGTTACCACCTCCGTTGTTGTTATTGGCAGCGGGAGTCTTCCAAGGCACGGAGATGATCTTGACGGAATTGCCCTCGACGGACTCTGTAGCTGACACGGTGAGTTCCTGAGCAAGGATGGGTATCCTGTCTCCCTGATCGGTCATGATGTAGCGCAAACTGCGGGGCAACGTAACTGAACCGGTGATCTGGAACAGATTGCGGCGGTAACATGTCAACTCTGCACCCTGCTGGGGTGGCGCGTGCTCTGCGGGCGAAGTAGTCCAAGGCGATTCCGCCAGGAAGAACATGCCATGCAACTGAGCGGACATGGATATCGAGGTCCTGCGAAGGGAATAGTCAAGCAGAGTAAAGTTAAAGGCGGGGACCGAAAAGCTCAACAGCTTATTGTTGTGATCAATTGACGAATCCGCGGGTGGGGGCTGCTCGGGCGGGACCTGTTCAAAGGGGGAGACCATGTCGGTTGTCGCAAAGGGATCCTCATAGCCGGAGGGGAAGTGTTTCAACGGTGCGGGTATGCCATGTTGAGAGGGGAAGGTCATAGGATCATCGCCGCTGGTCGCCCCAAGGTCTCAGTAAAATATTCCCTTCGCTAAGAGAAGGAAGGAAAACATACCTGACAAATGTCTCCGAATCAAAATTAGAGGGTTGATCAGGAAGGTCCATACCCGGGACGGAGCTGAGATAGTCCACACCTTGGAGATTGCCGAGTGATAAGGGACTGGCCAAGTAAGGCATGGCCATGGTATCGAAGCCCTCCATGCTAGTAGAGGGCAATGATTGAACCGGACCAGACGGAGAGAGAGAGGAGAGGAGCAGAGAGGGATACCCGTCGGTCAATTGGCGGAGAGCAACACCGCGCAGGGACAGTGGGAGAGGAGGAGAGGGAAAGGGGAGAAGAGAGGGAAGAAAGAGAAGAGAAGAAGAGGAAGAAGAAAATAAAACAGGTCAAGTAAAAGGAAAGAACGAATGACAGCGAAGAGGAGGAAAAAAGAACAGAAGAGGAAAGGGATCGAGAGAAGAGGCTGAAGATACGATCGCAAAGTGCAGAAACGACCGAAAAGAGCGAGAGACGCAATGATGCAAACAGGATCAGAGCGAGAAAGTGGGAACCACCATTGCGGAAGTTTTTTGAATCGGATCTCTCTTTCTGGTCTGGCAGTCCTTGGATTGAGAAAGGAAAAGTGCGGAGGTGAAGAATTGAGAGAGAAAGAGAGATGGAGAATGGAGAGCGGAGAACAGAACCAAAGACCCAGAACCACTGCAGACGGAACAATAATGCCTTTTGTTATTTTCTTTATATACTGTTCTGTATGATTTTAAATACTGAGCTGAAAAAAAAAAGTCACATGTCTTGGTTCACTGTACATAGTTGAGTCTTATACATACAGCTGTCTTCTGTTAGTGTCCGTCGCGGGTCTGTCGATCGATCTGACTTTCTTTTTCGTGTTATTACCATTCTTTTTCTCTTTCTTGTAATATTAGTATGTATGTCTAACTCCCAACTAGTCCTATTGAAACATTATACTAACCAGAGAATTTACTGAACGAGAATGGTAATACGCTAAATGCTTTCCGAATCAGGCAAGGCGGGTCAAGGCTCGTGCGCAGGCCCCACCGCGAAACCCGGGGAATCAAGTCTGTCTCCGTTTTCTCCGAATTCGTATATACATAGTAGTAGTAATAGTATGCTTACAGGATATAATTCTGTCAATAGAGTCTTGTATAATAATGATAGAAACGTTGATACATATTGGTCAATTCATGCCATACACTAGGTTTGACAGCCGTGATACTGAAGGTACCGTACCGTACCGTACATAACCGTACCAACCCGTCCCACGGGCCGCCAGTCACCGGCCAGACCCCGCTCAGCCCTCCAGGGGCACTAGTCCTGATCCGGCATGTCTCACAGTTAACCATCAAGTATAACACAGTAGAACAGGGAACGAGAACATTCGACTACAGTGGTTGAACCAGAGATACGGGGTCAATAGTCTGCGTTCATCACAATATCACTTTTGTACTGAGCAGTCCCAATGTGTCCAGAAGTGTCCGCAATCAGTCAACTTGCTCCACCTGCCGTCACTTTCCGCCGTGGATCATCCGAGGGCGATCTGGTACTATACCGAATCGAGCCATCTCCTCCTGTTTGATTGGATGCATCCAGCTGTGATCGTTCATCGCATATCGCCCAATCGGAATCACTCAGTTACTATGTACACTAGAACACAGGAGTCATCATTATGTACCAAATGCACAAAGACACAGAACGCAATACTATGGATGAGGCCCAATCCATACCGTCGCATCGCAATTCATCTCTTCGTATCGATGCAACATCTCGAATCCCATTCCAGACAGACAATCCAAATTGCTGTCTCCATCCACCTATTTCCGGTTAGTCTTTATCTTCAAAACCAGACCGGAAAGAGATTTCTACTCACACAATCCAAGACAACCGCTTTCGCCCCCTGCTTGCGGCTCTGCTTGATTGCCAGAAACATTAATCCCTGCAGAATCGTCACACTCTCCCCCACCAATGGGGAAATCACCGGAGACGAGACCCCGCCCGCCAGAACCGGTTGATTCTTTAGCGCCGCCATGTGCGCTGCCAATACCGATCGCGCATTGTAAATGACTACACTGCCAAGCATTTTCCCGTCGTCTGCCCGTAGCGCCCGGATGATTCCACAGTCCGGTGCGTCTCCCAGGGCCACTTGGTAGATATCTTGCAGCCCTGGCCGCAAGTTCCTTCGCGCATGATCCAACACGACTTCCGCATAGTCCCATCCATATACCAGATCATATCGCACTGCTGTATGGTTCTGGAGCGCGTCTACAAGCCCGTTTGGCGGAGTCCATGTTGTTGCATTGCGCAGCACCACGCTGCACACCGGCCGCGACAGTGCTGTGTTCCAGCCCAGGTTTGCAAACCACTGCCGCAGCCGTTTCCGCTCTACCGAATGTGTAACCGGTATACCTAAGTATATCCCAGGGAGTCGCGAACCTAGCTGGAATCGCTTGATTCCCTTGCACTGGAGCAGGGTATGAATGGCCCGGTGGTGGAGTGATCTCCCGATCGACAGCCTTCGTCGTGATGGGTCCACTATCAGTGATCCAATAACACCGGTCCCAGTCGATCGCAAAAAATACGTCGAGCAAAACCCGTACAGAGCTTGCGTGCTGCTATTTCTTACCACTAGATGCGCCTCGACCACTTCTGCTCGTCGGAGAAGGAAACTGCCGGATGTCACGCCCTGCAGCTCTGAGTCCTGCGCACTATCCGCTCGAACAATGTCCAGCAAAGCATCCAACGCATGAGAATCTCGATCCTCGTTCCAACTCTCCACCAGCCAATGCTGTCTTGCCTGATGCAGCTTCTGACTACGGCTGATAGAACCCGGCAGGGATCCTGTTGGTGTCAACTCTCCGTACAGCACCTGGACCAGTGCCTCTAATGCCGGCTCAGTGAAGTCATACGTGCAGACGTAGGTCTCAATTGACCGATCCGTCGCGAAGTCGTACGGTGAGCTAGCTGCCACGACCACGAGGGGCTTCTCGCGTGGTTGCCCTGCTTGCGACATCCTGCAGAGCATCGACACGTGCTTTGTGAAGCCATGCTGGTACAGATTTCGGTTTGCATCTGCCGTGACAACAATGACCGCACTGGCTCGCTCGATAAGGTTCTCGTGAATTGGGCGGACCCCATTGGTTGTGTAGGACGTGTGTAACACCCGACCGTTGCGCTGCCGTGAAAGGGACCGCCCTAGCTCCTTGAAGACGCTTTCGCCACTGAGAACCGAGGCCGTCCGATCCCAGGCAATGGGATCCTCGAGTGATAGACCTAAATGTGCTGCCACAGACCGCGATACGGCCGAGGCGGGTAGCGGCTTCACCAGTGGTGTTAGTAACAAGAGCTCCTCATTTGGATCAATGATGCTGGATAACGGCAGCAAGTTCCTCTTATCGCGCACCACCGAAATGGAATCACCATATGCTCTCTTGGCAAGACTTGTATGACTAGGCTGCATCTGAGCTAGCGCATGCAGACCTGGAGGGTTCAATGCCTGTTCCCAGGATGTGCATCGAGCTTTCATGTGCAAAACACGACGAAGGGATTGCTCGATCCGACCACGGTTGATGATTCCATTCTCGACCCCGAGTTTCAGACCATTTATGGCCTCCTGCTGCACGGCAAAGGACCTGCAAAGAAGAATAATATCGCAGCCTGCGTTTTTCGCCATCACCGTACCACCGCCCACGCCGATGTTGTGGGTCAGCGCCTCCATCTCCAGGCACTCTGAGACCACCACCCCACGGAAGTCTAAATCCTTCCGGAGCAAATCATCTACAACCTGCTCACTCAAACAGGCATGCATAACGTTGACCCCTGCAGATGACATGGATACCCCGCCCACCATCATAGAATCCAAACCGTGGGCAATTGCATTACGAAAGGGCACCAGCGCCGATAAACTGAGCTGATCCAACGTTTCCGTAATGGTAGGAACGTCCGATTGTGACCCTAGGAATTCGAGATTGCCATACGATGGGAAATGCTTGCCGCATGTTGCCAGACCTGCCTCCTGGAAGCCTCTCACGGACTGCGCGCCATACCGCGATACCTCTTGCGGGTCATCGCCCGTGGTGCGCACGCCCAGTGGTTGGCTCTTGACGTTCGTCAAGACGTCCAAGACCGGGCCCAGGATCCAGTTGACCCCGACCGCTCTGAGTTCTTGCGCTGTCGCGAGGGCCACCTCATGTGCCAGTGCTTGGGATCCCGTCGCTGCGACTCCCATGGCGCTGGGGAACTGTCTGATATAGGTTTCATCATACAAGCTATTAACCCCACCATTCTCTTGATCCATGGCAATAAGCAGAGGTACTGGATGACCCGCATTCCGGGCGATGGTTTGCAGTTCGAGAACCAATCGCGTCGCCTCCTCTGCGGCTGTCATTAATCAGTTCGCTTATACATATCAGTCAAGAAAAGAAAAGGAGAAAAAGATAATACATTTTAGATTCTTGGCTGATAATAAAACAGAACCCAAGTGATGATTCTCAATGAGTGAACGAATCTGAGGATTGACAGAGGTCCCATCAAAGCCCATCATAAAGAGCTGACCCATCTGCCTATAAAAACATAGGAAAGGCCATAGGCCATGATGACCCTGTTAGTAATGCACATCAAGACCATACAAACGAAATGACGTCAAGAAATCATCGATCAAGAGCCCTACCTGTCAAGATCCTCCCAACCGGAAGGCAACAAATCTTCATTCGGGGCCATTATGGCCCTTGATTGGAGAAGCGAGGTATGTCAGCGACAATCGGGGGAAGAGAGGGTTGAAACCCTATGTCCCCTCTCCCCCTGACCTTGTCAAAGCCAATCAAACAAACGAAAAGTAGTTAGATAGCTTAGCTTCTAGCTGTTTTCGCAATGGTGTATGGAATGATGGTAACAGGTAGGAGCAGTAGGTTGTAGTGGAGAGGAGGGGCATCAGCCGGATTGGGTCAGGAGAAGTGCAGCTGCACGAGAACCTGCAAACGGAAGCCGAGCAATGTGTGTAACTATCCCGAAACCGTTGTCTGACATCCGGGAGATAAGCTATAACAAGCACAGGAGCCAATTGTTATCTGGACTGCGCACCACAGGTATGATAGCGGGAGAGTAGAGATAGTAATCTCAATCAATCGGCCGTATCAGGAGGATAATGAGAATGTTTGTCCAGTTTGTTTCCTTCTCTTTGCCCCGGACTAGCCACATGACCATGACCATACTGAAACATGCGGGGATACCATACTGTAACGTATCGTACAGTACTGTACGGACCGTTTCATACAACGGTTGCACTTGCCTCGGAACCGACAGCGGCTCCCCAAATGACAATCCGAATGCAACGGTGGAGTCAGGTATCATACTTAGTCATACTGTGGTGATTGCGGGATGACGATAAATGTCATCCCAATAAAAAAAAAATGGCACCTCCGGCTGCAACATTAGATGACAGGCTGAGACTCGGAGGCACAGAAAAGGTAAAGACAGGCACAGGCAGAAGGGGATAGAGAATACAAGAGAAGGGGAATGCGTCATATATTCTATGGAACCGGCGAGATTACCAGTAGTAGTATATCACCCATTCGCCTAGAGATAGGGCAGACATCTTCGCCACGACCGGATGAGGAGACCGCATCTAATGGATGATAAAGAAGTTCATTTGCTGCTTTTGGATATTAGATTCGCCAGAGAAGACCTGGATATGTCAATACAGTACATAGTGTAGAATGAGTCGCATTCGCAAATGTCACTCTTTAGGCGTTCTCTCCACCATGACTGCAACGGATCCATGGGTGGCCATGATGGAGGCCTGGACTTTTGTCTGTCTCTTTCTTACACCTCTTCTTATTTTATCTTTTGATTCTTGACTGCTCTTCTTCTGCTTTTCTTCATCTATATACACACATCTAAGAGTTTCTCTTGTACGATCTTAGCTTCTCGGTGACGTATTCACGCGGCCCTCAAAATGTATCTTACCCTTTTTCTCTCTTCTTTCTTCTACCAGACTAACTGGCTCTAGGAGAGTCATCGTCAGGGAAGATGCCCTGGCAGTTTCAGAGTACATCGCAGACTACATTATCAGTATGTTTCTCTCTATCTTTCACCTGATTGTTCTCGAACGCGCAGCATGCTAACTTAGTTTAGCGCGCATTCAGACATTCCAGCCAACCCCGGACCGGCCCTTCGTACTCGGACTCCCTACCGGCAGCAGCCCAGAGGTCATCTACAATATCTTGGTGCGCCGCTACAGAGCAGGCGACATCTCGTTCAAGAATGTCGTGACGTTCAACATGGTATTGCGTCTTTGACTTTCTTGGAAAAGAGTACATGTACTAATAGAAGATAGGATGAATATGTCGGCCTCCCCCGTGAACATCCCGAATCCTACCACAGCTTCATGTACAAGCACTTCTTCTCGCATGTGGACATCCTACCACAGAACATTAACATCCTTGACGGGAATTCTCCAGACCTAGCCGAAGAATGCGCCTCATTCGAAGACCGCATCGTCAGCTACGGAGGTATTGAGCTTTTCCTTGGAGGAGTCGGCTCAGACGGCCATATTGCATTCAACGAGCCTGGCTCCTCGATGAGCAGCCGCACACGTGTCAAGACCCTGACATACGACACCATCTTAGCCAACTCGCGCTTCTTCGACAATGACATGTCCAAGGTGCCGCGCATGGCCCTGACAGTGGGTATCCAGACCATCATGGACGCACGCGAAGTCGTCATTGTAGCTACCGGCCCGCATAAGGCAGTTGCTCTGGAAAAAGGCCTCGAAGGCCCCGTCAACCACATGTGGACACTGTCTGCATTACAGCTCCACCGGCATCCGCTCATCGTATGTGACCGGGATGCAACCCTCGAGCTCAAAGTCAAAACAGTGCGGTACTTCGAAGGAATTGAGCAGGCCGGGACGGATGCCCGCACCCAGGGCCCGTGGTTGGCTTACAGACCTAAGACACCCAAGGCCTATGTTCCTCAACAGCAGTCAACCCCGAAGGCAACGCCTACGAAGTCGCCCCAACCATTGCGCATCAATACGGAGCTTCAGCGATCTTTTGATGATGACGAGTTGACCCCAGATAGCATGTCCTCCCGGATGGTCGACTCGGCCGTCAGTGGACTGGATTCGATGCTCAAGGATGAGCTGATCTTTGATCGGATGGGATCCCGCGTAACTGCCAACTGATTGCCTTTTTTTTTTTTTTTTTGGCATGATTTAACGATTTGTAACCCAGTAGAACTTTTAGTATTGCTTTGTTTCCTGTTAGCTCCTTTTTTGGCTTGATATACAATTCAACTAAATATGCTGACTACGAAGCTGTTATGTACTCATGAGCTCTCAAGAGCGATGTTGCTTGTACATTGAATCAAACTTTATAGACAAGACCAGATTTTTTTTTTTGCTATACATACACTCTTCACGTAGTTAGATCCGATCTACATGCTATCGCTTATAACGCACAAAATGAAAAACAAGACAAGGGCTTACAGCTTGGCGAAAACAGTGGGCACAGTGCCGCTCATATCCACCAAAGTGCTCTTGTTTTGCAACCAAGCCTCGATACCCTTACGGCCATTCTCAACACCGAGACCACTCTTCTTCCATCCACCCACGGCCATCTCGGCCGGACTCTCACCCCAGGTGTTGATCCAGGTGATACCAGCCTGTAGCTGGTTGATGATACGGTGCGCCTGGTTAATGTCCTTGGTGAAGATACCTGCCGCGAGACCGAGCTCCGTGTCGTTGGCACGGCGGACAGCCTCCTCGACGGTGTCGTAGTAGAGAATTGACATGACAGGGCCGAAGATCTCGTCCTTGACAATCTTCATGTTGTCCGTGCAGTCGGTGAAAACGGTTGGACGGACCCAATAGCCGTTCTCCAAATCTTTGGGAACCGAAGGCTTGCCAAGACCACCATAGATGAGCTTAGCCTTGTCGGTCTCGATTCCTTGACGAATGTACTCGGTGACCTTCTCCTGATGGATCGCAGAGCTCAATGGGCCAAAGTTGGTGGCTTCGTCAAACAAGGGTCCTGGACGCACATGCTGCATCTGCTCGAGGAGACGATTCTCAAATGCCTCCTTCCAGCTGCGGGGCACAAATACACGGGTGCCGTTGGTACACACTTGGCCCGTACTGTAGAAGTTGGCCATCATGGCACCGTTCACCGCATTGTCCAGTTCAGCGTCCGGAAGGATAAGAAGCGGGCTCTTCCCTCCCAGTTCCATAGTCACATACTTCATTTTACCGGCAGCGGATCCGGCAACCTTCATTCCGGTGCTCACCTGGCCGGTGAAGGAAACCTTGGCGATAGTCGGGTGAGAGGTCAAGTAGGAGCCAACATCGCCCGCCCCGTAGACGATGTTGAACACGCCAGCGGGAAGGCCGGCTTCCCGGTAGATCTCTGCGAGTGTCTGGGCGTGAAGAGGGGTGTATTCACTGGGCTTGTAGATCATGGTATTTCCGGCAGCCAAACATGGTGCCGACTTCCAGAGGGCACTAAAAGAGGTTAGCGCGAAGCAATCAAACATGGCCTTTTATACACCTACATTTGAATAGGGTAGTTCCATGCGCCAATTCCGGCGCAAACACCCAGAGGAGCCTTGTTGGAGTAGACCCACGCATCCTCTCTGAGCTGGGTAGTTTCGCCGTTAAGACCACCGCCACCAATGAAGTTAGCGTAGTATTCCAACACGTCAGCACCACTCAAGACATCAACAGTGCTGGTTTCTGTGTAAGCCTTGCCCGAATCCAGAGACTCAACGCGGGCAATCTCGTCGTTTCTCTCCCGAAGCAAAGCGACGGCCTTCTGGAGGATCCGGGCACGAGCGGCAGGAGGAGTTTGCGACCATGAGGGGAAAGCACGGTCGGCAGACGCAATGGCCGCATCAACATCGGCGTTGGAAGCGACATGGATATCGGCCAGAGTGTTTGCATTGGAAGGGTTCAAGGTCTGGAAGGTCTTGCCCGAAGTGGCGGACTTGATTTCACCGTCGTAGAAAGGTTGACGGGGTGATTGAACATCGGACGACATCATGGGTGTTATGGTTGCAGTTGTAATATATAATAGACTTTGAAATGAGGAGGAGGAGAAGAGGGGGTTGTATAGATTGAAGTACCTTTTCAGAGGTGAAGCTTTACAAATTTACCCTGGCAACTGCAGACTTGCGTGGGCAGAATCCCACACCGCCCACAAGCCATTACGCAAAAGAAAAAAGAAAGTGGGCGACTCCACCGGAACGGAGCGTTGCCCGGCGATAAGATAGGACCAGCTCCGAAGGTTCCTGATGCTTATTTTTTCCTGATTCAGCTAAAGAATGATATCAAAGTGTTGTATTAATGTTGTTTATCCATACTTATACTAAAAATTTTCTAGTACATAGTAAGTCAGCGCAGTAATGATAGAGAATGTTTCAAAAAAGGCAAATTAATCCCAGACCGGTCGGCTAGAATTTCCGATCCGAGTCTAGCCGCTTTTGGCTTAGTGCGTCGTACGATCTCTCAGCGGGACTACTCAGTGCAGGACACCTTACCAAATACGGATTAGTTCCCTCGAGCGGTGACGTCGCGAAGTCCGCAGAAAACTGAGCAAAACAACCTTATTTGGTCTTGACAGAGCCAGAAAAGAACGTGGATTGATAGCAGTTCAACGGAGCAGAAGCCCCGGAACAACGCGATTCAATTCTCTCAGCATGATATAGGTAATATTGCTGACAGTGGAATGCTTGGAGTCTTGTCTGGAAAACTCCCAGGCTCCAATGATGCCGCTGGATGCCGGTCCACTTTCCTGATTAGGAGCAGTCCCCCCCCCCCCCCAAAAAAAAAAGAGGAAAAAAAGTATCACCGCATTTTGTTTTAAATTTAATCTGGTTCCAATCTTTTTTCCTTTTTTTCCGACATCTTTTTTCCTTTTCCTCTCTACTGTCTATACTTCCTTCTACCTCCGTCTTGCTTCACTGCTTCGTCCTTTCCGGCTTCATTCAACATGGCTACCACTACCGTTACCACCAGTGAGTTCCCCGCCAGCGATGTCAACAACTACGACTACATCATTGTTGGTGGTGGCACTGCTGGCTGTGTCATTGCCAGCCGGTTGGCTGAGTACCTCCCCAACAAGCGTATTCTCGTCATTGAGGGTGGTCCCAGTGACTATATGGATGACCGCGTCCTGAAGCTTAAGGAGTGGCTCAACCTGCTGGGGGGCGAACTCGACTACGACTATCCCACTGTCGAACAGCCCATGGGTAAGTGTTAATATAGGGGTTAGGAGGAAGAGGAAGAGGACTAACATTCCTCTAGGCAACAGCCACATTCGCCACTCGCGCGCCAAGGTTTTGGGTGGTTGCTCCAGTCACAACACTCTCATCTCGTTCCGTCCGTTCGAATATGACTGCCGGAGATGGGAGAAGATGGGCTGCAAAGGTTGGGGCTTTGAGACCTTCACCCGCTTGCTTGACGGTCTGCGCAATACTGTCCAGCCTGTCCACGAGAACCACCGTAACCAACTCTGCAAAGACTGGGTTCAATCCTGCTCTACCGCCCTGAACATTCCCGTTCTTTCCGACTTCAACAAGGAGATCCGGTCTAAGGGTGAACTTACTGACGGTGTTGGTTTCCTCTCCGTTGCCTACAACCCCGACGATGGCCGCCGCAGCAGCGCTTCTGTCGCCTACATCCACCCTATCCTGCGTGGACAAGAGAAGCGCCCCAACTTGACCGTTCTGACCAACGCTTGGGTGTCGCGCGTCAACATTGAGGGTACCACCGTCACCGGTGTCGATGTTACCCTTCAGTCCGGTGTTAAGCACACTCTGCGCGCCAAGCGGGAGACCATCCTGTGTGCCGGCGCTATCGACACTCCCCGGCTGATGCTGCTCTCCGGACTGGGACCTCGCGAGCAGCTGTCGTCGCTGAACATCCCTGTGGTCAAGGATTTGCCCGGTGTTGGTGAGAACCTTCTCGATCACCCCGAGACTATCATCCTTTGGGAACTGAACCAGCCTGTTCCTCCCAACCAGACCGTCATGGATTCCGACGCTGCCATCTTCCTGCGTCGCGAGGCTGCCAATGCTAATGGAGATGACGGCCGGGCTTCTGACATCATGATGCACTGCTACCAAATTCCCTTCTGTCTCAACACGGAGCGCCTTGGATATGACGTGCCCAAGGATGCCTTCTGCATGACCCCTAACATCCCTCGTCCTCGTTCCCGCGGCCGTCTCTACCTGACTTCGGCCGATCCTTCCGTGAAGCCTGCCCTTGACTTCCGCTACTTCACCGACCCTGAGGGCTACGACGCTGCCACCATCGTTGCCGGGTTCAAGGCTGCGCGTGAGGTCGCCAAGCAGTCGCCCTTCAAGGACTGGATCAAGCGTGAGGTGGCTCCTGGCCCTAAGGTCCAGACCGACGAGGAGCTCTCCGAGTACGGCCGTCGCGCTGCGCACACCGTGTACCACCCGGCCGGTACCACCAAGATGGGCGACACTGCCCGTGACCCGTTGGCTGTTGTCGACCCCAAGTTGAAGGTCCGCGGTCTGAACGGTCTCCGCATTGCTGATGCGGGTGTTTTTCCCGACATGCCCACTGTCAACCCCATGTTGACTGTGCTCTCCATTGGTGAGCGCTGCGCCGAAATGATTGCTGAAGAGGCTGGCTGGACCCGCAACCAGCCCAGACTGTAAAGAAATCGCCTGTGATCGGTGTCCTTTTTTCTTTTTCTCGTTCAAAGGAACGAATATTACCCGACGTCAACTTCCAGCGGCGTTGCATTGGAGTTGAACAGGATATATTAATTTTCTATTTTGCTTTGTATATCTGTTGCTATTTATGTATAAAGTTTTGGGGGATATTTGCTCTTTGATATGTTTGCATTTGAGCGCTTGAGATTCCCTTTTCAAAAGCACGATATATATATACATATAGATGGAGATATAGACATGATACGCTACGAATGTATGTGTTTGTTGCTCCGAATTTGATACAACATGAATTCAAAAGCGATAATCTATTGGTTATCTACAGTATCTAGCTATATAATGCGACGAATCCAAACGGTAGGGTTGACTAGAATCCAGAAAAGAGGTATTAAAATCCCTATACCAAAACAGCAAAAAAGAAGAAAAGAAAAGTAAACTATGCATTCTTCTCTCCATCGAAAATCTTCACCCCAAATTTCCAAACCTGATCAACAGTCAAAGTCGGACCGGCGTCAGAATCAGTATCATCCAGAACGACAAGATCGGCATCAGCGCCCGCATTCAAAGTACCCTTGACATCCTGCAGACCCAGCATCCGCGCGGGGGTGGCAGTGACGGCACGCAACGCATCAGCAACAGATGCGTTAGACCAGCGCCGGAAATTGTTCACGCACTCAATCAGCGTCGCAGAACTACCAGCAATCTTATCGGAGCCCTCGAGCGTCAGACGAGCACCGGATTTGATAATCCGGTCCCCATTCGTCCAATCATAGATACCATCGGGGAGTCCACAAAGACGCATAGCGTCGGTAACAAGAACGAGACCCTCGGGATGGGCATGGTAAGCGATCTTAATGGAAGTGGGGTGTAGATGGATCCCATCTGCGATCACACCGTAATATGGTCGACGATGCCGCTCGCTCTGGCCCAAGAGGCCGAAAATACCCGGGTTGCGGTGCTCGAAGGGCCGCATTGCGTTGAAGAGATGGGTGACCATTGAGGCACCGTTTTGCGTTGCTGCTATTCCTTGCTCGTAGGTAGCGTCTGAGTGGCCGATGGAGTAGATTATATCTCGTTCTACGAAGCGTGGGATGTGGGAGGTCATGTTGCCCACTTCTGGTGCGGCGGTGATCATCTTGATGGATGAGTTGAGGTTCTCCTGACCGTAGCAGTGGACCAGGTCTTTCCAGTCCTGAGAAGCCTGGAGGACTTCTGGCTTGTGGATACCATTGCGGCCGGGACTGATGAATGGGCCCTCAACATGAGCTCCCAGTGATTCTGCGCCATCTTCTCCGCGATGGTAGCTGTTGGATGGAGCAAGCGAAGGAAGAACCTATTCTTTTTTAGAAAATCGAGCACATATGTGAAGATGCTAGATGTGATACGTACCTGCCAATATACTTCGGGCGTGGAACTAACCACGGTTGGCAAATATGAAGTCACTCCGGTCCGCGCCAGACCCTTGTTAACAATGCGCAACCCATCATCATATGCTTTTCGGGAAGCCTGTGGTACCGAGAAATCAAACCCCTGGGCACCGTTCAACTGGACATCGATAAGACCGGGAGCCAGGATACGGCCGCCCAAATCGATGACTTCATCGGGCAAGAGATGCAGTTCATAGAAGGCGACTTGGTCCCGGAGGATTTTGCCGGAACGTGAATCGATCCAAAGATCCTGTTCGACCAGTTCCTTATCTTTAAGGATGCGGCAGTTGGTGAACTTGGTAATACGAGGGGTGGTTGTGGTCTTGCCGGGCATCATGTATGCTTGCTCTTGTGCTATGATGAACTATATAGATGATGGCATAAACGATGGGAAATATAATCCGAGGCAGCGTGCCAATGTGCGACATGTCAAACACGAGAGAAGAGGATACAGGATGAAGATATAACAGGCACCAACGGAAACATGGTTTTCTTCTCCAGGCAAATGCGCGTTTTGCCTTAACCAAAAAGGACTGGATGATGCTTTATCGATGATGCGAATACGACATTGATGGTACTGTATGATACGGTACGGTACACAGGGAGATTACTTACCGTACGAGCAGAATACAAAGCACATACAGAGACATGCATACAGATCACCTGAACCTTGTCAAATCGAGCTCATCCCAATCTGCATCCAACCTCACCTCTGTCGTCTCTTCGTTGCATATCCCTTCATCCGTCTTCAAGTATATCCCATTCCATTGGATTCCACAACTCAATTGCTTCGTTTTCAATCGCTTTCACCAATCACTTATCAGTTATCACTCCCCGGATTCCTGACTCAGCCAATTTTTTCCCGAGTTTCCCGCATCCGGACATCGACCCAGTCCGTCGCACAATCCTCAATGCAACCGTCACTTCGTTTTCGTGCAACGATGGCCAGTGTCCGCCCAGCCTCGCCGGGACATTGACGTTTCTGAGCTCTTCAATGCGTCGCTATCATAATGATGCCAGTGATGATGATGATGATGCTGATGCTGCTGCTGCAAAACCCGCAACGGAACAGGCCGTATCCTGCTATCTCCTCGATAAACACCGCTACTTTTCAAGCCCCAATAGAATCAATAAGAGCATTATCTCGTGTTCGGCACTAACCCCGCGAAACAAGCCACTAAGCCAAATGGCTTTATTTTAGGTCTCGTGTTCTTCCAATTTCCTCGCGCATATCATAGCAATTCTCTTTTTTCCATTCAATCTCAATTTCAATTTCAATTCTGCAGTTTCGCGCTTTCTCTCCTCTTTTCTTACCGGATTCGCACATACTTGCTCGTGGTGCAGATATAAACTAGAGGGTCTTTCTTGCCTTTCTGTCTCAGCATCGCCCCCCCAACCGGTCACTGCGCATCCCTTCATTCTTTGCTCTTTCCTCCAACCGGGGGATTGTTCATTTCTATTTTTTTTTTTTTTTGGACATCGACTTTCCTTTTTCTGCTATATCGGCTGTGTACACATAGCAAACATATATATACTCTCGCCTTGTTTGTATCTTTTGCTTCCTCCATCGGGTCTCTCCAGAATTTCATTGTTCATATGTTTGCTTGATTCATATACATGACCACTGTGGTGTATATATTCTTTGTCCTTCTATTTCTTCCTCTACATTCTTCCTATTCGCACTTCTTCACATAAGATTATGTCGACCCCCTCAAGCAACGTCGAAATGCAACCCGACACCAAGCACCCCGAAAAGAAGGACTTGGACTGGGCATCCAGTGTTGATCCTGAGTCCATGGACCAGTCAGAGCCCTTGGGAAAGCCCTGGATGTACAAGCCTTGGAAAGTCGGCACGTGGACATTCCCGTGGTTTGCTTCCCCGGAGGTTCAGCTGGTCTTGGTATCTTTTGTCTGCTTCCTCTGCCCTGGTATGTTCAATGCCGTGAGTGGCTTGGGCGGTGGTGGTCAAGTGGATGCCAAAGACGTTAGTGACGCCAACACCGCCCTGTACAGTACTTTCGCTGTCGTCGGTTTCTTTGCTGGTTCTATCGCCAACTGGATCGGATTGCGTTTGACTTTGTCCATTGGTGGCTTTGGTTACTTCCTATACGTCGCCTCTCTGCTGTCCTACAACCACAACCAGAATGTCGGTTTCCTCATCTTCGCTGGTGCATTGCTGGGTATATGTGGAGGTCTTCTGTGGTGCGCTCAAGGTGCTGTCATGATGAGTTATCCGAATGAGAAGGAGAAGGGAAAGTTCATTGCTATCTTCTGGGTCATCTTCAACTTGGGTGGTGTCATTGGAGGTTTGGTAAGTTGAAGCGCCAACCCCCCCCCCCCCCCCCATGTACAGATTTGTACAGGTCTGAAAGGTGGTTTTCCAAGTAACGGTCAGGAATTAATCACGAAGAATTAAATACATGCTGGAATGAGTGCCCTTTTATATTTAGTCCTTCGTTGTAGGTAGATGTTTGTTGGTTGGCTCTCGCTGGCCCATCGTTGAGCGAACGTCTCGTAGATAGCTGGGGCTTGACGGGGCTCGTAACAAGCCGTGCCTGGGGAATGTAAGATGATGAATGCATGCCAGTCATATTGACATAGCTAAATCAAAATTGACACTGCATTCCACTCGGGATTCAGCACCTCGTACGGGATGGTCCCCCAATCATCCGTCGCTTGTCCGAGATCCTTGAATTCTTTTGCGCTATCAACGAGCGCCTCGTAGAACTGTCCCGCTGCATATGCGATGCATAGGTCTTTCTGTGAGGTTTTGTTGGCATGCACATGATACTTTGAAGCAGCGTAGTCAATCAGGCTTTCTTTATCACCCGGTTTGAAACTGAGTAGGTATGGAATATGCGAAGAAAGAAGCCATTCCCGAGTGTGGTTCATGGGCAACGCCTTGGCAAGCTGCTGCTCGGTATAGCTGAGCAGGTCCTGTAGAGAGGTTGGAGGCTCGGTGTAAAGGCAGGGGGGTTTGTTGACCACAAATGACTGATAGTAGTTCTGTAGATAATTCACAGCCGTATGCTGGGGCGATGCGATGTGAATACACATGGTTACACAGTCAACCAGCTCCTCGAATGTGCTGATGGTCGGGAAGGACGGCAAATCGGCACCTTTGGGACTCCGCATCTCTGCAGACCAGGCCTGAATGCGTTCGTCGTGCAGGATTTGGTGGTCGGCATCAGGCCCTGAGTAGTCTAGCCCAAGCATATAATGCACGAAGCTCCTGATCTTATACCACATGCTGTGGATGCATCTGGCGTATGCGTAGTTGTGAAACTTCGGATCGTCGAGTTGCTCTGGAGGGAATCCACGTTCGTTGAGATCCGTTGGGACGTAGCGTTTCTTGAAATCAAAGTTCCTGTACGCGTGCCGGATAAACGCGAAGGCTTTTTCTTCCGGAAGCCCGATTAACTTGACAATTACATGGGGAACGAGAGTCGTTCGGGCAGCCGCATTGAGTGCCAAGGTCTTCTGCCAGTGCGGATAGAGCAACTTCATTACAGGGTGATCCGGGTCGAGTTGTCGGTTAGAGGCGACGATGACGGCCTCTTCAACCAAATGAGTATTGGTAAGGTGCACAGAGACTTCATGCCGAAGCCAGTCACTACATTGTACACAAGTCTTGGCTAGATCAGAATCACAAGTCAGCACACCACGTAGGGGACGTGATTCGGGGGAGGATTTACCGTATCTCCAGGCCCAGTCATGAGCCTCATCGGTGATCTTCTGTTTCGGGTCATGCTTGTCGCTTCCGGACTGGAGGTCCTTCCGCTTGACCAATTCCCGGTTGTAGATCGTCACGGATCTCTCAGTACTGCCTCACCAGTCGATGACAATAGCTAGCGGGTAAAGCTGGCCTTTCTCATTGAGATAGAAAAGACACACCGATGCGCAACCATACCGATAGCTTTTTGTGGTCTTGCCCTTTGCATCTTTTTCGTCAAACTCACATTTGATGACACCAGTCGGGTCCAGCCCAGCAGCCTCGCGAAAGTAGCTATAGTCCTGCATGTACAAGGACTCTCGGCAGTTGTGACTGAGATCGGTGATCGTCTTCTCAGCCGCTGCATCCTCTGGTGCTTTTGCGGCTTGGATGAAGTGCTGAATCCAATCATCTGAAGCCCGTTCAATCGTTGTAGGATTGGTCCCTGTAAACTGCTGCTGGGCAAACCGGGCATCGCTGTACCAATCTTTCAAATCGCCCACGTTGGGAAGATCGAATATATCTTTACGCTGAAACTTATAGCGTCCGCGAGCATCCCTGTTGAACTTTTCCACATCTGCGAGCTTTTCCCCTTCATCGGGTCTGCCCATAGAGCCATATATAACCCATGCGGCTCCCCGGCCAATACCTCCTATGATGTCTGGCACAACGCCCGGTAAGAGAGAGCTTAACTGAAGCAGGCGCATCAAAGAAAAAATCTTTGATGGACTGAGAGTCGATTTGTGGTTCTCGTCTTCCTCCATCTCTGCTGCTTCCACATTGCCAGCAAGGTTTAGATGGGGTGGGTATTTGTCTGAGCCGTTCGTGAAGGCGAAAAACCTGAGTTTCTGCTCTCGGGTCAGAGGCGATGGAATCAAAGGTTCGAAGTTGGCTGTATCCATGAAGGACGAAAAGCTGTCGAGCGTATTAGCTATCTCCGAGGGGCGAAAAGAGATTCGATGCAAAGTACCGCTGTTCTATAAGATCATAGATCTTGACTAGCGCCAGCTGAGTCCCCCGATATGTGCCTTCCTTAATTGGAGCAGGACTTTGTTCAGAGGCTTTCCAATTCAAATTCTCGGGGTTTTGCGCGAAGGCTTTTTTGTCGTCGTCACTGAGGGATTCGAGCTTCCCCGGCAAAAGTTCAATATTCGCCAATTCATTGATGAATACGCCGGTGTCAAAGCTGTTGATAGCAAGTTTCGCAGGATCCCTAGGCCGGTTCCCCTCCACACTGGGATGGCCAAGCACGACGCCAGGATTCAGGGGGGTAAAGTTTTCAGCCATAACTGCTGGAAGAGAGTCGAATTGATCGGTAAATTCAGTCGCTTGATGTTCGGATGTAATAGCCGCGATAAGATAATTCGTTGTATGGGATTGAGAGGAACTAAATATGCTGAAAGCTCCAAGAAAAACATGGATTTCATCTGCCCGACTACTGCTTTTTGATGTCAATACTGTGATCTAGAACCAACATCAAAGTTCACGTAACATAACGTAATCACTACCGAACGGCGCCAACCATCGAGCGGGTGGACATAGCTCACGCGAGGTGCGCGAACAACCCAAGCGAGGTAGACCCCGAGCACGTGACGCCAAGACCGTTTATTAAGCAGGAACGGCCCAAGCGAGATATTGCGTTAGGTATTGTATTGA